>JAFBJS010003636.1:53182-92196 GCA_016785265.1 Paraplagusia blochii | reverse complement strand
GGTTTACAGGACAGTGGAGAGACCAGCCATGATGGATGGATTAGAGACACTAGGAATAGGTAGAAGACAGGAGATAGAGCTGGAGGTGGAGGAGTTAAAGATGCTGAGATTCTCTTTAGGAGACACTAGGACATTTACATCTGAATTTATATCTTTAATTATCAGCTTAACACCACTAACTTTTATTAGTTACTTTTATCTCCATCTATCCATTCACTGATTATTCAGAGCCAGGTCGTAGAACTCGAAGCAGGAATTCCCAGACTTCTTTCTCCCTAGACACTTCCTTCATCTCGAGCAATTCCCAACATAGCGTGTCCTGGGTCTTCCTCCGGGTCTCCTCCCAGTGGGACAAGACTTGAGCACCTTCTGTGGGAGGCGTTTGAGGAGGACTTTTGATGAACATGTCCACACCACCTTAACTGGCTCCTCTCGATGTGAAGGAGCAGAAAGAGCTCCTCTTGGGTGACCAAACTCCTCACCCTATAAACGGAGCAACCTCATTTTAGCCAACGTTCATGAGCTTTTATTAATCTACTTTTTTTTCTTTTCTAGCGATTCCCATCATCCTACTTCCATTTGTGTTTTGTTTTGCCGTAAATACTTCTGCTCTTCTCATCAAGTACTAAATATTTCAGCCAACCTTCTTACCCTCACATCATTCCTCCTCCTCAGTGGAGGTGAAGATTTGAAGAAGGACGGGACCCCGCTGTCATCTTCACCACTGAAGAATGAGGTGGAGAACGGCAGCTACCTGACCGCGATGATGAAGCAGCAGCAGAAGAAGTGAGTCTGAAGTTTAAAGGTGGTGCCGAGCAGAGGGACCTGTTAATGAGGGGACAGCACCAGGAGAAAAGCTTCTTTTTTTAGAAGGCGGCCCCACTCACATTATATTCTTGACTCCCCCACAGGAGGGCTCTAATGATGCTCTTCAAAGATGGCCACTAAGGAGGTTACCAAGAAAAAGGAAGAGAGAATGGTGTCCCCTCCAGAGAGAGATGAGCAAGAAAGAGCTCTTTTTCCTCAAGACTCTTCATCTGCCCATCTTCCTCTCACTTCAACCTCTCACTCCTTCTCCGCCTCACCTCTCCACCTCCACCCATACACATCTTTTCTAACAGCCCTGTCCTCTGGAGCAGGTTGTTAATTGTCGCACACATCTTCAGTGTTTTCATTAACTAGCTCACCTACAAGGAGGGAAAGGATCCTTGGAGTAAATGTAGGTTTTAGCTCTGTTTGCAGGGAGAGAAAAAAATTCCATAGTGAATTACTATTCACTAAAGATAGGGGGCGCAAAGCAGCTTTACATTAAAGTTGAGGGGAAGAGTGCCATAATATGCAGTGTTGATCCGTTATCAAAGATTTATGGAATTCTCAACCTGCTTAAAATGACCAATATTGTTGGATACATTACTCTTTTTTAAATGTTATTAAGTAACTTTATTTCAGTAATGTTTGAGTATTTGAGTAATGAGTATTATTAATTTCAGCAAAATTAAAGCAAAGTAAGTATCAAAAATCTAAAATATTAAATATATTTTTCTTGATTTTTCAATATAAGACCAACATGACACACACAATTTTGTAATTTGTCTTTGTTGATGAGGAGAAATAGAAAACTTTACTTTTTTTTTTTTTTTTTTAATTTCATCATAACTAAACCACCCAGAAATGGTTGAAAATTCAAAAAACATGCAGAAAAAATGAAATATTAAAAAAGTTTTTCCAATGTTTTTGTTATTAGTTATTAGTTATTAGCAATAAATAAATAAAACTTTTATTATTGTAAATGTTTGATCTCACTTTTTCTTCTGACCAACAATATTTTCAAGTAACAACCTTAAAAATACATAATGACTTTTTACATTAGATCCAAAGTTATTTTATTTGGTAAAGTTCACAAAAAAATGTGTTCTTTAGGGGTTCTATTTTGCAGAGAAATAGAACATATATAACATATAGATACATGTATATGAGAGGGTTAATTTCAAAAATAAATTGCTAAAAAATTTTAAAAATTGGAGATTTTGGTGATTTTTCTTTTACTAAAATTATTTACCATAAATAATATATACATTTTTGATCTAATTTTAAATTGTCTCTCTTTTTTCTTTCATGCAAATTCAAGATTTTATCAAAAATATGGCCTAATTTGGTGGGAAGAAGCAAATATATTCACTATGATATGTTTTCACAGCCTGGCCACCATGCCATTGGAAAATAAAAGAAAACACAAAATTGAAAATAAATCTTTGAAGTAATTTTAGGTGGATAGAATTTCCCCCCCAAAATTTTCACCATTTAAAAAATACAACATGCAAATTAGGAGTTTTCCCAAAATGATTCAGAAAACAATCCAACAATATTTTCAGAAAAAAGATGTGAGCAAAAATGTCATTTCAATTTAATAAAAGTTAATGAAAAAAAAAATTAAAAAATCCTAAAATATAAGAAAATAATTTTTCACCACCTGACCTTTACTTATTAAATTTTGACATAGATACTTTTCAAAAGAAAAAGAAAAACATATATATGTTTTTACACAATTCATTGAACTGAAAGTATCCATAGATTCAGAGACTGCACTAAGGTCTGTAATCAGAACAATTGGAGCTGTGATCAGAGGGGGGTGTGGGTATCGGCAGCAGCAGCAGCAGCATCAGCGCCGTTATTTTCCTGGTGTCTTCTTTAATTACTGTCTTCTGCATTTAGATGGGAAGGTGATGGGGGTGGTAACTGGGGTGATTGTGCCTTATCACCTATCTGGGAGAATGAAGATCACCCAATTACTTTGTTTGGATGCTAATGATTGTGTTTCATTAGGGGACGCTCTCGGCACCTCCTCACCCAGTAAATGAATGAATATGCTGTAATTTCAATTATTGGAATTATGAAAATTGCTTTTAAAAAGACGACACGGGTATCATCATCTTTCCGCTGTGACATAATGCCATTCTAATTTTCCATAATAGTTTTAATTGTCTGGGCCCCCACTGTGCATTAATCATTTAACAGTATTGTCTTTTTCCCCTTGTGCAAACACCTAAACCCAGTGAATTTCCCCAAGCTTCGCCCGTCCTGTCTGTGGAAATACAACGTCTCAATCAGCGCGGTTATTTCAAGGCTGTGAGAGGTGGAGATGGAGAAACAAGGAGGCGTTTGAGATCAAATCAGAACTTTCAGTTCATCCATCTCATATCACTGCAACCCATTACTATTTGGCTTTATTAGGTTTCACTATTTTTAACTTCCTTCATGCCATTTCTCATGGTGGAGCAAATTTTAACATAGCGCCATCTATAAAAATACTGCTGAAAGTTTCATAACCAGCTGAAGGGCCTGAGAACTATGATGTTTTGACCCCAACACTAATTCCAACCCTGAACCTAGAAAAAATAATGAGTATTTTTCTCATATCTCAAATAAATTGATTGATTTATTTTACTTAATGCTAACCCTAAGTCCAAACCTAAACCTAGCACCAATCTTAAATCCACACATAACAATAATCATCTCCCATTTAAAAAATATATTTTCAATAAAATAACCAATTTTTCCAGCCACAACCTTTTCCCTAATCGCACCTGAAACACAAAGATATATNNNNTAAACACACCTGAAACACACAAAGATATATATATATATATATATATATATATATATATATATAATTCTGCTCACCATCAGACCAAGATTAAGATTATTTAAAAACAAAAAACAAAAAAGATTTTTTTGAAATTTTTTTTCTCAAACTTATATGACACGGAAAATTGAAATTTTGCTAAATAATTTAAGCTAAATTGTATTTAATTTATTTTTTACATGCTTGATCACTTACCATAAGTAAAACCCTATTTTTTACATGAAAAAATATAAAATATTTAAGTAATACTTTTCATCACTGGACAAAAAGAAACAAGGAATGATTCTATTAAAAAAAAAAAAAGTCAAGATATTTCTTTTTAGTACTTTTTTTCAGTCCCATCACATCACCCAAAAATTTAAGATTTTGCAAAAAAAATTTAAATTTTTTACCCTTTTTTAACTCAACTCAACTCAACAACTTTTTAACTCTTTTTAACTTCATGGAAAGAATAAAAAAAAAAAACAAATCTCCAATTATGTTCACTATTACTACAAGACCAAGTGACACAAGTTTTCTCATACTAAAAAAAATGAAAAAATGTACAGTATATATTTTTGAACCAACATTTTTGGCCTAGTGGTGAAAGAAGCATTCATGGGTCAGCAAGGCTTTAGGTTCTAATCCATCGGCTGCCAGGTTACCACTGAGGTTCTCTGACCATATAGTGCCGCCCCGACCCACATAACATTCAGTGGGCTCACCACCCACAAGAATGACAATATGGAGCAGTGTGATTTGGGTGGTGCAAGCTGCTCCTGTGACCCAGTAAGGAAAGGAAAGGAAAGCAAACTCCTTGTCATTGTGACATTGTGATTGTGACAACGAAATGTGAACTCTGTCTTTAACCCATCACCAAAGTGAAGAGTGGGCAACTTTGAGCTGAAAAAAAATGAAGTCGAAGTTGTAGTTCAAAGTTATAGTATATAGTAAAATTATTAAGTAAAATTTATGTTTTGTATCTTATCTACTCTTATTTTATCCAATAAGTTATTTCTCAAATTTTTTAATTTAATATCTAACTCCAACTCTTATTTCATCTGAAACACTCTGACAACCAAAATAAATCCAAATTCTTCACCATTTGACAAATTTTTTTTTTTTTTTTTTTTTTGGCAATTCATGCAAATTAAGATTTGCATGAATAAATTTAAGTGTGATCACTTACATCCTTTTATGTAATTTGAAAAACCCAGAACATGAAAACAAATCATTAAACCAAAGGGAGCACCCAAGGGCAGTCAGGATGGCCGAGCGGTCTAAGGCGCTGCGTTCAGGTCGCAGTCTCCCCTGGAGGCGTGGGTTCGAATCCCACTTCTGACAGTAACATTTTCGCCCAGTAATTTCCTGAAAGAATCTCCCAAGAGATAATAAATATTATAATGAATAATAAATAGTTGGGAAACGTTATTTATCAACGTTATTCAATCCGATCTCTAACTGTAGCTCTTATTTCCTCTGAAAAGTTGTTTGTCTAAATGTTTTTATTTGATCCTTAACACTAACTCCTATTTCATCTGAAACACTCAAACAAAACAAATCCTTTTTTCCAAAAATGAAACGATATGACCTGAAATGAATAAACTTGAAAAAATAAAAATATTCAGATTTTTGAAAAAAAAAAAAAATCAGCACTATTTTTTTCAAACTGATCACATGACACAAAGATTTTACAAAAACAATGAAGTTAAGAAATATCTTTAATTTCTTAAAGTTCAATCCCAATTCCAACCCTTATATCATATCAATATTTAGATTTTTTTAATCACCATCAGACAAAATTATTAAATTTTTATACTAAAAAAGAAATCAATTTAGCTTGTTATCCCTCAAAGTTAATCAGCAGTACTTTGCTCAACCTGATCACCTGATCACAAAACATAAAGGTTTTGCAAAAGAATTAAGTTATTTCTCTAAATTGTTTAATTTGATTCATCAGAAAAGCTTTTTTTCACCGTCAGACAAAATGACACCAGGTGCTATTATTATAATAAAAATAAGAATATAAGAAAATAATTAAGATTTTTCCCAAAAAACGTGAACTCTAATTCGAGCCCTATTTCTAACCCTTTCTCTAAATCCAACCCTAACTCTATGGTTCTGGTTATGGTTAGGGTCAGGGTTTAGTTTAGTTTTACGGTAATGGTTATGGTTAGTTTAGGTCAGTGGTTCTTAATCTGGGTTCAATTGAAGCCTAGGGGTTCAGTGAGTCAGTCTCAGGGCTTTGGTGGAGCCTCTGCTGGACACAAGACACAGCAGAGGTCAAGACACACCGACTCACCCTACTAAAGTAAGGTTCAGGTGAATGTGAACATGTAAATGGTGGGGTTCAGTAGCTCCAACAAGGTTAAGAACCACTGGTTTAAGTGTTATTTTAAGGTTATGTTTAGATTTAGGTTTTGAGTTTAAATTATATTTAAGAGTTGCTTTTTGTATTTGTAGTTTTTTGTTAGGGTTCAGTTTGAGTAAGTAAGAGAGTTAGGATTAGGGTTAACGATAAGGCTGTTATCATTAACCCTAATCGTTAACGGCTGTTTTGCATTTAGGTTTTACACACAACTTCAAACAATCGCTCCATTTTCTGCTCTTGACTCGACTCCCGTGTCCAACTTTAGGACCGATTGCGACCCACAAGTCAAGAGATTTGCCCACGTGTGAGTTAGGGTCAGGACCTAGAGTTAACAAAACCACGTTTCAAGACAAGCAGAATGAAAAACAACCAGAAAGTTCTGATGGTTTGAAGGGATCTATGAATAGACACTGTCCCACTGTCCTGACCTTCAGTCCAACTTTGTCCTCAATGTAAATAATTATTTAGGAAGAAAAGATAAAAACTAGATGGTAATTGGATATTATACTTTTTTGTTAATTACTTAATTAACAATTACCTGCAAAACAATACATGACATATTGATAAATATTTTCTTCAAATGTTTTAAATAATTATGAACATAAATGAAACCCTGCAGCATCTCCTGCAATTAAAGGCAAAATGTCTTCAGTCTGACAAGGACCTGGAAGTCAAATTATACAATTTGTCCGTTTATTTATCCACCAGTCCGTGACTGCGGTGCCGAGAGCAGAGGCGTGCAACGGCAGCAGCAGCAGCTCCACCGCAGGAGAACATCTGACTGACAGCCTCGAGGAGCTCTCCACCGTCTCCTCCATCACTCCTGGAGAGGGAGGAGGTCAAGTGCACCCCCTCAAACAAACACACACTGCCAATGCAGAACAACCTTGCCGAGCCTTTTTAGCCGTAGCTATTTTTCTTAAAACCTCATGTCATCAAGAGCAGCGGTGGCATCTCTGCCAGAGTTGATCTTGAACCTGGAGAAGAAGAGGGAGAAGGAGGAGAAGTGTGGGGCAGGAACCCGCTCAGGAAAATACCACGGTGTGTTTGAAGAATCAGGAAGTGAATAATACACCAACCTCCACATGCTTCTCTGGAGTGTGCTTAAAAAAAGAGAGGGAAAAACAGGCTGCAAGGACAGAACTAACCCACACAAAGACGGACCTGAGGTCCACACAATCAATAAGACTGGTAACTGTTCCGTTCATTCTCTGGGCCAGCCTTCATTTTCCATATTATTGTACGAGTCAAATATTTAATCTAAAGTTTCATTTGCTGCACAATATAAGACAAGATCTAAAATTGATTAGCTGTGTCCAACATCTGGTCCACAGCACAGTTGTCGTACAGAGACAGCAGAATCAATGCACCGGTCTTTGTTACCTGTTTTTTTTCAATGGTTTACGAAGGTCTGCAGTAAAAGCACAATCAAATCTCAGTCTGCTGCAAGATTTTAGATATTTTCTGGGCTAACCTCTCAGATTACACATCTAACTACTCCACAATAATATAATTGATATGTGTTACTGCAGTTTATTGTAATTTTTTACGTTACTAGTATTGTTCATTGCTGTGTAATAAAACCATTTCTAATTGTCAAGTTCAAAAACTCTGCTGCATTTACATTATAATATGTTTGTAAGTTACATGGGCCATAAACCCTGACTTATTTGGCCACATTTGGCCCCCGGGCCTCGAGTTTGACCCATGTGACCTAGAGAATTTCTTGACATCTGATAAAGCCTCTTGGATTAGAGGCAAAACGTCTTTAACTTTAACCTAACTTAACTTCAACTTGATATTCTGATGGAAACTCCATCAATCAGGTTCAATGATAAAGTTCAATCAAATCTTATCTAAACTAATCTAATCTTAAATCTTTTTTCTTTTGTTAATATCTTTGCTTTTTTTCCTGATTTTCCTTAGTCTATTTATTATTATATTACACATAACTATTTTGTTAAGGAGAAATTTATTCGTTAATTCATATTTAACCGTTACCGGGTCACAAGGGTAGAAGTCTAAGGGAGGACGTGGAGATAGTTGGAGTTAGAGTAGAAGATAGAGAGGACAGGGGGAGATGGGAAACGACAGCAACCTCTGAAAAGGGGACAAAAAGGAAAAGAAAATAAATTAGAAATACATCAATTACCATAGTAGGCATGGTAAGTAGAAACCACTGGAATGTACCATTTCATCCACACCTGAGCCGTTTGGCCCAACCATCTGAAACCATCTGACTGGACCCAAACGGGTCGACCCCTTCAGATCACTCTTCCTCCACAGCACTCTTATAAGGATTCCGTCTGATTTAAAAAGCTCTGCGTCGCTAACAGCGTGTCATGAAAGTTGTTTGGGTTTAAACTAGAGAGGACATGAGTTCCCTAATAGAGTGGACACTCACAGTTTAATGAAGTGAGATGGAAAGAAAACACCACTATCAATGTGGCAGGCAACTCACTGTGTTTCACTGGAACTCTCAGTGACCACAGTGGCTCACATGCAAATAGAAATACACTTAGAACCTAATAGTTATCATAACAAAAAGAGGAGGAGGAGTAGTAGTAGTAATAGTAGTAGTAGTCGCAGGCATTATGTTAGTCTAATACAGTGCATCTGTGGGGCGGGCCCCCGTGGGGGGCACGTGTGACCCTGCAAAACTTCCTTTTTTTGCCGTACTACAATAAAGTGTAATTGCACATCCTTGTAAGTTGAACTATATCTCTTTCATTTTGTTTTCTTTATGTTAACAAGGATACGATGTTATGCAGAGGTGTAGCTAGAACTATTTTATAGACAAATGCTTTTAAGTATAGTTGTGGCAGAGAGTGGGTGGTTGGATGGCGCGAATTGTTTTCTTCTGGCTAGGGGGCGTAACAGAAAATAATTGAGAAGCACTGGTCTAATCCAAAGGTCACATTTACATGCAGTGATGGGGCCCTTTACTTTGATTTTCTCCTTCTCTTTTTTTGTTCCCTAGGTGCATTTGAAAGAAAAGATTAGAATGATGTAGAAATAGCCAGTAGATGGCGGTAAAACAACTCAATTAAAACCCAAAGAAGAAGAAAAACAAAATGAGTTCAGGGGAGCATTGAGATCAGGCCATAGAAAAAATAGTTAAACAATGAATATAAAACGGTGTTGGGCCTTGAACCAGTACCTGGGCTTGGTACTGGTTCAAGGAACAAAAACAAAATCTGGAAATATATATTTTTGTTTTAGAATAGAAATACCTATTTAAAAATAATAATAACTAGTAACCTAGTAATTCATACAGATTTCAAGCTACAATCAAAGTCATTTGTGTCCTAAAAAGTCTATGATAGAATTATTTACTAATTGATTCAGGAACCAAAACGGTATTTTACAGTTTCTGGTTTTGGGTTCCATGACCATGAACTATTTTAACTTTCATTGTAGGATTTTTTTTACACATGATTTTTAAAAAAAGAAACAAAACCAGTATTTATCAGTTACTAATTTTTAGATCATTGTATCTCTTCTGGAAAAAAAAAGATGTTTCTGGTTTCCTTTCTGTTCTCCCCAGCCAAATGCCAAATGCTTCAAGTTTTCTTTCCTTGAACTGGTTCAAAGCCCAGCAGCATATATCTACATCGGTATAGGAAAGTTAACTATCAGGAATTTGCCTTTAATATTGGAGAACCCGTATTCTTAATAAAATTGAGAATCTATCAAAATAAAATGTGCCACTTAAACAAAACCATGTTACCCACTGTGATTGTGCACCTCCAATAGGCTGTTCTGCCTCTACCTATAGTTATAATATTATATATAATATAATATAATATAATATACATAGTTAATAATATTCTACAAAATATTCTAAAAATTAAAGGGACTCCATTCTTGTGTAAATATCGAATCCAACTCTTTGTTTTTAAAAAGTTATTTTTGCCTTGTTTTTTTTTTTATCCTGTTCCTTTAAACCGTGTCATTGATTAAAGTGTTTAACATCATTTCTTTCAATAAGTTTTAAAGCCAAATCTGACAACATTGAAGGATTTGTGAAATATGTATGATATATAATATGACAGTGAAACCCAAATACAGACACTTCAGTATCAATGTAACAACTCTGAAAAGCTTTGACAGTCAAGTCAAGGACTAATGTTTGGATTTTCATTACAGATCAGTCCAGGAGAGTGAAGTGGAGGGAAGGGGAGGGAAGAAGAAATAGAAAAGTTAATGCAAAATTAAAAAAAAACTTAGTTTAGAAGAGAAAAACGTTTTATGATGTACATTAAATAGAAAAAAATATCTGATACTTTACCACTGGTGTCTGCAGGGGACAACAAAATCAATCCAAGTCTCTTTGACTCTGTAGGGTCCAAGGTGGCAGCCTGAGACTGGGAGCAGCTTTTTACACAATTGTGCCACCTGCTGGAACAAAAGAGAAACTTTAACTTTGGAGCAGTAGGAGAGACACCATGATTTGGAGTTTAAAGGAGGCAAAAATGGAAAAGAAATATCATTTTCTTCCTTATTAAAAAAAATAGGAAATAAATGAAAATGTGTTATTATGAAAAGGAAAAAAAAAATCACCAAGAAAAATGGTGGAAAAAAATGGATGATAAATGTTTAATGTCCGGGTGTTTTTCTCAACATAGATCTTTTTAACATAGATTTTAAAAAAGAAAAAATAAGGGAAATTTGATAAATTTCCCTTATTTGATAGTCCCTTAGTTGATAAAATCACAAAATATAAATAAATTAAAAGTAATATAATTTATTAAATACATAAACAAAATTATTTGAAACAATTAGCAAAAAGTTAAACTTTAACCTCACAGTATAATCCCTCCTGGTACATTATTAGATAATATTATAACATGATATGATTTTAATTTGTGGCACCAGGACCATGCATCTAATTGAAAATCCATGTAAATATTGACGTACTATTTCTTTGTCATATTTTGTTCATATCCTTTTTTTTTCAAAAATACTTTTCCACTAATTTTTTTTATTTTCTCCTTGTCTCATGACATTTTTTATTTTAATCTGCAGTTTTCCTGTTTTCTTAGTTGATGTTTCTCTCCTCCCTGATGACAGCCAGACTGAGACTGGAGCTCTGTTTCTACTGGATGACAAACAAAACAGAAAGACATGTTTGGCTCACAGCAGCCTCATGAGGACGCCCAGTAAACTGCAGTCTGATCAAACTGTGATGTACAGTTACATCAACTTTGTCAACCAAACAATAAAGTATTTCAAAATCTTATAAATATATTTTTCTTTCTGATCTTGCACCTTTTTCTCCAAACATGGAAATCCACCTGTTCCCTGTTCAATTGTGAGCTGATCAGTATTCCTCAAATTCATTTTTAAAAACGTGACACAGTCAAGAAAAAACACTTTACCATGTTGAACATATTGAACATATAGTATTTTCTATTTGTAGTTTTTTTTAGCTGAATATAGGTGAAAAATACACTAAGGACGTCGTCATATTCTGCTTATTATATACGTTTAACAAAACGTTCCAACGTCATTTGAAATGGATTTTATACTTTAGATACATCAGACGGCAAGTAAAGATGCTGCTTTTTGGGAACATTAAGGTTGACATCAGTTTATTTCACAGATTAAAAAGGTGTAAAGTAAATATTGGCAAAATCAGATAACAGCAAAAGTTAATACCAGACATCCCAAGGTGTTTTTGATTTATTCTGCATTTGATAAAGACGTTGCAGTTTTAAAAATAGTGTGAGAAGGACAGGAACGTTAGGAATGTGTGGAAAAGAGCGTTTGAGAGAAAGAGAGAGGCAGATGGAGACAGACAGAGAGAGACAGAGGGAGAGAGAAAGAGAGAGGGAGGGAGCTCTTCTGCATTTCCTAAAGAGAGGAGATTTTTTTTTACCCACTTATCCCAAATATAAAGAGCAGCTCAGCATGGTCCCAGCAGGGGGCTCTCAGAGGAACCATCAGCTCTGAGAGAAGGGCCAGAGGTTAGACCTCAGTATGGAGAAAAAGCTGTTGATGAACACACGCACACACACACACGTGCACACACACACGCTACATGTGTCCCATAGAAAATAACGTTTTGCAAAATACAGTAGATGTAGATACAGCGTGTTCAACCTCTGGTCCAGGGACCAAGTGTTGCTCTTTGAGAATATTTTACTATATCGAAAACCTTAATGAGGACGTTAAGACTGTGACTTTTTTAACGTGTCCATCAATAGATAAGTTATGGATATTTGATCTCTGAATGCTAAAGTTATTCTGGGCTTTTATTAAGTCTTAATTTCGATAAAAGGTCAAATTTACAGCAATCTTTACCTTATCTTTTTTACTTTTATTTTTTTATATCCAGTTTTATGTTTGCTTCATACAGGAGAAACTTGCTCTGTCAACATTTAGGAGAAAAAAAATCTAATTATTAAAAAATATCAATATGAATATAAATATTTGATTTATAATGTATAAAACAACTGTTTTCTAACCTGTATTTCAGGACTAGTTTGTTTTATGTGGTTGTATCCTCCCTCCCACTGTACAGTGACAATAAAGGACCGTCCTCTATTCTTTTAGGAAGAGTGAAATAACCGCGACCGTAGTTCTGGTCCTCAGATGGGCATATTTACGTACAAACTGGGTTCAGTGTCAGATCTTCGGGGAGCGCTCACGCTCACAGGCGGTGCCGTCGACCCTCCCACCATGTTCCCATTGTAGCAGCCTTTGTAACAGTTTTGTCTGAGCCATATGGGCAGCTTTAGGGATGTGGACCCCCAGCAGCTGAGGCTTTGTCCCTGTGTGGCAGAGGTCGCTGGGATTGTGTTCCAGGCTAATTCCCTCTTTCAGGGAGTGCAGATCAGAGTCTATAATGATCTGGGCGGCCCAGCGCGGGGATTACTGCTGCTGCTGCCGCTGCTGCTGCTGCTGCTGCCACAGACATTCACGGCCTTGTGTGTAGACAGATATAATGCGTCTCATCCACGGGAATCAATTGATGTCTCGTCTCTCCCTCAAAGACTCACAGACACGTTGGGTTTTTCCAGCTCATTTCCTTCAGTCCATCTTAAGCAAACATTATTAGCAGTGAAAGTGAAGGCGGTGGAGTGAAGGTAATTGGCGTCTTGTGTTTTCACTGATCTCCATTGTCTCCATTGCCTGGAGGTGTTACCTCAGAGTCACAGACTTGTTAAAACCCTATCACTTGTTCCAGAGCGAAATGTTACCCTTGGGAGACACGGTTGGGGCAAGTTTGGTCATTTTAGGACCTTTCATTTCCGTTCTACGTACTGAGACATGGGTTATTTTGGATATTTTTGGACCAATTTCTGGCAAATTAAAGATTATTTTTGACGAACTTTTATAATAATTCTAGTTTTTACTCGTTACTTTTTACTTATTTGATTCAGATTGTCCAGGCAGCTTTATGTATTTTTTCCTCTGGCCTCATAGTTTTTATATTAGTTCAAATATGACAACCTTAGAATAGAGTTGAGTCTGATCAATTTGTGATTTCCTGGACTATAGGTGATTGCTTTAGCTGTTTATTTCTTTAAATTAACCAATTTTTGCAACATTTCTGGCCAAATTACAGTTATTTCAGGGTTAACTTTTCAATTAAAACAATTTTATCAAAGGCTAAAGATGGATACCCAGACAGACAGACCTTCGCATAACATTTCAGTTTTACGCAATACATACGAAAGTTTTGGCCGTAAAAATGTGCATTCTCTATTGGCTGACTGAGCATGCTCTTCTGTACCTCGAACTGATTGGTTGTATTGTAGGATCTCTCAGGGCAGTTGCAGCCTAGTAAGGAACTGGACTTGTGTCTGAAGGGTTCCAGGTTCCCCCTACTGATACATCATCAGTGAGGTGAAACGTAGGTAAATAACTTGTCTAAGCCCAGGACATGTTCCCTATTGGTGGGTGAATGATCCGACAACTTAGTCAATTCTGCTTTACAATGACTGGAAGTTCCGTGATCGAAGGATCACTGCGCTGAGGTCCACTGAGCACGGCACCATCCCCATACGCTGCTCTATTTTGCTCAACGTTGCCCACTGTTCACTTTGGTGATTGGCTAATGCAGAGGTCACCTTGTGTTGTGTGAATCACAGTGACAAAGAGTTTCCTTTCCTTCCTTCTTTACAGTAGTTTCCAGTGTCTGACGACCTCTCTCTCTCGTTCACTTTTACTCTGCGTTGTTGTAAATATATTTACTCATAGAGTCTGGAGAAGGTTGACAACAGGGTGGGGGAGGTTGGTGAAGGGGAAATATATTCAGAAATAATATAGTAACTATGTCTGTTTTGCCTTTGCTTCACCATTTTTCCATCTCACGGTGGGTCAACAACTGATAAGACGGCGATCAATGTGTAGTCAAGTCAAATTTACAGTATACTACATGTGCAGTATACAAATAAATCATTATTGTGTCTTCTGCACATTTTGTACTGATGGAGACTCAATATGTGAGCGAGTGAGTATTAGATTTGCATATAGATTGACTCAGAAAAAAGGATTAAATGCATGAACAGAGCAAAATAAAATAACATGAAATAATATTACACGTGAACAGGGTGAAAGTTCCGATTATTTTAGTCAATGACAATGACTGAAAAAAATGTAATTATAAAATCACGTTTTTTATTGAAAATACTCAGAAATATCCTATTGATACCTCAGGAGTAGTGCACAACATTGTATTATTACTGATTTACACTAACCAGTGTGAATAATGATATACTGTACAGTATGTGGCTTTAAGCTGAGATACTTTATAACTTGAATCAATAGCATTACCACTGTACACGCTGAAGAGAATTCATCCTTCAAACTTTTTGTTTTCCTTCCCTTTGTTTCCACTCTTACAGTGTTTGTTTTGCAGCCATTCTTCATCCAGAGTTTAGAAAAAAAAATTGGACTTCATTGAAATTCATGGTCTGGAGGACCGGCAAGCATACAAGGCCAGCAGATAATAGGCTGACCCATTTACCCTGCACTTTTATTTCTCCTCCTCTGTCCTCTGCACACCCACCCCCATCTCTACCTCCTCTCCAACCAAACCCCTGGCTTCAGACTGATCGTGGTCAAGGCGAGATGACAGCTGCCTCCTCGGCATTAGCAATGTAAATGAAGGGAAAGATGGAGAACAAGAAGAAGACGAAGGAAAAGAAGAAGAGTGAGAGTCAGTGAGAAGATCAGGATCCAACACGAGTGATGGATCACACTCTGGAATCGGGGAGGAACAGATAAAGGGAGACCTGCAGCGTCTCAAATTTATGGTCTGGAGTCTTTATTTTTCATTACTGGAGTGTTTGATCATTGAGGGTTGGTGGAGCTGTAAACAAAGACATATTGGAAGGAAAGGAAAGCAAACTCATCATTCAAAAATTGATATACACAATAAAAAATGACCACTGAATTTAACCCATCTCCAAAGTGAATGGGGAAGGTGCCATGCTCAGTGGACCTCAGTGGTAACCTGGCAGCTGGTGGTTTCGAACCTGGAACCCTCCCAACCCCCATCCAGTTATGGTACTTGACCATTAGGCCACCATCTTGTAGATGCAGGTGGAGCTACAAATTTAATTGAACCTACCAGGACTCAAAATTTTTTAAGTTAATTTCACAGTGTGGCTAAGAGTTAATTAACTCAGAGAAGGCCAGTGAGAATTAAGGTTAGAAAAAGAAATAACAATGGCTTCACTACTGCTCAGTTCAATTACGATCTGGAAGAAATCTTTACAGTTTATCTTTTATGTATGGCTTTAAAGCATACATTGTTTCGTCATGTTATTTAAAGTTTCTGGGTCTTGGTTCTACCATAAGGTTGACGTTCCTCAACTGGTTAAAACCGGTTATTTTTCGCAAGCTTGAGAAGGCGGGGGGGAGGGGGGCGTAGAGAGGGAGAGGCGGACGAAGCCGACGCTGTATCGGGCAAAGATCAGGAGAATAAACTTTTCCTTATTTTAGTGGGAGCCGGGCCGCCAAGAAAAGAAGTATGGGGAGTGGGGCTGATGGTGAAGAAAGCCACATAAAATAAATTAGCCTACACCGGCTAAAACATGAAAAATCCATCGTACCATCGTGGTGCGTTCAGGAACCCACGCTAGTTTTACAGAGCCCATCAATAACATGGACAACTGTAGAAATATCACGTCTGAAACCAACATTTTACATATTGACAGATTACAATATTTACCTCTTATTGTTGCCTTCGCTATGTGACAGTGTATATTGTTGGTTACACAGTATTGTAACGTCCCGCCGGACGTGTGTCGTTACTCAACAAGCATTTATTGCGAACCGTATCTTACGGAGTTCAGTCATAACTGCGCGAAACACAGAACACATGAACCTACCACGTCTTCTTAGGCTCTCACGTCGGCGCGCTCCCGCTCTCCTGCCCCCTGGCTCGTTCACTACTAAGGCGCATTTACAGACCATGGTAAATCATATAACTCTGAACACTGAAACTTCTGTAGCAGTACTTTAAAAGAACGAAATAAAATATGTAATAATAGGGACTTTGTTTGTCTTTTTCGTTTCACTTTGACTAAGTGAAAACTTTTAGTTTACGTTTAACTAAAAAAATGCAATGTTTCCGGTTATGTTTCTATTCCAAGCAAAATGCCAAAGGTTTCCCGTTTTTTTCTTCGTTCCTTGAATCGGTTTGAAGACCCGCCTTTTAGTAGTGTTGAGTTCATTCAAAGATATTGGTTTATTTGTGTTCTCTGGAGTTATTGGCGAGCTACATGGGCTAACATGAAGCTCAATTAAAGATTTCAGTTGTACTTCTGACTATTTTTTTTCCATTCCTATAGAAAAACAGCTTAATGTTAGCCTCGATGTCGAGCTTAATGTATATAAATCCATCAAAATTGCCCAGAGTTCATTCTTTATTCAGCACCAAGTGCCTGGTTGTGTCGCTTAGTTATTGTTATTAGTTATTGTTGTTAGTTATTGGTTTTTATGTCATACCACAAGCTCTGTGTTTATATGCGCTAATGTGAGGGCCGAGAGAACGTTCTCACAGAACAACAGGATCAATTAACAGAATGTATTAAGTACCCCATACACTCATAGTATGTAGGTTAGTACTCAAGGACAAATCTTACGAATATTTGTGCCGCAGGAAGAAAACACCAGCAGGCGATCTTTCCAGAGCTCCACAGACACGTATTGTCATGGAAACGGCTGCAGCACTTGAGATAAGTGCCAGAGTGGAAACTCAGACCCATGGGCACATCAATGACATTTGCTGGAAACAAGAAGGAGAAATTAAAGATATACCCAAAAGTTCATCGAATTATACCTTTTATAAAAAACAGTTGAATTTAAAGTCTGAATAAACTTAAAAAAAAATTGCACAGCGGGAGGAAATACTTCAGGTGTGAGCAGAAAAAGCTAAAAGCTCTACTGAGAAATATTTGGAATTGCCCAAAATAAGTTGCCTTAATGTGATAAAAAAAATCACAGCCAAAATAACCAACTGTAAGTCCAGAAATAAATCCAAAAAGAGGAATACAGTGACAGTAACAAGTCACAATAAGTAGAATCTTCTAAATTAGTGATCCCAATCTTTTTCTGTTACGCCCCCCCTTAGCAAGAAGAAAACAATTCGCGACCCCCACCCACTCAGCGCCACAACTATAAATAACAGCATTTGTCTATAAAATAGTTCTAGCTACACCTCTGCATAACATCTTATCCTTGTTAACATAAAGAAAACAAAAAGAAAGAGATATAGTTCAACTTACAAGGATGTGAAATTACACTTTATTGTAGTACGGCAGAAGAAACAAGCATGTTCCCCAGGGTCACACGCGCCCCCCCTCAGCATCGCACCGCGCCCTCCCAGGGGGGCCCGCCCCACACTTTGAAAACCCCTGTTCTAAATTATACATATAACGTAAGTATTGGGCAGTTGTGGTTCAGTGCTGAAAAGGGATTTAGTTGTCAGCAACTGGACTTCTTCGTGGAGTTAAGTAGTAGTTAAACAGTTGAGACCAAAATAACTCTTTACACTTTTGTCCAGATGGAGACATCAACCAGAAACTGATGGAGTTCCTCAGTTGAGCAATAAAACATTTTCAACTCCAGGAAGAAGTCCAGTTGCTGACAAATAAACCCTTTTTGGACATCATGACCTGGATGAATGAGAATCTTCATAAACATAGTGGAGCAGTGGTTAAGGAACCTGATTTGGGTCTGGAGGGTTCCTGGTTTGAATCCTCCACCTGTCAGGTAAACACTCAGGTGCACTGAGCATTGCACCGTCACTACACACTGCTTCCCTTAGGCGCTCAAAGTTGTCCACTGTTCATTTCCGTTGTAATAAGGAGTTTGTTCTCCTTCCTTACTTCCTTTCCTTAAGAGCAATGAGCTGGACCTAACTCTGTCCAATGAACGGATACAATACAGCAAAATATCATTTTTAAAGGAAAATCAACCTAATGGTCAGATCTGACTGTTCGATTCCAGTCAGCTCTAAGAAATGACAAATGTTCCTTTGAAATGTCCCTGGCTGTGATTTCTTTCTTCCTCTGAGACATTTATGGATCACGTCCGTGGCGACACCTCGTCCTGGCTGCAGTTTTCACCTCTCATTTCACGGGGCCACAGATCGGCACACAGGAGGAACAAGTGAACTTTCCTGGTCCTTTACAAACCCTGGAGTGGCCATCCTCCCACTGCCTGAGCACAATTCAATTCTGCACACACTCATTCATCTCCCGTGTGTGTGTGTGAGCAGACGCCTCACTCCAGAAAACCTTTTTTTTTTTTTTTTTTTTTTTTCACACAAGCCTGTGTGGCAGAGTGAGGGAGGACAGCACTCTCCGCCTTTTCTTCATCTGGGAGAAAGTGAAAAAACAGAGTGGGGGTCCTCAGAGGATCCTCTCTTACCCCCTGACCTGTCCCCACCTCGCCCTGGGTGGACTCCCTCCTCAGACGTCCCCCTGTCTGTGTGATAGTACTACTCTTTGTGAGAGGCTCAACAAAGAACAGGAAGCCCCGGGGTCTGCAGGGGCAGGACTGGAGGTCAGCTCAATCAGTCTCTGAGTATGATGGATGCAGCACGGGGGGCCAGCAGGGTGGGATCCTGGGGGCCCAGTCACCTGAAAATGCACCAAACAAGATGGTCTAATGCGTGCACCCCTGACCTGGGCTTTATTTTTCAGCACTCTCTCTCTCTTTCTCCTTCCCTCAGACGTTGAAACGCTGTGCTGTGAGTTAATGTATCTGCAGCGTTGAACCAAAGCTGTAGATGAATCCATTAGTCAGTTTAAGAAAAAAGAGAAGAATTTTGATTGGTTAAAGGCTTGTTAATGTTTCAATTTGGAATAAAACGCAAAAAAGAATCAAGTAGTGTCTGTTTGGTTTTGTTTAACCTTCAGCTACTTTTACAAGGTAATGTTATTGTCTTTGAGATATTGTTAGGTTGTAGCCTGTAGCTCAGGTTTTTTTCATTATATTTAACTTTAAATTTTTTTTATAAATATAGCTCTATTTATTTATTAACTGCATAGGTACTGTACAGTACAGTATATGCAGGCTAACGTTGCTCTAGATTGTTGTTGCCTACTTTGGACACAAGTTAACCTTTTGTATTTTTTTGGTGGCCTAGTGGTTAAAGACGCAGACTTGGGGCTACAAGGCCCCGGTTTGAATCCCCCTACCACCGAGTTATCGCTGAGGTGCCCTGGGTATGGTATCGTTCCCCCTCACTGCTCACCGGGCGCTGGCTCATCCGGCAGCTCCCTGCTCACTACGATGAAGGGTTAAATGCAGAGACATAATTTTCCCAAAAAACTTGGGATGATGGACATCGTCCTTTTTTTTTGTACGTTGTATATAACAACGTAAAAAAAAAAAAAGGACGATTGCTTGTTGATAGGTGGCAGGAGTCTCCACGACTGCCACCCAAATCACACTGCCCCATACTGTGGGCCTTCATGTGGAAAGTGAGTCCAATGGAAGTTATGTGATTCAGGACGGTGCTATGATCAGAGCAGCTCAGTGGAAACCTGGCAGCTGGTGGATTAGAACCTGAAGCCTTGCGGACCCAAGTCCACGAGCTGCCAGGTTGCCAATGAGCTTCTCCAATCATAGCAGTGTCCATGTGACTTCCAGTGGACTCACCACCCACAGGAAGGCTCACAGTATGGAGCCAAGCCCTGTGGCCCAGTATTGGAAAAAAGGAAAAAGATGGATACATGAAAAACATCATTTTCACAAAATTGCTTGTGTGACAAACCAGTTCATTTCTAATGTAGGTCTCCTTCTGTTGGTCCCATTTCTGACCACACCCCTGATATTGAGCTACACTGTATTTAGGAGACAAATTCTGACATAGGAGACTCAGTTCCCAGACCATCCTGCTGACATCCATATCTGTGAGTGCAGTTTCAGTAATCACTGAGGAGGACGAGGGAGGAGAAAGAGGAGGAGGAGGAGGAGTAGACGGGTGGGTCTGTTTGGGGGTGGGTGTGCGTCCACCATTGTCATGGAGACCCCTGTGTGTGGGAATCAGCCCAAACATGACAGGATCGAGGTTAGTGACTCAAGGTGACTGCAGTGACAGGGACAATGGACGACCTGTTAGTGCTAATGGGAGACACATGTAACTGGATTAGAGTCAGGACACCTGGGGGGTGGGACCACATGGGGAGACACTACACTTGTCTCATCCATCCCCAACACCCACCCACCCACTAACCAACCAACCAGCCCCTTCACTGTCCTGTCTCACTCCATCAAAGCTGCACAAAAAGTAGGAGTCTGCAGAGACGGGACCACCGTCTGTCCTCCACCCTCTGTCCTCCAGCGTCTGTCCTGCACTATGTTTGTTTGACCCTGGAACACAGAGACTGAATACCAGTTATTCTGGGGACAATTTGAGGTTTCTGTACTGATTGGTTATGGTATTTTCTTTTACCCTTAAAAAGAGTCACTATTTTAACAAAAAAAAATTCTACAAAAATATACTACTCACCAGGCTGGATAAGAACATGTTGGCTAATGTTATGTAAAAAAAATAGTATTTCTTTTAACCAAAAATTTTTTTTTTTTGTTCATTTTAAGCCTTTCACTTTTTTCTCACTTTTATCTTGGCTACTTATAATTAATATTTTATGTTTTTAAGTTAGGGTTGGATTCTTGCATTTTTTGCTTTTAAATGTATCTGTATATCTGTATTTGTGATAACTTTATTTCTTTTGCAAATTAATTTTTATTTTTATTTATTCTAAGAAACACCAGTCTACTTTGACAATTTTTGGGCTAAAATATATAAACCCAGTTATCGAGGAGTAACTTTGAGCTGTTTTTATTTTGTTTCAGAAATTTGACATCTATCTTTAAACTTTAATTTATATTTAGACAAAAACAATGTAATAATAACTTGATGTTTCCCTGTAGTTGCGACTAATTGAATCGTCCACTAAATTGTTACAGTGGAACACTTCCGTCAGCCCCTCCCCCTCCAGACACGCAGGAATGTAAATCAAACGGAAATAAATCTTAGAGAGAGGTCAATGAATTTCCATTGCTGGACTGTGAACTCATCCCTCATGCCCACTTTTCCTCCTCTTCCCCCCTGCCTCAAATTCCTCCACTGGGCCCAAGACGCCCAGTCAATTAATAAGACATTGTCTCCTCCCCTCAGAGCCCCCGCACAAGAGGCCACCCAGGAGCGAGCTGGACTTTTCCTCTAAAGCTGCTTCACTGGTGGCCTCCAGGAATGCCAATCGCTTTGGGAACAGGCAGAACACTGCAGGAATGGGATGGAAAGAGGTGAGGAGAAAAGAGAGAGGGGGAGCAGCGACGGGCATGGGAAGCTAAATGAAAGAAACTGCACCCATCAGGCTCCTGTGCTGGGGGGCAGGCAGTCAAAAATTGAAGGGCAACAAAAGGAAATGCTTTTCACTCCCAAGGTTTGGAGGTAGTTCAGGCTCTGATGGTCTGGTCCAAAATACTCAGCCTCGAAACACAATGGCTTCCGTGTACTTTCTGTTGACCTGAGGTAAACTGACATCCGTTCCCTGATCCTCGTTGTTTTTCCCATTCTTTACTCATTGATGGAATTGGTCAGAATACATTTACAGGAAGATGGCGTTAGGTTGAGTACAGACTGAATCTGCTTGTCCACTGTCCCCAAACAAGTAGGATCACCTCATTTCTTCACCTCAAACAACAGGCCTCAAACATCTGGCTCAGGGGCCTTTTCTGGAGCACAAACCTTACACCAGTGCTTCCCAATCTTTTTCTGTTACAACAACCCCACCCCCAAGCAAGAAGAAAACAATTTGCGCCCCCCACCACCCACTCTCCGCCGCAACTATAAATAACAGCATTTGTCTATAAAATAGTTCTAGCTACACCTCTGCATAACATCGTATCCTTGTTAACGTCAAGAAACAAAAAAAGAGATATAGTTCAACTTACAAGGATGTGCAATTACACTTTATTGTAGTACGGCGGAAAAAAAAGCATGTTCCCCAGGGTCACACATGCTCCCCTCAGCATCACACCGCGCCCCCCCAGGGGGGCCCGCCCCACACTTTGAAACCCCTGCCCTACACAATCCGCCCGAAAATAAAGAGATATCTGCACAATTAGCCACACGACCTTGGCCTGATTATACAATATTGTAAAATAATACAAATATAAGATCACTATGTGTGGGTTTTGATGGAATTGCACTTAAGATCCTATATCGGCAAACATAAATATCGGGTATCCTGATTAAGTAAAGTATGCTCCAATTTTTCTCATATTGGTTTTATTGGTTTGCTTATTCATTAGCCTTAGTTTTAGCAGGTTACTTGCTGTCTATACTGCCGTACAAATTTGCAGTTGTGCAACTATCTGCCGATTAATCATGTGAAATCATTCGTCCTCAGTGCAGTCCTGACAGTGTGCCTACAATTCTCACCATTCCCACCAAGCCACATTTGCAAACATATAGTAGATAAGAAGGAGAAAAGAAGTAATCAGCAGGGAGCAACATGACAGACCAGATTGACCACGTCTGTCAAGACATTTCCTTGTCCATACACCTTGTCGTTGTCACCTTTTTTGTCCTGTGTGGCACAAATTGTCTCAGTGTTTTTGTTTGCTAAAACAAAAGCATTATTAGCAATATTCGTCTCAGAGAGCAACTGTGAGCAGCTCCCCCTAGTGGCTCCTTCCTTTTCCTCCTATTACAATACATTCAGCAGACTTTCATCCAAAGCAGTTCTGGCTACAGGAGTCGTACAGTGTGAACACAAAAGTCCTGAGCTGTGAACTGATCAGCCCTGAGATTCGCCGGTGCAGTGTGAGCAGCAGATGGGTGCCACAATTGGACAAAAATCAAGTTTACGCCTTTAGGAAAAACCCAAACTCTAAATTTGTCGTAATACGGTCGGCCGATTGATGTCTTTACTGTACATGTTGACCGTGGTTTAACAGAACGATGTGGAGAGTTACTTTCCAAACTTTAGAGAAAACATTTGTCCTCAACAACATTAATCAGTCTTCGGTCCTTGGTTGGAGCCAACGCTCTCAGGCTTCACAGTTCAACAGCCTTTACAAAGCAAGGTCTGTGGTTTATGACTATGGCTGAGAGCAACACTGCAACCTTGACATCCACCCAGTCACATTCCTGCAGACGCCGCTGATGGATGTTTAAATACATTTTTAGTATTCATACAATTCCACTCCCAAGGCTTTGCCCTGATATTTCATTTACATATGAATGACGTTAGCTTTAACAACACCATAACAACATCTCATCAGTCAAATAAGCATGAGAAATAGGAGCTGGAGGTGTGAATATGAAGTGATGTTGTGGCTGCAGTGGCTGCTTCAGGAAGCTGTTCCTCAATCACTGATTTGTCTGATAAAATGTCAGATTAAATGTATTAAATTATAAAAAAAATAATAATAATCTGGGTTTACATGTTATAGTCGGATCCAATTTTGTTTCTTAAACCAATTATTTGCTTAAGTAACAAACAAAGATAATGAAGCAGTTAATCTGCCTTTTTTTTAGATTAGAGTTTATAAAAATATTTAAAACAAACCTACATCTGAGTTTTATTTGGTGGTTTTTTTTCACATTCATTCACAATAATGCATTTAGCAGGCGCTTCCATTGGGGGCCTGAATAAAACTATAACTATATTCATATACATATTATATATATACATATTAAACAGATTAAAAAATTAATTGTTTAACTTAATATATACATATATACTGTTCAACTATATATATATATATATAAACAAGCAAAGTACTGTAGTTAAACTCATATATATATATGTATATATATATAAATATATATATATATATATGTTTATATTTAGTTAAAGAGCTAAAGATGCTGAGATTCTCTTTAGGAGAGACAAGGATGGACAGGATCAGGAATGAGGTGATTAAAAAGGAAAGGAAGGAGGAAAAGGAAAGCAAACTTCCTTGTCATTGTGTCCTTGTGATTCACACCACTGGGCACAACAAAATGTCACTTAAATGTCACTGTCTCTGTATTTAACCCATCACCAAAGTGAACAGTGGTCAGCTTTGAGCACCTGAGAAGCAGTGAGTGGGGACCGTGCCTTGCTCAGTGGTTCCATAACCACTATGCTTGAACTCACGACATTCAGATTATGAGACTGACACGCTGCCTACTGGGACAACACAGACAGGAATGTTTGGAGAAAAAGCTGGAGAAGACAGATTGAGATGGTTTGGACATGTTCAGAGGAGGGACAGTGGATACATTGGTAGGAGAATGATCCTAGAGATGGAGCTACCAGGTAGGAGACAAAGAGGAAATTGATGGATGCAGTGAGGGAGGACATGGAGGTGGTTGGAATAGATTAGAAAATACAGAGGACAGGGGGGATAGAAAATGATGACTCATGAAAAGGGACAAAATATAATTTTGAGGGGCTTTAAGATATAATTTTGTGGGGTTTATAATAATTTTATAATAATTCTTTGATAATTTTCAAAAAGTCTGTTTCTTTATCTTTGATTCATTTATTTTTTTTGGCTCAAAACATTTTTTAAAAATTGTTTCAAACGAACTGTAAATGTTTTAATAGAGAAAACTACAATTAAATGTTGACAATGTCACCATAACATGGGTAAGAAGACTAATAATTTATGATTTTTTTTTCCAGTATAAAACTTGGCATCCAGAGGACGCACCACCCACAGGGAGGTTCACAAGGGTGTGGTGTTATTTGGGTGGCAGTCATGGAGTCTGCTGCCCCCGAGACCCGGTAGCAGCTACGAGGATAAAGATGAATGAAATATCTTGGCAGAAAAAACAATATTTACACAAATCCTCTGGTCTCTAATATTTCTCACAAGGTTTTGACAAAATGTCTTTGTTCAATTCTTTCAAAAGTACACATTTCCAAAAATACTGTCTTACTCCAGTTGCATGTCCTTGATAAAAATTATTTTATGAAAAAGTTTTCTTTCTGTACTGAGAGAATTAATTTCAAACCCACTAAAAAAAATCTCTTTTTTGTCTCTGGCTCCAGGACCAGAAACTGACATCATGAAAATCAACAAACACAGAAAAAACCAGACCAACCAACAGTGGAGTTTACTACAGGATCCAAACAAAATGAAATGACTAATAACTTACCTGACTGCGTCTTGGACCTGGAGTCTGTAACAAAGGAAGGGTTTTTACCAGTGTTATTGTGTGTGTGTGTGTGTGTGTGTGTGTGTGTCCTGTATTAGCCTCTATTTTAAAAACACAGAGCAAGGGGATCAGAGAGTGCAGGCCGACTATACCTGAGGACACACACAAGGCTGCGTTTAGTAATGGATCTCATGTTAGTGCAGAGAGATTTTCAAAGAAAAGGAGGTACCACACACACACACACACACACACACACTCTGACCCACAGTCTAATGAGTCCCTTGTGCTGGAGTTCCATATTGACATGCGAGCAGCAGAATTAGAGCAGACTGGAAGTGCTCGGTGAGTGCTCCTTCTCTATTGTTGTTGTGCATCGTAGTAAAGTGGGGTGAAGTGAACGGAGAGCCTTGCACCGCCAAATGAGTTTTTGTTTTTCTAATACGATACACGAGGACAACATCCACCCAACTGTGGCCTGAGCAGGCGACAAACTCCTGCAGATGACGCAGATACTGATACCGGGTCCAAATGTCAAAGCGAAGGAAAAATATACAAAAACACAAAAGGTAACGTCTCAGTCGAGGGACATTATTAAAGTTAAGTCATTATTTGAAGGGTACATGATGTGGAACTTCTTTGTGTCTCCAGAGTTTCTGGCCTAACGTTTTGTCAGATCAGTTGGATTGAAAATCTTGGAATCTTTACTATTGTAACTTCACATGCAAATATATGACCATATGAATACTGTACATGCATATATTAATAATAATACATTTTATTTTAGGTGCCTTTCTGTCCCTCAAGGACAGGGGTGGGCAAACTTTTTGAGCTGCGGGCCACAATTTCTCCTTAAATTGGACACGGGGCCGAGTCAAGAGCAGAGAGATGGAGCGTTCGTGTAAGCTAAGATAAGTGGCAAGTAAAATCATGTATCAAAACCAAAATACAAAATTTCTAATAGCCTATTATGTCATCTACTGGGGAAATGCAGGCATTGTAGGTAAAAGTCGGAAGTTTAATTATAATATAAATAAATTATTTAATTTGGACAGGGATGGCGGGCCCCATTAAAAGGCTCAACGGGCCGCATGTGGCCCCCGGGCCTTAGTTTGCCCACCCCTGCTCAAGGATATGGTACTGTACATAACGAAGACATAACAGAAGAATAAAAGCATTCAACAGAGAGTGAATGTAGATCATTAATTAATGTAGATCGTCACAGAGAGAATGCATTTTCAAAAAGTTGGGTTTTAAGAGAACATTTGAATTGTAAGAATGATGGTGTGGGTGGTGGTGGTGTGTGGTGGGAGGGCACAGCGACTCAGTGCTCAATGCAACAGCAACATGGAGAAGATCTGACAAATGCTGAGGTGCAAGGTTGTGGACAGCTTTGAACGTGAGCAGAAGGATTTTGTACGTGATGCAAAACCAAACCGGGAGCCAGTGAAGCTGCAGCAGGACAGGAGTGATGTGGTGGGAGTATGGGGGGGTGAGCTGAGTTCTGGACAAACTGGAGTTTATGTGGAGAAGGAGGGGTGGAGGCGGTTGGTGTTCCATAGGTGGAAAAAGGCAGAACAGGTCAGGCTGTTGATGTGGGATTGAAAAGACAAGAGTGTTGTCGAGGAAGACAACGATACGATAGAGTATGATATTCTTATTCACTTTGTCTCTCTATAACTAGGCTGACTCTGTAAATGAGAATCTGATATCAGTGATAATCAGGTAGGATTTAGGTTGAAAAAAATATATATTTATTAAAAATATTTAAAAAGATTTTATGACTTCAGGTCTTGATTTGTGTTCCACAAATCTCATTAAACTGCATTTTGACACATGCTGGTGCTGAATAGTACTGTACTGTACAGTTAAATCAAAATAACTGGGGAATCTTCTGCCATCTTCTGGTGAAACATAAAACGGCTTTTTTGTACATGTTTTTTTGTTTTTTTTTTATGTGGGAAACTCTGCTGAATCGCTTTACAGATTTCATCACAGAGCTTTCTTCTCTGTGGAATATTTGTTGCAGTGCCCACATTTGCGTACGTCTGCAGTAGATGTTTAGTGAAATTCCAGTCTGGAAAGTTGGAAAAACAGTTGTTCCCATGTCACCTGCTTTGTAAGGTAGCTCCACCCACACTAACACTCCGACAAGATTCACTTTTACTAAAGACAACTGCAGAAGTTTCCAAAAATAAAATCTCTAAACAAGTGTACACGCACACCCACATACACACATATATATACATATATAATGTATATATACATATAGCCATATGAAAACCTTTTTAAAGTATTATTGTAGAGTAAAGTGTCAAAAAGGTATATCAAATATCAAATAAAAAATGTTTTCTATCTAATTTAATTTACACCTGTTCAAGCGGAAGCCCTGATACACGTTCTTGCATTTTAGGTAATGCTGCCATCTAGAGGTCACTGTTAGTATTACAGGCGACATCACTAAAAGTAAAAAACTAAACATACAGTTTAGTGATGGAAGTGGAGCTGCAGTAAAATAACTTAAAAGAAAAAACTAAATACAGCAATGTTTTTGCACAAGTTAATCTACTGCTACTACTGTCAGATTATTTAAGTAAAGAGATGTTTAAAAAAAAAACAACAGAAAATGTTCTAGAAGAGAGAGTAAAATATTCAATGTTTGCTTCAAAAGAGGTTAGACATTGTAGGTAACATCTGAATTCGAATTAGTTAGCCAGAAAACATTTAAAAAAAAAAAAAATATCAATATTGAGTTTCTAAAGAAAACTGTATATTCTTGCAGTACAATTTGCAGAGTGAGAACAAATTGAAGAACTCCATATTTCTATGAAAGGATGCGATCTTTCAGAACCATGGAGAGTTCCACTTGGGTCCTAGAGAGAAACAAACTTGGAATTATGGGTGAAAAAAAACTACTACTGGAGTCAGTAGTTGGAGGTCAACAACATGGATGTAACATATTTTGTTCAACTTGGCATATAATGACTATGGTATAAAATCAGCTAGGAGTGAGAAAGAAAGAGAAAGGGAAAAGTGAGAAAGAAAATTACAGAGAGATGGAGAGGGAAAAGAAGAAGAATGTAATGTTTATTTTGTATCACACTCTTTTGCAGAACACCACCTCCCTGTGGGAAGCTGGATGTGGAACATTCTTTCTCCATCCGCTAATATAAAAACTCTAAATCAAAATAAAGAGGTTTACTGAGGAGCCAACTGGGGACATTTGTTAGACACAGACGTTGTAGTGAAACTACTCCAGGAATCCCTCCTTCTTTCTTTGTTAAACAACAAAAACAACAAACAGAGCCTGGTTTTGTTTTGCTATTTCTGCTGTGATTGATTTTATTGGAGTAAATGTACAGTACTGGGAACCAAGTGACAAAGCAACACAAGAGTGAAAAAATGCATAGTTAAAGCGTGATTATGTGCTGGTTAAAAAATAAATTATATACTCAAATATGTAACGCAATTGTTACAAGTGTGCTACAAAATATTTTTTACTAAAAACAAACAAACAAACAAAGAGAAACAGCGGTCGAAGAAGCATTTGTTGCATATTTGCATGAAAGTAAAACCTCCTGCACTGAGAGCAGCTACCTCTGAGTTAATGCTTTGGTTCAGACTGAGAGAGTAGGTAAAAATGGAAGAAGGTGAAAGGAAAATAAAGTGTGTTTTTTTTTTATAAACACATCAGTCCAACAACCATGAGTGTCTGTTTGTCCATACTGAGCCGGAGAAAATGCTTCACACACTGAGCAGCTGAAGAACTCCTCATTACAACATAAATAAGTACAGTGATTTAACTACCGCAGTACACAGTAACACATACAGGATTTAGAAAAGCTGTAAATCTTATCACATTATTAACTAACTAGAATAAAGTCTAGGTAGAAGCTTGACAATTTGGTTGATGGTAGGAGGGTTTTCCCAAATGCATCCATTCTAAGGTGAAAAAATAAATAATAGTGCTGTTAATAAAAAAAAACATTGACTTGCCTTTTATATATTTGTTATTGTTATTCCAGAGGACATTTCCTGTTGTAAAATAAAAGCTTCCTTTTTTTTCCAGTAGCTACAAAACACAATGAGAGTTTGCTAAAAGACAAAAAAAATACACTTTTTGACACACTAAAAATTGCTAAGTATGCACAGAACAGCAAAAGGAAATTTGATTATCCAGAAATAATGTTACATTTAGTAACAAAAATGTAAAAACAATGACTAGGGTTCACTGCACAAACACATCTTGTTGAACTATTTTTTTCCCTGACAATAAAAAAATATTTTAATACTGTATGTTGGCGTATGTTGTATTTTTTACTGGTATCTAAACATTAACATAGTCACAATATTTTCTATAATTTTTCTTTTTTCTAATATCATCCCAACCCTATGGTAACAGTAAAAGCTTAGGTTCCTTAAGGGAATAAAGGGGAAAATAAAAAATTCTAGCTGAAAAACAAAAAAATAATAACAGACATGGGGCTGACAATTTAATTTCCCATCATGCACTGAAGATTTAACAATAACCAGACATTTGCATTAAGGTCTAAACAGTCACACAGTGCAAAGATATTTCGTTTCAGTCATGCAGTACGATAGTAGTAAGATGTCGAAAGGAGCGAAGACATTTTTCAGAAAGTGGTTTAAAGGTTATTCCTCACAGAAGTGAAGAGTCTATAAAGGGTAGCGCTCAGGACCAGGGGACATTTCTGAAGAGTATTGCCTTAGAATGTCCTCAACGGTCACCACATGAAACCTCTGGTATGACTTTTGGCACATAACTCTTCTCTTGTACTGTTTTAACTCCTTATTTCCTCCATCAACCCACACCGTTCTGCTCCTGGTAAAGTCACACTCAAAAACCAAAAACACTAACTCTCAGCCAGGCTCAGATATAAAAATGTATTGAGCTTTTCTTCTTGTAAACAACAGTTATGAGAGATGTCCTAGAAGAAGAAGACAGGAAATACTTAAGAATGTTCTTTTTGAATACTTTGAGACTTTTTTGGTTAGTGGTTTCACCGGTTAGTGGTTTATCTGTTAGATAAAAGAAATCAGGTACAAGAAGTTGTTTTGCACTATCGTGCAACCAGGCCCTCACTGGACAGACCAGCTGTCAATCACCAGAGTGAGAACTAGGACTGTGTCTGTTCTATGAGTTGTGTACCCACCTTGAAGCAGATAACTTAAATGTAACTAAGCCTTAACGTAAAAGTAAGATACTAACAAAGTTCACCTAAAAGACTAAAAAGTTAAGGTTGGCCAAACCAAATCACAACATCACAATCACAAATCGGGGGCAAAATCTTGTGCTCAGTGTAATTGTTTTTGGCCTGTGGAATAAAATCAAACGTGTACTATAGCTGGCCCACCAGTATGTACAACTAAATACTATAAGAATTTGGCATATTAATAATGCATGGTTTATGTTATAGCACATACATTTTGTTCTGCAAAGAAAGATTTACATTGAAAATTATCTGAAAACACAAGAAAAAGATCAAATAAGAAACAAATGATATGTGAATTCTTTCTATCACAATTTCTTATGTGTTGATACTAATAATCTTTGGAATCTGTTCCAGATTCAGTGAAACCACATGAAAAAACACTATTTAATATCTGGAGAGAAGGGAAAACATGGACGTTTATGGTTAATTTCTCAATATGTGTTGAGTTTGGCCCCTGACTTCATGTCAGTTTTCAATTCTGGCCTGCAGTGAAATTGACTTGGACTGCCCTGACCTAAGGGAGTTACAATTTAATAAAGCTTAAAAAAAGATGGTAATAATGCAACTATACTGTATCTTCTGGACCATAAGGTACTTGAAAACATACAAACATTTTCATGTCAGCATGCATTTTAATGCAGTGGCCCTTCTGTGTGGATTCTGGTTGTGTTTACTGAACTCAGAAATCTGTCAAAAAGTATAACTTTATGACACAAAAGTATAACTTTATGACACACTTTATGTCACACTGTCAAAGCATAATGGCTACTGCTGTCCGTACTGGACTTGCATGTAAGGTTATGGTGTGTATAAATGGTGGCAGCTAAGGGACATACTTCTGTCTCCAGCAGATTCTAAACTCAAGGCCAGAATCGTCACTAAACAGCTAAGTGAGAGCAACCAGACTGACCCAGATACTGACACAAAAGACCTCTCCAACAATCAACCAGAAAGACTGACGGAGTGAGAGTGACCTCTGCAGTACAGGTTCCAAAGCAAATGGGTAGCGACCGAAAAACAAATTAAATAAACGGTACTGAATCTGTACCACATAAACCAGTCTTGTGTGTCCGGCAGAACCCACAGACATGTTACATTGACTTATTTGGTTGGTTTCTGAGCCCAGATGTGTTTTATAGTCTGGTGCGACTTATGGCAACCAATGGAAATAGTATAAATAAGTTATGTTTGTCATAACCTAAAAAAAAAAATCCAAAAAGCACAAATATGCAAAAATTATTGTCCAAAATCTAAGTAAAAACAAATTGCAAGCCAAAAAGACCAAAGGTCAGTCAAGAAAGAGAGAAAAGCATTAAAAAAATGCCAAAAAAAAAAACCCAAACCCTAGTCGGTGAAAGATGAACTCTTGACAAAAAACATCCAATTGTTTAGTGACATAAAGTATTCCCTCTATGTGTATCTTCTTCTAGGCATCAGTGTTTACCTACTGTATGTACATCCATTTTTGTTGCTGAGACCTGATGGTCCATTATCAGACGCAAGGTGTCCTGAAATGGCCCCACATCCCACAGCAGACGCAGTAATCAAACCTAAATATAGCTTCTCTGTTTGGGTCACATCCCAGCAGGCAGCAGAATTCCCCGCACAACTATAAAACTGCACATGTGGCTGAACACAAACCTTTGCCTCTCCACCCAGAAATCTGGTTTTAGAAAAACTGTGAGTGAAAGACAAGATATATTGGACCCTGGTGGTGGATCATAGGTTGGAGGGTTTGAATCTCGTCTTCAAAAGTGTGACAGAGGGACTACAAAGAGAAGAAAAAAAAAAAACTCCTGACAACATGAGAACACTTCCAGGCTGATAATATCAAACACCCACACTGACACACACACTCTCCACAACCTCACTCTCAGCGTCTGTTAAATTATTTCTTTTCAGATCCATCTGAAGCATAAATAAGTTAATAAGATAGCTTATTGTTATAACCAATATTATTATAATAAATATCTCTCTCTGTAAAATGTACATAAAATACCCAGCTTTATTTGGCAGAGCTGTTGTCCCGCAGTCAGTGAACGCTGCATTCCTTTTTTTCCTCTTAACTGACGCGAGAATAAATAAATACAAAGCATCCGTGATGTAAACACAAGGACATTCCCTTTAAGAAACTGCAGGGACATGGAAAAAGACAAAGACGGCTGTGATTTTAGCAGGAGACTTAGGGTGTTGCTCAAACATCTGTCCTGTCTCTGAACGTGCAGCAGTATTGCAGCCCTTGTTTTTCATTTAGGACATCAATGAAGACATCTTCCAGTCCCAGTCCCCAATCGACCAGGAAGAAAACACGTCAGGGTCTATTGCTAGTAATGATTGAGTGGTTGGTTGATATTGAGGTTTTATTTCCGACTGCTGCCCCTGCTGCATGCTTTTCATTTTTTTTTTCTAGAGAGACGTGCAAATGCCCATGCAATAGAGGCAGGGATGACGAAAAAGAGATCTGTCTCTGAACGGCCTTAAAAAACTGTCCTCACCTCGCCCAGATTTCTTCCCTCACTGTCCCTCTGTGAAGCTGAAGGCCGGAGGAGCCGGTTGATTTTCAATGTCTGCTGTCCCAGCGAGGGGGGTGTTGCTGGGCGTGGTGAGGGGGGTGTTGTTGGGGGGCTGCAGGTTGGCCTCACCCTCAGTGGAGGGTTTCTCCTGCGACTGCGAGGAGGAGGAGGACGAGTGCGTGCTCTCGCTGGAGCTGCTGCGGGTGTCCGTGCTGGTGCTCGTCTTCTTCATCTTCCGCCTCTTGGCGAGTGGCGCCTTGTCCACTGTCTGAAGGCGGAAACCTTCACGTTTGCATTTGTTAAATGCCTGGAAAGAACAAAAACAGACAGAGACAGTATTGTCTAACTGGCTGTGACTTACGTGACATATTCTGCACTGAATTCGAGTACTTTTCCACCACTAGTGACTGTCTTTGATACTAAAATAGTAAAAACTACATTAATTTAAAAAGCGTCAGATTTTTATCACTGAAACATGTTACGACATACCTCTATGTGCCTCTTCCTACAGCACCATCAAGCCTTATCATCAGATCTGTATCAAGCTGTGTTTATTTTGTTCTGTTGTCTCAACAGGCAAGAATGAAAACTTTAAATTTTGAGCAAACCTCAAATGTTGAATGCAAAACATCAATTCTAGTTTGTGTAGATTCTCAGTCATCCAGGTAATTTAATCCAAAATTAGTTACTTTGAGAGCAACTTGATATAGTAAAACTTTTCACCTCTCATACAAGAGTTTTTTTCAGTTCTGGATGAGAGGTGAAATGTCTTCAAGAAACCTACTGTGTCCAGTTGCTCTCAAATTAATTAATTTGGGATCAATTCTAGTTCTAGACCAAGGGTGTCCAATAGGTAGATCGGGATCTACCAGTAGATCTCCATAGGAGTGCTGGTAGATCCTGAGCACATTAAAATAGTATTAGCAACTAGAGATGTAATTCTTTTTCAAGAGGCTAATCACTCTGCTAGAGTAAGAATCATACAGGTATTGAGTCAAACAATACAACTAGGGCTGGGTATTGAATCAAATTTTCTAAATCGATTCAATTCGATTCACAAGGGTTCGATTTGATTCAATTCACGATTCGCTTTGGTTTTCGATTCAGTTTTTGTCATATCAATTATAGTTCGGTACCAACGTTATTCTCAGAAGAATCAAAGCTAAAAATTGAAACTTAATCCGTTTGTTAATAAAAAATGTATTTTTTTACATTTATTTCCATCACAAATTTACTCAGGCAGTCATATTAATCCATCATGCATTTTTATTTAACATGACTTGACCCAGAATTACAAGGCAGACTCTAGTTTTAGATTTTAGTGCCATGTTGTTTTTACATTTGTTTTATGTGCGAGTGTGTTAACTCGCACGTAACCACGTAAATACGTAATCACCTGGGGTGCATGAGTTCACGTAAAGTTGTTGGGAAGAGAAGGGAAAAAAAAGATTGATTTTTGGATTTATGAATCGATATTGTCCTATTAACAAAAAATAATCGATTAAAATCAATTAATCGATTTTTTTAACCCAGCCCTAAGTATAACATATGTTATATGTTAATGTAGAGCTTAAGAAGTCCAGCTTATATAGGAAAATATATTTAGAGTTTTCAATCTAGGTAGATTACTTCAATCTGGTCATTTGAAAAGTAGTTCACAAGACAAAAAAGTGTGGACACCCCTGGTCCGGACCATATCTGTCAGACTAGTTCCACAAAGGGGTGCTCTGGCTATAGTTTTTTTGGCCCAACCAACCAGCAGCACACCTGATTTGTCTTTTTCAATCAACTCTGATTCTCCAGACAGCTGATTGGTCAACCAGTGTGGAACCACTTTGGACAGATTGAAACAAAAACCTGCAGCCACAGCAGCCCTTTGTGAAACCAGTCTAGACAAATTAGCAAGTTTTGAGCTGTAGTAACGATAACGTAAAAACAGTCAGAAAAAAAGTCAAAAATAGGATATTTATCTATATTGATTGCTCACTGATTCTGATTTTCCCTTGGTGTAGAGACATTTAATTCTATGCTTCTTGTCATAAGACACATGCAGAGCTGTGTCTGTCCTTACATTAAATGTAGCTTTGACACAAGTGTGGACAGAGGCGGTGGAGAAGCCCAGGATGTCCGGGGTCATGAGTGGGTTTGAGGACAGCTGGCTGTCGTCCTGGAGCCAGGAATTGTAGCGCAGACCGCACATTTTAATCCTCTTGTTTGGGTCCACCGTCAGCAGCTCTGCAGGGAGGAGGCAGGGATGATTACATTAAGTTTGGAGCTTTTAATAGGCTGGACGGTGGACAACAGAGAGGACGTCACTTTCCATGTTCAGGTCGTTCAAGCTCTGGCTGCTACTGAGCTACTTTATTGGTGGGACGTTTAATCTGTGATCTAATGTGAACAGACGGTTGGATTAGGAGTAGTTCTACTGAAAGATGACTCATTTCTCCTATATGTAATTTTATATGGATTTTTCATTTCATTTTACATGTTAATGGGATGAAAAACTTGTATTTTCTGGACCAGAAAACACACTTGAACACCTTATTTTTCTCATTAATCAACAGTGTGACCTGTGTGTGAATTCCAGTTGTGTTACAGGGCATTTTGTTGGAGCATCACAGCCACTGCAGTAAGGTGCTCTGCATGGTAATGTACAATTATTCTGTGTTTCAGCAGAAAAATAAATACATACTGGGCTTCAGTGTGAGGTTATGGTGTCTTAGGATTCTGAAAAATGGATTGAGAGACATACCTGCTGACTCAAGGCTGAAATCATCACTAAAACAGCTAAGTAACAGCAACAAGATGGATGGAACACGTCCAAATTCAGAGACTGAAGATGAAGAATTTGATGAAGTTGTGATATAGGAGTGAACTGAAAAAAGTGAACGTGTTGTTTTGTATTGTATTAGTTAGAATGTTTCGTTTGTCGTTATCTTCTCCTTCCAGTTCGTCCATTTACAGGTGTTGCCACAGCGAGTCAACAATTTCCATCTCCCCCTGTCCTCTGTCTCTTATTCTCTGACTCCAACTACCTCCATGTCCTCCCTCACTGCATGGATTAATCTCCTCTTTGTCTCCGTCCTGGTAGTTCAATCTCTAGGATCATTCTTCTACCAATGTATCCACTGTCCCTCCTCTGAACATGTCCAAACCATCTCAACCTGTCTTCTCTAGCTTTTTCTCCAAACCTTCCTGTCTGTGTTGTCCCTCTAATCACCTCATTCCTGATCCTGTCCATCCTTGACTCTCCTAAAGAGAACCTCAGTATCTTTAACTCCTCCACCACCAGCTCTGTCTCCTGTCTTCTACCTATTCCTAGTGTCTCTAATCCATCCATCATGGCTGGTCTCTCACTCCTGACTCTTTTCTCCAGTTGTTCCATCCTGACTCCACTCTATTCTTCTCCTCTCTTCCACAGTCTCCACTGCTCTGAACAGTTGATCTAAGTATCTATTGATATATTGATTATTGTTAGAAAGGTAAATGGTTACACAATTGGTGAGGCGTGGTTAGACCATGTGGGTGTGACTAACTGGTGCAGGGAGAGTGAAGGAGAGCAAGACAGCAGTTGTTACATGTTGCTGCTGAATGTTATTTCTATAAAAGTTCTTCCAAGGAATGAAGCATCTGACTTTGGGGTCTCAAACTCCAACCCACACTATCATTTTACCGAAGAACAGCATCAGCTCTCAGTGTTAAATGTGTTTAATAAAATATAATAAAAAAAAATAAGTTTTCCATAAATTCTGTGTAATACAACACTAAACCAGAAGAAGTTTTGAGAACTATGGAATTTACTAAAAAAGTGGAAAACAAATCCGTAAAAAAAAAAACATCAAGGTGGGGGCCGCAGTATATCATTCCACGGGCCGCAAATGGCCCACGGGCCACAAGTTTGAGGACCCTGATCTGATCCTTATGGTACATATATGTAGTATTTCCACATACACATCCATATTTACAGCAAACTAGCTTCCTCACCTTGTATTAGGTCCTTGGCCTGCTGGGAAACATTCCTCCAGGCCTCTCCTTCAAAAGAAAAGTCTCCTTGTTTGATTTTCTTCATGATTTCCTCAGCGCTGGTGTGGGTGAGACTCTTCCCCTGGCATTGGAAGGGCACCTGACCAGACAGCATGGTGTACTGCACACACAGCATAAACAACAATCGGCCATCAAAGACAACAGGGAACAACTATTTCTAGTCTAGTCAATTTTATCTGCGCGGTTTGTGCTTTCAGGGAATGAAAAAAAGAGAAAACTTGCTAAATGTGATTTGAAATTCACTGAAATGCATAAACCAGGAAATCTGCCCTGCTGAACAAACGCTGAATTTCCACTTTGCCCAGTATTTATTTGCTCACAGAATTCTCATTAAAAGGACTCGTGTTTGGGAAAAGCCCCTTTGGCAACAGAAAAATCAGCTGGAATCTGATCAGTCTTTTTTTTTTCTCATGCACACATTTTGCTTCCAGGGAATTGTGCACAAAGCTTGTCAGGAGCTATTTAATCAAACACTAAAACTCACACACACACACGCCCAAAGGTGGGGGCTGAAGGAGTCTGAGCTGAGTGTGAGTCTCAGTGTTATCTCGTTTTAAACTTCCTTCTCACGAATCGGAACAACTTTACCAAAAGAAAAAAAAAACAAAAATTCAAGCAACTGTGGTCAAAGCTGGTTCTAACAGGATGTTCTCAGGGGTTTTGTTAAGATCGAGGTTGAAAATTAAAATTGTGTCAGCTCACCACAGGATCCCCAGGGTCTGTGCTGAGCTGATAAATGTATCACATGCACAAATATTAATATTCATATTAACAATTTTGGTTTAAACCTCCACTGCCATCATTTGCCTTAGAGAAATATGTTTCAGCTTAATTTCCACATATTTTGGTTATTATTTAACTATGAGTCTCTGCATTATTTTGGTTTTCTGGGCCGACATTGATCTACAAATTCAGAAGCTTATTTCATTTGTTTGCTAAACTAGGAAACCTTTAGTTATTTCTCGCTCATCATTATTCCTTTTTTTTTTTTTTTAACAGTATCCTTGTTGTTGTGAAGGTGATATCACAGCCAAACATTTTGGTCACTCACCAGAATCACCCCCAGACTCCACAGGTCACAAGACTCATCATAGCCGTCGTATTTGAGTATCTCTGGTGCAGCGTATTGCAGCGTGAAGCAGGGAGTCTTCAGGAGCTGATTATCCGGTGGTTTGAGTCGAGCAAAGCCGAAGTCTATGATTTTTATCTCTGAGTTCTCACTATCAGCCGTGAAGAGTAGATTCTGTGAAACAATTTGAGAAAAAAAAAGTGATTGTAAGACCTTCGAGCCACAAAATGAGCTTGCTGAATTGAAAACCAGGGCTAATATAACGAGAAGAAACAGAGCAGTGGACCAAACGGTTGAGACTAACAACACAATAAACCAGGCATAAGCAAACTCCTCGTCATTGTCACACACACACACACACACACACACACACACACACACACACACACATACATATATACACATGTATATATATACATATATGTATATATATATATATATACATCTATATACCTTTCTCTTATACACATCTCATTTCTCCAGACCCTCTGGAGGACAGGATGGGGGTGCTAGATCCATACGCCAGCCCAG
>JAFBJS010003636.1:5461-52871 GCA_016785265.1 Paraplagusia blochii | reverse complement strand
CTTCTATCACAGATCACCCCAGAGACCTTTCTCCAGTTGTTCCATCCTGCCTGTATTCTATTCTTCACCTCTCTTCCACAGTCTCCACTGCTCTGAACAGTTGAGCCCAAGTATTTGAACCCCTCCACCTTCTCCACCTCTGCCCCTTGTAACCTTACCACCCCACTGTTCGTCTTTTCATTCACACAGATGTACTCGGTCTTGCTACGACTGACCTTCATTCCTCTTCTCTCCAGTGCAAACCTCCACCTCTCTAGGTTCTCTTCTAGCTGTTGCCTGCTATCACAATATCATCTGCAAACATCATTGTCCATGGAGACTCTTGTCTGACCTCATCTGTCAATCTGTCCATCACCAGAGCAAACAAAAAGGGGCTCAGGGCAGATCCTTGATGAAGTCCCACCTCCACCTTAAAGTCCTTTGTCCAGTCCCACCTCCATGACCTATATATAGGACCATCAATGACCTAGCACCAAGTTGAAGGTGAGTCCAGTACCTCTGGTTTGAGATCCCTGTGCACCACTCCTACATCGTGCATGTGACTGACAGCGGACACCAGTTTGCGCATGATGCGACTGGCCTCGGTTTCACTGAAGTGCTGCTTCCGGCGTATCCGCTCCAGAAGTTCTCCTCCGCCGAGGAGCTCCAGAACCAGGAAGGTGTGAAGCTGCAGCAACACAAACACATGTAAGTAAAAAGTATTTACATTTATTTAGGGCAGTGGTGGCCTAGTGGTTAGTTACTGCTGAGGTGCAGTAACTTGCAGCATGGTATCGTCCCCACACACTGCTCCCCGGGCGCTGATTAGCTGCCCACTGCTCACTTTGATGATGTGTTAAATGCAGAGGCCAAATTTCGTTTGCGCTGTGGTGAATCACAACGTCAGAATGACAAAAAAAGGAATTTAATCTTAATCTTATTTGTTCAAATTAAGTTAGACCATGGGTCCTGCCCTGAGTCTTTGACCTGCTGGAAAGGATGTTGTTGTTTATCAAGTCTTTTTGGGAAAATTTTCCTCTGCATTACATTCATTGCCAGCTGAGCCAGCACCCGGGGGCTGTGGGGATCCGAACCGGGGGCCTTACAGACCCAAGTCCTTGCCCTGGAGCAGCATCAACAGAAGTGCAAACATTTCTCTGGTACTTGCTGTAGTATAAATGTTTACAAATTAGGTAAAAGTCAAACATCATCCATTTCTACAGAAATTCATGTAACGTTTGTTTCCTTGTAGAGTTGCTGGAGATTTTATTTTTAAACAGTAACTCATTCTGATGTCTAATCATTTTTATATTTAAATCAATATTTATTCTTATTTTATCATGATTAATCATTAATAATCAACAGCAACTCCGCCCTGGTTCTTTTCAGATCTACTTTAAACTCTTGAGTTCATTTGCGTCTTTTTCATCTGTACAGCAAAGCATTTTGATAAAGAGTAAGACTGCAAAGAGTTGAAGACAGTGGGAAAAGACAGAGTGTCTCACACCAGCAGGAAAGAGCTTCTCATTACTGCAGGGTCAAAGCAACAAAGACAGGACTGTGGTTGAGGCAGAGCGTTCGCTTTGATCTGGGTCACGGGCCTCGGAGATACAGCAATAACCCACTGAGCTCATCAGAACCAAAGAGGTGCTTGTGCGATTGAAGGGCTGAGGCTAATGAACCTGCGCACAGTCAGACGCCCAGACACACCTCCACCATAACAGACGCTGCTGAGCTGCATTTGGAACACGTGCACACTCAGTTAGGGTCAAGTGTGCGACTGAATTGGCGCCACACCAAAAATGAGAGAAAAAAAAAAAGGTTGTTTTGATCAATAGGTGTTTGTGCTGCTGCAGTTTAAGAATAGACACAAGGTGAACTATTGAGAGGATGCAGATGTGTTTTTGGGACGATGCAAAAAAAGTAGTGAAAAAATATAACCATGAAACCTTCAGGGTTTCAGGCGTCGCACATTAATCTGCCACTGTTCCACTTCCAGGACTTATTAAGGTTCTGTTTCCTCACAGGCTCCACAGGAGGTCACGATTAACTGTGTCATGAACCTCACCTGGTCATGGTAGATTTCGTGCAGCTTGACAATGTTGGGGTGACCGTCGCAGAGCTTCAGGGCGGCTATTTCCCTCTGCGTTTGTGCTTCCATTCTACATGAAGGAAAACATTGTAAAAGTAGAGAAAGAAATAAAATAAAATAAAATAAATTCAAATGTATACAGCACTTCATCTATCTTATAAGGTAGCACCAAGTGCTTATCAGAGGTTAAAAGCATTGGCGAATAAATGCGGTCTAAAATATGAGTAAGACCTTTTGTCTTTAGTGTCCTTCTGCTCTATCATCTTAAGTATAATTGGCCACATGGACAGTGATGCCCATAAAGAGGCCTTAAAGTGGTTAATGAGACCCTAACAGTATCTGGTAACTGCTCATTAAGGCTGTTACACAAGTCAAAGTCAAAGGCATTAAGTGCCCTACAGCAGTGGTCCCAAACCCCCGAGCCAGGAACCAATACCGGACTGTGGGTGAATTGGTGCTGGGCTGCAGAGAAATAATGTTTCCTTTTGGCCCCCATGGCATGCATAGTCAATTTGGGTAGGAAGATTTTATTGGTAGGAAAATATTTCAGAACACTGGAAATTTACTTTTAATAAGGTGCCACAACTTAACGACCGGTCCGTGAAAATAGCACCAGACATTTAACCAGTCCGTGGCGTAAAAAAGGTTGGGGCACAGTATTTGCTATTTTTTCCCTACATTCATTCCTTATACATGGATATAGGAAATTCCTGATATACTAAAATATTATAATATGTCCTTTCATTAAGTTGTGTCTATATTTTACTGCACTGACAGACGTTTCTTGCTAACACTTCTCCTATAGTGAAAGTGCTTAAACAAGTCGGCATAACAATATGCCTAAGGTAACACAACGTATCATATCATTGCCCCTGTCATGTACTATGTATCTTTTGGTCGTATTCTTGTCAATATACACTCCTCCTACACAGAACACAGTGAATACTGATGAGCTCTGACCTCCTGCTGACTATTTTGACAGCGTACTGCTGTCCAGTCTTCTTGTGCGTACAGCGTCTGCAGATGGAGAAGCTTCCTTCTCCCAGAGCGTTGTCTTTCAGGTCCATCTCATAACTCAGATAGAAGGGTGAGTCCTGTTCAGATAAATGGAAAAACACATAAAGGGTTTAACTAACATGGGAAAGTCATCTTGTATCTTTGCGTCGTCTTGTCATTTTTCTTTGTAATCCAGCTTGTTTGAACTCAGCTTTTAGGTCTTTATTTATAGGGAAAATAACGTTTTAAATCTACTAATGATGTGGACCACTGGTAGTTAACCTGTGGGTTACATTGGTTACTGATCTACAGCCAAACTGATTAAGGGATAAATTACTTTTCTATCTTGTTTACATATTTTACATCTTTGTTTTAGTGCATTAGTATGTGGAACATTCACACCCATTTGCAGCATTTGTTAAACGAGCACATGCTCCTACAGGACCAATCACAGAGACATTTAATGGTAGTGAATATTACCACAATTTGTTGCTAAAAGAGAAGGAAAACAAACTATGTTTTTACATTTGACTAATCCAGAGGATGGAAATATTATAGTGCAAAATTAAATATAATGTCAAAATACGTATATTTCATAGACAGACAGATAAAAAGACAGACAGACAGACAGACAGACAGACAGACAGACAGACAGACAGACAGACAGACAGACAGACAGACAGACAGGTAAAGTAGTGGCGTGCAAAACACTTCATTGAGAAAGTGAGAATGAAATAAAGTGATAGATAGTGATAGATAGTAACTTATTTCTGAGAAAAAATGCATCCTAATATTTGATTTGTAATATGCTGATTTTAATTTTGCAATTACAGAACAAGTGTCAAAATTCCACTTCTACAACTGTTAGCCCTTCTGTGCCTGCCATATATAACTTGTCATATAACTCTATAAAATAGTTACACCACAGATATTGGAGACCGAAACGACTGGCAACAAAGTTCCTGTTTTGAACAGATGTGTTTGCAGCTAAACGATCACATGAAGAGGAAGCAAACCACATCGTTGAACCTTTCATTATTTTTAGAATTACAGCGTAAATGTTCATTCCATTTCAGGCATGTTTGAGAAAGGAACTAAGTGTTTTTCTCTCTTGTGTAGAAAGGCAGTGCAACCATCAATCCAACCATTTAGGTTTAAGTAAAACTCTGATGTGTGAAAAATCATAAATGAACCTCATTCTTTGGCTGAGCGGTTAAATCTGTTAGTTCAACATTACTTTCATGATGATATCTATGCACGACTAACCAACGGTGTACAGCCTCCCTGGACTCCCCCTCTATGTTGACAGAAGACAACTGACAAGCATAATACAAACTCATGTTTACTGAGTGCAGTGCTAACATCTACGGTTGGACGTGAGAACTGCCTGGAAATCATATAAAGGTGAAGCAAAGGGTTGATATACGCACAAATAAGGGTGGAAGAGGTGGATGAGCTACATAGTTGGTTATTTTAATCAATTAGAATGGCTGCTTTGAAGCAGAACTGCAGCTTTGTCTGGTAATAAAATGTTACTGAATATTACAACAGGTGTAAGTGAACACATCAGCGTGGTCAATTTTGCATAAATCACATCTACATTACTGTGCTTTTCTTCCCACCATTACACCATAGCAGATTTATCAACATAAAACACCAAAGGTGAAAGTGTTGTTCAACAAACAGGACGGATACAAATTGTCGTGGAACGGAGAGGAAGTGGGGGGTAAAATAAAGAGTCATTTTCCCTGACAGCAGCCATTAGCCTAAGTGTGTTTGTGCAGTGGTATCTCCCTCTATTTATCTTACTTTCATCATGGCGCTGCGAGCCACCGCGGCAGAACCCGGTCTCTCCGAGCCCCCACACAGCTGGACAGGGTCGTCCATCACTACATTCCTCTTGAATAGGATGGAGGGGGCCATAAAGGAGTAGCCCTGCATGAGGAGAAACACAAATTGTCCATCGTTATTTATTAAAAGCAGAGAGGAAGTCAATGTCACAATAAAAAACATGACATATCACAAAACAGGTGTTTGGATGTCTGGGCTGACCTCAAAACACCTGGAAGTGGAAACACTGAGATTAACTTGGTATTGTGGTATCTGAGTCAGCGTCGATGATGTAGAGATGTAGAGTGAAAAAGTCTCCGCTGACACCGACTTAGTTGCAAACAGAAGGGTTAATTGCAAAGAAGTACAGCAACAAGTCAGGCACCTACGTCTGCATCTCCTCCCGAACATCTCTAAAATCACCTGCTCTTATTTTCTTTTGGTGACCTATGGAATGCATTACATAAACCCTCTCTCCTAATTTGGTGTTTCCCAGTTCCGGCATTACACAAGTCTTTGGAAATCTTTAACTTCTGTAGCTTTGAGTTGAACCCGTGCTCTACATCCCAGTGCACGATAACATCAGCAAGGCAGCCAGCACAACAGACACCTCAAGCACCCTCAGTATTTATGGCTTAGAGCAGGGGTGTCAAACTCGTTCCTAAAGGGCCGTTGTGGCTGCAGGTTTTTGTTTCAACCTATCCAGTGCAAACTAGTTGACCAATCAGCTGTCTGGAAACTCAGATCAGTTGATTGAAAATTCAAGTCAGGTGTGCTGCTGGTTGGTTGGAACAAAAACCTACAGCCACACCGGCCCTTTGTGGATCCAGTTTGACACCCCGGTTTAGAGGAAAGGAAAGCAAACTTCCTTGTCATTGTGATTCACACCACCGCAACAACGAAATGCGACCTCTGTATTAACCCCATCACCAAAGTGAACAGTGGGCAGCTTTGAGCGCCCATGGAGGAGTGAGTGGGGACGGTGCCATGCTGAGTGGACCTCAATGGTAACTTGGTGGTAGGGGGATTCAAACCACTAGTCCACTTCCTTAACCATTACGCCACCAACTGCCCCAAGATTAGAGCACCTTTAATCTTATTAAGATTAAGGTCGTCTGTGAAGATTCCCATTCATCCAGGTCATGGTCTCCAAAAAGGGTTTAGTTGTCAGCAACTGGACTTCTTCTTGGAGTTGAAAAACGTTTCACTCCTCAACTGAGAAACTTCATCATCATCATCATCAAACATCAGTTTCTGGTTAATGTCGGAGGGAACACTTCACCACTGGAGAAAGGTGTTGCTTATTAATCTATGGGCACAAAATGCAAAACACAGAACACAGTAAACCAGAAGTAGCTTTAGGTGTAAGGACCTCAGAATAAACACAGAAATAAAGGAGGTTGATTGCTTCACATGCAACACACCAGGGGTGAGCACACGATCACAGAAACCTATGTGCTTCAGACACTACAGTATTGAGTAATGTTGTGTCACTTTGTCAACCTTCAAAAAGCGACTGGCCGGATGCGCAGAAAGTTGAAGAAACACTTCAGTAAAGCTCTAAAAAAAAAAATGTCCTGCATCACTCTCAAAATCTCGAGCCTTTTCTTCTCTGAATATTTCTTTACCCTCCCAGGCTGTCAGCTTTACAATGAGCCCCATTCAGATGATTTATGAGTGACAGTGTCCGTCCAGCTGTACCTATTGTTAGACCTGTCATTGTGAAGCATCGCCTGCATAATTCCAGCTGTGAGGAGCCCAGCGCTTTGAGCTGGTAAAATAGCTTATTTCCCTTCTTCCACTGACACACACACACACACACACACACAAACACACACAGCTGTGTGGCGTGTAACGACAGCCCACGGATGGACGGAAGGATGGATGGATGTGGAATGAATGAGATGCCCCTTAAATTACCAGGCTTGAATATTTGATTGCGCTGCACTGAAATCACATCTTGGCACTCTTAATGTAATTTTAATTTTGTTTTGTGAGGCACAGTGGGGGAACAAGTGCACATTTTTTTTTTTTTTTAAATTGGGCTTGCTCCTCGTTATCATAGAGATTGCTGGGCTTGCAAATTATAAAGACTGCAGAGTCGCAGACGACGCGAATGGCAGCTGAGAGCGAAAGAAGCCAAGATGAAGTTGGCAATCAAAAAGCAAAGGCGTAACCCGAGACAGACGTGGTGATGCTCTCAACGTGTAACCTTTTATTCTCGCAGAAAAGCCTGTTAATTGATCTATTGATCTCCAACGCTCAAGGATCCAGAAGGCAATCAAGAGTCGAATTTCGTGCAATACATCAGACAACCATCAGCTGGCAGCGGCGTCGCAGGGCCACATTACAGTTCAAAGCAGCATCAAAAATAGTCATTCACATCTGTTACTTCAATGAGTGCCGCATATGGCAGCAATTATAGCAATAAAGGGCTCCTTTAGTCAATTTGAATACCAATGCACACAGACAGACTCATGTTGACTTACAGCAACCTATTGAGGACATTGACAACTTTACTTGATTACTTTATTAGCTGTCGAGTGTGTCAAATATAGTCACTAACAAAAAAAGTAATGAATAATGTCGTTCTACAAACGTGTCATCATTTTACTCTGAGTTCACCAAAGCCCAAAGACATCACAAAACGAAGGAAATATTTAATTGTTCTGGAATTGACCAACAAGAAAATTGGAGAATTCTTTTTTTTTGGTTTGTTTTACTGTTTAATGTCTCCGAGTCTTCTTCCTCTTCTTTCATCTTGTCCCTTTTATCAGGTGTTGCCACAGCGATTCAATAATTTTCCTGTCCTCTGTATTCTCAACTCTAACTCCAACTACCTCCATGTCCTCCCTCACTGCATCCATCAATCTCCTCTTTGTCTCCTACCTGGTAGCTCCATCTCTAGGATAATTTTTCTACCATTGTATTCACTGTCCCTCCTCTGGACATGTCCAGACCATCTCAATCTGGCTTTTTCTTCAAACCTTCCTGTGTCTGTCTGTCTGTCTGTCCGTGTTGTCCCTCTAATCACCTCATTCCTGATACTGTCCATCCTTGTCTCTCCTAAAGAGAACCTCAGCATCTTTAACTCCTCCACCTCCAGCTCTGTCTCCCGTCTTCTACCTATTCCTAGTGTCTCTAATCCATCCAGCATGGCTGGTCTCACCACTGTCCTGTAAACCTGTCCCTCCGCCTTAGCTGACTCTCTTCTATCACAGATCACTCCTGACTCTTTTCTCCAGTTGTTCCATCCTGACTCTATTCTCTCTGACTGTCTGAGTGAATTTAATAATTAAAAAAGAAAATCTTAAATGAACTAGTAATAAATTATTATATATGTTTAAATATTGGGTGCAGATAAGGATAAGGAGGAAAGAAAGGAGTTAAAATAAAGCAATTCAGCTGCTTAAGTTAAGTAACATCTTCGATTGCATACAGTATTCTTTCATAGCTTTTCTACTTACTCACCCAGAAATAAACAGATATTATCCTATTGGCCTCTTACACATAAACCAGGGGTGTCAAACTCAGAGTCACAGTGGGACAAAAATAAAAGACTGCCACGAAGACACGGGCCAAACTCAATATTTATCGAAAAACTGACTGTAAATACACATGTTTTCCCTGCTCTTCAGATATTAAATGTTGATTTTTTTTCGTATAAAACATTGAACCTGGAAAAGCCAAAGCCAAGTAATATCAACACACATGAAATTACAATAGAAATAAAACACACACCAGTAGTATTTGTTGCTTATTCTGATTTCCTTTTTAATTTAAATATTTTTTAAAGACCTACAACAAAAAAATATGGTGTATGTGTTATAACAAAGAGCATACATCCCTAATACTACAAATTCTGCAAGTACATAAAGGTAACATATAGGGGGCCAATTGTAGTACACATTTGATATGATGCGGGCCAAATATAATTATACTGAGTTTGACACCTGTGACAAGAACAATAACAACATACAGGGACAAAAGAGACAAAGATCTGTTTTTTCCCCAATACTTGTTCTCAGTTTACCTGGAAGATGCGGTCACAGTTCTGAGGAAGAGCAGCTGGAGAATAGGTAGGATCCATCTCCGTGAACTCGTCTGCAAAGTTGCTGACGTCCAGCTCATCCCGGATCACTGGTTTGAAGGGCGCAGGAACCTTCTTTGCTGCCAAGTCGTCCCAGTTAATTTTCTAATGCAAGTGTATAAATAAAAGCAGGAAGAAAAAAAATAATGTGGTCTGTCTTTACTTATACAAAAACAGTTAACAAAAATAGTCAGGTTTTTATTTGTTTCACAACAGTTTGGCCCTTATGGGAAACAGGTATCAATGCAACACCACTGCCCTTTGTTTAGCTTTTCTAAACGAAAACACTACAGAGACAGACAATGATATCCACCTGATAAAATGAATGTTTCTTTACATTCTCCGCTCCATTTGGACCTGAACCCAATCTCTTCTTCGGATCTTTGATGAGGAGTCGCTGAATAAGGTTTTTGGCCAGTGGTCCCATATCTTTTGGAAAAGGAGGATCCTTTTTAGAAATTCTCCTGTAATGTGAAAGACAGATCAGTGGTTGCAAGTGCGGGTTTGGGGACTACTAAAGAATACAACACATACTTTGCAATATCTGTGTGATTGTTCTCATCTCCATCAACAGTGAAGGGAGAGCCCCCAGTCAACAGCTCATACATCAGTACACCCAGGCTCCACCAGTCCACTGCCTGATGCAAGTCATAATGAGGAGCGTGAAAAACAAAAAGGGAGACAAGCCTGCTAGATTGTTTTCAACCACAACACTATAGATTAAACAAAGATATACAAATGACCTTGTCGTGTCCGGACTCTCCTCCTTCCACAATCTCTGGAGCCATATATTCAATAGTGCCGCAGACGGAGAACGCCCTTTCTACCTGTTTACAAACAACAGAGTGAGACACATGAGCAACAGTTTAAAAAGGCAAATGGATTTAACTGCTGTCTAAACAAGACAACTGACGACACTTCCGATAAACAGTGGAGCCAAAAAAAAAATCCATTCTCTTTATTTCCACAAAACAATCTGTGTTCAAAACAACCTTTTGTCACACTGCTGCATCTTCTTCTCTGAAAAAAACAGATTATTTTGTCTTATCACTTTGTTTTTGTTCGAATGGCAAGACCACGTCCAGATAGATTGAGGTCCATACAGTATAGGGAGTTATAGCTTTTTTATACACTGGTAAAAAGCTTCTTGACTTAATATGTTTTTGGTCACCAGGGTATTTACTGGATGGACCACATTTCAACAATAGATTGATAGTTTTAAATATCATTTTGGCAGATACAAATCTTTTATTTTTACAAGTTAAATATGGGACACAACACCATTGTGCATAAACAAATCTTTATCAACAGCAGTGGTCTCAACCTCAAAAAAGTTGAGGGCCACTGCCCCCACTGTCATTTCACCAAAGGGCCGCAATAGCAGTTAATGTTCAATACAGAAGAAAAAAATAAAAATAAAAAAAAATCAGTTTCCTACTGTTATACAGTGGGAAACAGTAGTCTTTATACACTTCAGACCAGTATTGTAAAACTCACATTGTCTATGACTGAGTGCATCCAACAAAACCATTTTTTAGCATTGACTTGTGGTAGAATCTACAATTTTCTTCTACAAATTTTGCGAGCCCTGCTACCATTCAGCTTTCACATCAAGGAGGGGGCCACAAATTGCCCACTGGCCGCAAGTTCGACAGCCCTGATCTGCAGGCTAGGTCCGAGACACTCGCTTTTTAGGGGAGCTATAAATTGTTTCCCTGATATTCCCATTTTTTACCAGTATTCCTATACGTATGTATTCTTATATGTATGCACAAAAACTCTGTTAAAGAAAACACTGTAAAATACCAACATTCTTATAAATTCACTGTGTCATTCTGTCACAGGTTTTGTGTACCTGATCAAACTCCTTACTCAGTCCAAAATCTGTGAGAACTATGTGTCCATTTGAATCCAGAAGAATATTTTCAAGTTTCAGGTCCCGATAGACGATTCCAAGCTGCGCCAAGAACATGACACATAATTTTTAGTAAAATTGAAAGCAAATGCACCAGTAACAGTAATATACTGCGGTAAATGGACTTATTACCTTGTGCAAATGCTCAAGTGCTAGTACGATCTCTCCACTGTACAGAGCAACTTCCTGCTCCTTAAATCGGACCCTCTGGACTAAATGTGTGAATAGCTCCCCACCATTCACATAATCTGTATCAAATAAAACAATATTCCTAGGATCAAACTTACACTTTGGTAATCATAGTATCTTTGTCCATTGAGTAAAGAAACAACAAGGAATGTTAAAAAAAAAAATTATACTGACCAAGAATAAGGTGCAACTTTGTGTCCGTCTGAAAGGCGTAGTGAAGGGTGACGAGAAAGGGCGACTGACGGATGTGCTCCAGCACTTGCCGTTCTGTGCGTGTATGTTCGGCAGTCTTTGCCTTTTGCACGATGGTGGCCTTCTTCAAGACTTTCATGGCATACAGTTTTCCCGCATCGTGACCACTCACTTTACGGACCAGGAACACTTTGCCATAGGCTGGTGGAGAGAGATCATTGACACGGAGCTCATTCTCATTACATATACTGTACATTTGTGGAGACCATATTGACAAGACCATTATTATTTTTATTATTATTATTATTATTATTATTATTATTATTATTAGAGAGAGCCTTACTGACCTCCTGTTCCCAAGACCTTTAGTAGCTCAAAATTTTCAATGCCAACCCTCTCCACATGGCCAGTTAAATTTGCTGCATAAAAGAAAGAGAAAAAAATATATATATTTTTCAGTTAAAATATATAACAAAATAATTCAATAATTATATTAAATTCTATGGAGACTTTTTTTGTTCTTGACAACACTTTTAAAGCAAACTCCTTGTCATTGCACACAAAAAATTGTCATGTCTGCATTTAACCCAGTGCTTCTCAAAGTGTGGGGCGGGCCCCCTTGTGGGGGGCGTGGTGCGATGCTCAGGGGGGCACATGTGACCCTGGGGAACATGATTTTTTTCCGCCTTATTATAATAAAGTGTAATTGTAAGTTGAACTATATCTCTTTATTTTTTGTTTTCTTTATGTTAACAAGGATATGATGTTATGCAGAGGTGTAGCTAGAACTATTTTATAGACAAATGCTGTTATTTATAGTTGCGGCGGAGAGTGGGTGGCGGGAATTGTTTCCTTCTTGCTGGGGGGGCGCAACAGAAAATAATTGAGAAGCACTATTTAACCCCACACCAAAGTGAACAGTGGGCAGCTGTGAGCGCCCGGGAAGCAGTGAGTGGGACAGTGCTTTGCTCAGTGGACCTCAGCAGTAACCTGGAAGTTGGTGGATTCGAACCTGGAGCCCAGTCCAGTTCCTTAACCACTAGACTACCACTGCCCCTAACATGACAGAAAACATGCAAAAGTACAACAGCTGTATTTTTTACAACCAGATTAAGCAGAAAGACAAATACAAATAAATTAAAGTATAAACAAGTACACAAATATAGAGTAAAGTCAAAAGTGTCAAGAATCTGGTGGATTTTAAGAGAGTGCTACCATTAGACGTCAACAGCAGGAGGTGGATACAGCTCTGTCAGTCTTACTAGAACTTCTATCATTTCAATTTCCAAAATAAATGTGAAAAAGAATCAAGTCTTTTGTGGGTTTTCAAGTCTTTCATAGTACACCAGGAGAGAAATCTATTTGAATAAAAGAGAAACAGAGATGAAACCTGGCTGAAGGAACAGCAGAAAATATTTGGGTCAAATCACAACAGTGTTTAGAGAGCGGAGAGTAAAAACTGAAAGTGTCAGTTTGGGGTTGAATGAACAGAGATTTATTAATATTTTAATCATTTCTAAGATGCTTTCAAGGCAAGATGAATGCATTTAAAATAGGTATTTATTAAATTATGGTTCCTACATTTGACAATTGGCAAGCCAAGGTTACAACAAAACAGACACACAATAGATTGCTTAGACTGGAGAGTAAACCATAAAAAGTTATAAAATACTACACAATTACAAAATATGTAAAAAATAAAAGAAAAATAAGTATAAAATAAAAGAATGTAAGTGAAATACCTTTTGAACAGTTGGAAAAGAAAGCTTATATTCAACAACATTTATTTTTTATAATCAAGTAGACAGTTTCCTAGAACACCAATAAAACGCCAATTTATATTGTCAAAACACCTTTTAGTAAACATTAGAGAAACTTGTAAGACATTTAGACAACGTCATAGTCTAACATTACTGTACAATGTCAATCATTCTATATTCTAACTGCCTAATAGTAGGCAGTAATAAATTGAACAATAATAACAACCATATGCACATGCAATATATTTTTGTCCAATATACTGTAAAACAGACTTAAGTATGTGAATGTTACAGAGCTAGACCGGCTGGAATAGCTTGGAGGAGTAAAATCTCAAAACTGGAGAAACAGCACTACAGTCAAGTACAGTCTGGAACCAAAGCAAAACATTACATATTTTGCATTTCTGCTTTTTTAAAAATGTAAGTAATAAAGATAAATATCAATGGGCTTCCTGTGAAACACAACTTCACAGTGGGCCCAAATTAATAAGTGAGACAATGTCGTTGGCCAAACTCAATAGCGACAATAGTGACTAGAATTGTTCATGTTGTTCATTGTCTATATACATATATCAGTTGTATTTGTTTTTTATTGAGGACAGAAAGGAAGGAAAGCAAACGCCTTGTCATTGTGACATTGTGATCCACACAACAAAATTGTTGTCCACTTAGCACAGGGATGTCAAAGCGGATCCACAAAGGGCCGGTGTGGCTGCAGGTTTTTGTTCCAACCAACCAGCAGCACACCTGACATGTCTCCAGACAGCTGATTGGTCAACTAGTTTGCGCTGGATAGGTTGGGACAAAATCTGCAGCCACAGCGGCCCTTGAGGAACAGTGTCATGTTAAGTGGACCTCAGTTGGTGGATTCGAACCTGGGGCCTTCCAGACCCCAATCCGGTTCCTTGACCACTAGGCCACTGCTGCCCCTTGTGCTTGTTATCTACAGCATTTCCCGTGCCTTTTGAGTGAGAATCCTTTTTTTCCACAGACCGAAAAAAACCAAACCAAATAAATGTGCTACGTAGCACACTACATAGTACTACAAATCCTGCATGTATATACTGTATATACAGTATATACACAAGGGCTACATACTGGTGTAAAGGCAAATATAGTCCACATAAATTTGCAGGCCAAATATAATTTCAGTGTGGGACATATTTGCCCCCCGGGCCTGAGATTGTCATGTGTGTTCCAAGGCTAGATTTGCAGTGAAGAGCAGATGTATTCTTTACATCTTTACATGCAACTGCAAGAAGACATACTGCATTAACTGGCAAAAGGTCATTGCCCTTCATCCTGGCACATGCTCGCAATGACTGCTACGTCTTTGTAAATCAATGTTTCTAAGCACAGCTGACTGAGTAAAGCTTGCTTTCGGACATGCGGGTCCATTGTAGTGAATACATTCCTTCTGTCTCACGCGCCGTAAATAGGCTGCCCAGCCATTTGGGTGCCTTGTTGCACTGTTCTACTGTTACAAACAAGAGGAAACACTGCAGTTCCAGTGCAGTCCAAAAAAATAACCATAGCACTCTCACTCTACTGATATTTAATGGGTCAGAGTATCAAAGGTTTAATGTTTAAATAATCATTTTTGTTGTTGTTACAATGAACTGTGCAGCAGGACCGCAACACGAGAAAGGAACCTCTTTAGTATTCAAGAGAGGAAAGCTCTTATTAATTTGCAAATGCAAAAACAGAATCAGCATACTGTTGCAAGGCATAATGACTTTGTCCTACATTCATGCATTTATATTTTTTTATTATCTTAGGGTTTGCATATTTTCAAGCCCAGCGAAAAACCACAAATTATATCAAGTGTTATCTTTAGGAGAGACACAGTACTATCGCTATTACACTGACACACCAAAGAAAAGCACATAAAGCCAGGAATGGCCTTGTTTCCCTATAACTCCATTTTGCATGACTATTCCCACTACAACAGACAGATGGACGGACAGACAGACAGAACTTTATTAGTCCCTTGAGACTTTGCTATGGGAAAATAAATGCAACAAAATTTTTTTTGTGTTGCTTTTTAACGTGTAAAAACAAGTGCTTTTGATAACTGGACAAACTGCATATTTTTGACTGGGCAGTAAAGATGGTGGGAGTGCAAGCTAGTCATGTTGATGCTTGAACAGCAGCAGCACTGTGCTATTATGAACCAGTTAAGGCAGTGAACAACTTCATTTAGAAACCCTCCACAGACGAAGAGAAGACACAGCTCTCCACTTCAGTTACTGTACTTGATAAAGTACAATCTTACACATAGACAGACAGATAGATAGAGTTTAGATATTGCAATGGAACTTTAGTAACTTGGTACACATCAGAGGTGATCCACCGTCAGTAGAAAACAAACAGCCACAGTGTAGCTCTCACACTCCACCGACACTGGACCAAAACACATTAACATGAAACCAATATCAACTGAAACATAAGAAGTTGTACAATGGTCATATCAAACAGTAATGCTCTTTTCCCTGCCACTCTGGCACCAATGATGTTCGGGCTTCGATAGACAGATAGATTGATTGATAGATAATCAGACAGGCAGACAGTAATTTTCGGTGTATTATCACAAGAATCACTATTATCATTAACATAATTTTCTACATCACAGTCATTTTGATCTACAATCTAGAACCATTATCGACAACTAAAAATGGGTTCTTTCTGTTTAATGAACCATCCATTCCATGGCCATATCAGCCATGTTGCATTAAACTTGTAAGTAATACACAGCCTTTTTAGTATAAGCATAAGATGGTCTTAGCACTTTCTCTATATGTTTACCAACAGAATATTTCACATTAATTTACATTTGCATTAGTTTCAGGTCTTTGACCCTATGGTAATAACCATTTGCAAGAATAAGGAGGAAAAGAGAATGACACAGAGACGTATTGTCCTCCAGAACAGCATGCTCACTACTGGTCCCTTGAAATAATTTCTTCTATGTCTCTACATACTACAAGTATATAATATATAGTACAGGTGTACATATAATATATCCTATACATATTATATGTACACCTGTATGAAAAAAAAAACTCTGAAATTGCGTCCTCATGTAAATTTGACAGCTATAACCGTTACCAAAAAATGACAATATTTTAGATGAAAATAATCTAATTAAACGTTGACATGCAAGTACCCAAAATAAGAATATTTCACTGAAGTCAGACATTTTCATCCAAAACAGTGTTTTAAAGCATTTAACATCTGCTTTGAGCACATTAGGTGACAGCGGGCTGATGCCTCGAGACGGTTAGATAACCGTAGTTTGCGTGAGTTTAGTGCTTACGTTACAAGTCAATGAGTTAGCAGACGGCTAACGTTAGCCTTCCTCTGCCATTTTTGGACTTGGGGAAACATTGATGTTAGCGCCCAATACAAACGCCCATTCCTGTGTCAGTCTAGCTAGCGTCTCCCTATGCTCTGACACGTGTGTTTACAAAGAAAGGTAAACGATAGGGAAAAGATGTGGGTCATGTCAACAATAAGACGACCGACTTACCGTGTCTGAGCTCATGTTTCACAGTAAAAAGGTCACATTCTCTGGAAGACCCCTCCATCGGAGATGGCATAGTAAAATCCCTGCTTTCCAGATGCCTCTCAACGAAGGGTCTCTCGTCCAGACCGCAAACTTAATTTAAACATATGGGACATAAAGCGTGCAGGAAGGCAACATAACGCCTAAGAATACGGCGCCAAAGTTAGCAGTGGTTCGGGCGGAATGTTGTTGTCAATGTTGAGACAGTCTAAATAGCGTACACTACAGTACAGAGGGAACACTTGCTTCTGAACGCCGACACTTCCACTCACTACCTTCGCAACCAGGCAGTCCCTCAACGTTGATTGGTGTTGCTACATGAAGAGCTGATCTTTGATTGGAGGTCCCTGTTGTGACTTCACGAGATCCCGCCTTCTTGAAAGAAACTGGTATTGCCTTCAATTGTGCGTCGTACAACATCATGTCAAAAGTCAGAATTATGTTTTTTTTTTTTTTAAATGCATGGTATTGGTGAGTTGTTAGATTATCCCCCGTTCATAAAACACACAAACCAAACGTAACGTTATTTTTATTTGAAATCCTTGGATATAATGAATTATTTCCATATATTTCAAGCATTTTTCGAAGTAGTCCGAATTCATTAATTAAATGAATTTCTTCCAAATAAATACGAATGATCGTCCAGACCGCAAACTTAATTTAAACATATGGGACATAAAGCGTGCAGGAAGGCAACATAACGCCTAAGAATACGGCGCCAAAGTTAGCAGTGGTTCGGGCGGAATGTTGTTGTCAATGTTGAGACAGTCTAAATAGCGTACACTACAGTACAGAGGGAACACTTGCTTCTGAACGCCGACACTTCCACTCACTACCTTCGCAACCAGGCAGTCCCTCAACGTTGATTGGTGTTGCTACATGAAGAGCTGATCTTTGATTGGAGGTCCCTGTTGTGACGTCACGAGATCCCGCCTTCTTGAAAGAAACTGGTATTGCCTTCAATTGTGCGTCGTACAACATCATGTCAAAAGTCAGAATTATGTATTTTTTTTTTTTAAATGCATGGTATTGGTGAGTTGTTAGATTATCCCCCGTTCATCAAACACACAAACCAAACGTAACGTTATTCTTATTTGAAATCCTTGGATATAATGAATTATTTCCATATATTTCATGTGTGTTATGTTTATATAAACTCTTTAAACAAAGAGAAACATTACGACAAATACCTTTATGTCGGTCCATTAAGATTATTCCCAATATGCTTCTGATTGTTTTGGAGTTTATTTAAACCACCGAAGTTCACTTATTTCTACTTCGTTTGAATGAATTTGTGTCACTTCTAATATGAGTCTGACAATTAATCAATATTTATTTACTCGGACGAAACACACATATCCTGCAAATAACAATTAACAAATGAACACGGCGAAACATTTCCTCGTCGTTGTTGCCAGAGAGGGAAAAGTCAGGTATTTTAATGAAGAGGAACATCCAAAATTGACACAGAAGCTGGTAAAAGTTTGAAGAGTTTTTGCTGTCATCATGTGGTACAAATGTGTTACTGCTCCGATTCTTACGAATCTCCGATTTTTTTAATAACTACGGTTTCTATACTGGTAACTTGGTTGTATAATGTTGTATACATTTTTGATTGCCCGGACATTATTCTTCTTAAAATAAATATATATTTTACCCACTTATTGTATGTAATATATTCAAGCGTGTGACGTTTAAAAATGGTGCCAAAAATTAGCCAATAGCATATAAGTATTTTATCATGCACCAATCAGCTACTTCTGCGACGTATCGGCGCTGTAAATATTCCCGATTACCCGGAAGTAGGACCACAGCACAACTGACAGTACATTATCTCGTTAGCCAGCTAGCTTGGCTTCACTGACCTCCGCTCCCAAAATGGCTGGTGTTCGATCTTTGGGTGTTCTTTCTAGATCGTCACTAAGAAGATACGCTCTCTTCTCAGGTACAAAATGCACGTTTTAATTCAGCAAAGTTAAACTAAAAAGAACCTTAGTGTGATGTTGGACCAACCAGGTTAAACAAAGTGTCATGCAGAGGTGATTAGCCTGTTAGCTTCACATATAACAGTGCAGACATGCGACTCGTAGGCTTGTAAAAATTATTTCCTCCTTTAACTTATGTTTCTATTCTATCTTGTTCATGTCCATATCGAATTACATTCATTTGTTTCGACGTTAAAGTTCGAAATTGTTTTGTGTGTTTGGTTTTCTCTACTGCTTCACCCGGCAGCTGTGGAATTCATCTGAATTTGTTTAGTATTTAATTTAATTAAATTGGTTGTTTTTTATTAGACTTATTACAATAATAATTAGTACTAACGAGTAATTGACCAGAAGTATCTGCCATTCATTCTCTATTGTGATGGAAACTGTGTCGGTGTCTGGTGGGGGGAATCTAGGTGAAGGGTCATTTTCCACCGGGTTGCTCAGTACGGCAGAGACCGTTCGAGGTCAAGGCAGAGTAATGTGATCGTCTATGTAGGTCGTTGAGAATGTTTAAATTGTACCGCTTTTCTCACTATTACATATTTATTATTAAATAATGACAGTTTTAATAATTGATTATGTACGAGTATGTAATCCCTTTAGCATTTTAATTAAAATTATTAATTGATAAATGTCAACAAAAATAAACAAACAGGACGTATTGTTGGACAATATGTGGACAGTGTAGAACGGGGAATAACTTTTAAGTTATATTGGTCCATGTTTATAATTACAAAGATACATTAAGAAACAAAATAAATATGACAGAGATAATAGTAATAACGTTATTATTTGTATTAAATATGTGAACACATAATTAGCATTTTAATAGTTGGTGATAATTTTCTCAATCGTGCTGTATGTATATAGCAAGTCATTTTCTGTGCATTGTAAGTCAGCGAACAAGGCAAGATACCATTTCTTCTATAGGTCTTTCAAGCTCATAACTGTCTCTAGAGATAATTACAATTTTAACTGTTATTTGTGTTAAGGTTGGGTCTTTGGCTAGATTTTGTAAACATCTGTTTTAGAATAGTTTTGAGAAAAAAAACAGTTGCAAGAACTCACACTTCTGTCTAAAGAGTGATTTTTGTGATTTTTCTGTTTAACAGGCAGTCAGCATCGTGCCTTCTCAGTCGCTCCAGCCATGCTTGGTAACACATCACCTATATATACACCTTAGACATTTTAAGAATTTCATAAATCTCTTTAAATACATATATCTATTCTTCTCTCTTTCTGGTGTTGTCCCTTTTATCAGGGGTTACCACAGCAAATCAACAATTTCCATTATATACGTAGATAATAATATTAGCTTTTGCTATACATACATATATTTGTCTATGTGTCTATAGTTATTATTATCTAGTGTCTTCTGACATTTGTTGTCTATTTTTAGCCCGCACCCATGTGAACTATGAAGTCAAGGGAGACGTTGCAGTTGTGCGCATCAATGACCCAAACTCTAAGGTAAGAGCTGATGGTAAACAAAGGTCACTTTTAATTTCTTAGTTTCTCTTTGGATTATACAACCTTGACTTTTGTTTGGCCTTTGGTTACATTGTCTGACCACAGCTTCATCTTATATTTATGTATGCACCCAATTTCTATATTACTGGGGGTGGGCATATGTAATTAAAGGTTCTATTTGTGAAATAACAAATCATCATTTTTTGCTTATTTCAACAGGTCAATACCCTTTCAGTCCAAATGCAAAAGGAAATGACAGAAGTCATGAATGAGGTCTGGGCCAACAATGCAGTTCAAAGTGCGGTGCTCATCTCTTCAAAACCAGGATGTTTCATAGCAGGAGCTGATATTAAGTAAGAAAAAACTCAGATTTTCTATCTTTTCCTCTAACTTAATCTATGACTATTAAAACAATACAATGTCAAAAAATTGAAGCATTTAATGTTGATTCAATTCCTTGTGTTTCTTCTCCAGTATGATCCAAGGCTGCAACAGTGTGGAGGAGGTCACCAGTCTGTCTCAGGAAGGCCAGAAGATGTTTGAACGGATTGAAAAATCCCCAAAGCCTGTTGTTGCTGCCATCAATGGCTCTTGTTTAGGGGGAGGTCTGGAGGTAAGTCCAGTCATTTTAGCATTATTGTAATGTTAATTTAATGCCCTGAGCACATTTGACCATTGACAGCAATTTCTTTTTACCCCTTCCTTTCTCAGTTTGCCATTGCCTGTCAGTACAGAGTTGCTACAAAGAGCAAAAAAACAGTCCTTGGAACTCCTGAAGTCATGCTGGGACTCCTACCTGGAGCTGGAGGAACTCAGAGACTCCCTAAGATGGTTAGTAAAGTGTTGATCAGACCTTTTTAATAAAAAAAACTTACAGTTTTATTTGTTTTAATACATTATGTTATCTTGCTTGCGAACTCCAATACATAACACCACTCCTTTTTAACTGGAGAACAGTTGTGTAATTTTTACTTCAGGTTTCTCCTGGTAATCAAATAAGTAAATAAGTATGAAAAATTGTCATTCCCTGCATGTAAAAATAATAATTTTGTGTTATTATTTTTGGTACAACCATCCGCTGCAACAGATTAATATCTTTTACGTGTTTTTATCTCTTTAGGTTGGTCTACCCAGTGCCTTTGACATGATGTTAACAGGAAGAAATATCAGAGCAGACAAAGCAAAAAAGATGGGGCTTGTTGACCAACTCGTGGACCCTCTAGGTAACATTTCAACATGGTTCACAACTCACTTTTGTGAATGTTTTTAAATTATTCTTATTTCATGAAAAGCTTGATAGATATGTATCAGATATGTTTTAAAAATATTAGCAGTTGTTTGTTCTTACGGTTAATTTTCCTGTTCATGTTCTAGGACCTGGTCTGAAGAGTCCAGAGGAAAGAACCATCGATTACCTCGAGGAAGTTGCAGTAGAATGTGCCAGAGGAATCGTCAACAAGAAAATTGCTCTTCGTAAAGAGAAGGGCATGATGCAGAGTAAGATGGGCAACAGTTGTTGATTTATCGACTTTTCAAAAGTCTTAACATTAGCGTAATTGAAACAAAAATACAAAATCTTGATGAATTTTATAGAAATTTCCTGATTTCCTAGAAATTCAGGACTATGTCATGAGCTTTGGCTTGGTGCGGAATCAAATTTACAACACTGTCCACGGTAAAGTGATGAAGCAGAGTAAAGGTCTTTATCCAGCACCTCTGAAAATTATTGATGTAAGTTCAAACTTCATTTGTACTACACAAAAGAAGACTGTTGTCAGCTTTATGATATGGTTTACACAATTGATGATACTATGGTTACTATTTCTGCTCCTCAGTGTGTAAAAACTGGAGTGGAGCAAGGCCCTGAAGCTGGATACCTGGCTGAGTCTCAGGTGAGCATTTATATATTTGCGGTATGCCATCAGAAGTCCTTGCAGGTCTGTCCTGTGTAAATACATGCATTTGGCTTTTGCAGAATTTTGGCCAGTTGGCAAAAACCTCAGAGTCGGCAGCACTGATAGGTCTGTACCATGGTCAAGTTGCATGTAAGAAGAACCGCTTTGGAACACCTCAAAAAGAAGTGAAGTAAGTCAGTGTTCCATAAATGAGTCCTACATGATTTATGGTGATTTACATCATGGCTTCCCAACCACGGTGTTTGGTTGCAGTTGGCCACTTGTTCCCACTAGTTTAGGTGGTTCTTTTAGGAGTCATTGTTTTGTTGGATTACTTATTTTGTCGTCTGTTTTGTTTGTCTTCAGGACTCTTGCCATCTTGGGAGCAGGTCTGATGGGAGCTGGTATTGCACAGGTGACAGTAGACAAAGGCATGCACACAGTCCTGAAGGACACCACCGAGGCTGGATTGGCCAGAGGAGAGCAGCAGGTTTATAAAGGGTGGGTTCAGATTCATCACATTACGTTTAAATGTTCTTCACTGTAAACAGAGTAAACAGAATGGAGCCCATCAACAAAGTCAAACAGCTTGCTGCAGTTCAAACTCAGTATTAACATAATAATTCTAATGAGCTACATTTGGTTTTGACATGGTTGTTGGTACAAAACAGGCTACTGTTCATAGATGTACTTGGATTTTTTTTTTTAAATTGTCTTAATTGTTAGAAAAAGACCTTTTATATGGGTTTTAAAAACTCTGAATGTATAAATCAAGGCCACAGTGTGCAACAATGGTTAATAATTTTGTCTTGCAGCCCAAGAAAAAATAATAATACAATCAATATTGCCCCATGTTATATATTGATGTCGTAATATATCAAGATATTGTCCAGCCTTGGGATTTGTTTTTTTTTTTTTTCCTGAATCACCTAATACCGCGATAGATGGACAAACTAATGTTAATAGCCGGTAACAATTTAATAGTATCAAATTATTGCTCTTTTTCACTGATGGAATCAAGAAACTGAGAAACCAAGCCTGTGTTTAGAGCTCCCCCTTCTGGACCACACTTTAATTTTGCCAAAAAATGTCTGAGGAGTCTTGGAAAATACACCCTCAATTTTATACATTCAGAAATTACATCACACACCTCATGTAAATAATAATTCTGCTACTGTTTATGCAGGTTGAACGATAAGACCAAGAAAAAGAGCATCACATCATTTCAGAGAGACTCCATTCTGTCCAACATGACGGGACAGCTGGATTACAAGGGCTTCGAAAAAGCCGACATGGTCATAGAAGCTGTGTTCGAGGATATAAAAATCAAACATGCTGTTCTGAAGGAGGTGGAAGCTGTAAGTGGGTGAAGAACAAATCCGACTGGTTACATGGACGATGAACCCTAAAAAGTTTTAACTCTGTTCCCTACAGGTCGTTCCCCCTCACTGTATATTTGCCACAAACACGTCCGCGCTGCCAATCAAGGAAATTGCAGCTGTGAGCAAGAGGCCAGACAAGGTCTGTTCCCCCGAGCCTTGTTAATTAATAATGCATCACTTGAATGTGTTTAGATTAAAATGATGTTGAATGTCCCCGTGGTGTTCTCAGGTGATAGGAATGCACTACTTCTCCCCGGTCGACAAGATGCAGCTCCTGGAGATTATAAGCACTGAGCAGACGTCAAAGGACACTATAGCTTCTGCTGTGGCTGTGGGTTTGAAGCAGGGCAAAGTCATCATCGTGGTCGGGGTGAGTAACACCCGCCCCCCCTGTTCTTTCCCCTCTCAAAATTAGAAAATACAGTATATGCAGGTTTTGAAACGAGGTAAATAAGGATTTACTCTGTGCTGAAAAAGGTGCCGATGTAGCATTTTCGTTGTCAGCCGTAGTGAATAGGAAAGTGCCGTGTTACGCTGGACTTTATTTTTACATTTATGCTGAGCTGAGCTGGAAGAGCCCTGGTCACAGACGTGTTGTACAATTGTGCTAAACTGAGAGTGAATGAGTGAACCTTATCATCCCTACTGCAGCAGCTGTGGGAGGACGGTAGTAGAAAATGATAAAATATATATATTTTTTTAAATCATCCATCGTAATGGTTATTTAATGTGTTGCAACTGTATTGCAGTCATTTTAAAATGCTTCTCTTACAGGATGGTCCTGGTTTCTACACCACAAGGTGTCTGGCTCCAATGTTGGCTGAAGCTGTTCGAGTACTTCAGGTTTGTAGTATGAGTCTGTAGTGGCTCATGGGCTGTTGCTAAATCTTGAACCTTTTACTACACGTTGAAAGAATATTCCCGAAACTTAAGTATTTGATGGTACTCTAGTTGGTTGTTGGTAAAATGAGATGATATAGTTACAAACCAATCAAACAGATGTAAAGACCCCATCTTTTTTAACCAACGTTGATGGTGTTCTAGTTCTAGAACAGTGTGTTATATTTTTCACCAAAGCTAAATTAACACCATCTGAGGCCTGGAGCTAATTACCACGATGAGACCCTTCATATTGTCTACAAACACGGCAGTGTTCTCAAGTTCTTTGAGAAGCCCAATTTTTTTCTGATTCTGATTCCTACCCATAATATATTCCTACCTATAGCAAAAATGTATTGCCATATCTAAAAAAAAATTCCTACCCATAATATTATCCTACCCTGTTCGAAAGGTGATAGCATTGATTTGATAGATGTGAAACAACCATAATATATCCTTACTATCCACTCTGTTTTAAAGGTGGTAGCATATTTATATATATGTGAAACACACATCTTAACATCTTCAAAGGAGAGGGAAGCTAGAAATTATAGATTATGTGCTTGAAACTAATCAAAGTGCCCGTACACCTTTTTAGAATTTCTGAACTCCATTTAGCGTCAAAAGCTAGTACCAGCACTGAAATGTTGTCTGCATTTACAGGAAGGAGTCGACCCAAAGAAGTTGGACGGACTCACCACAAGCTTTGGATTCCCTGTAGGTGCAGCCACGCTGGCTGATGAGGTCGGCATCGACGTAGCTGCCCACGTAGCAGAAGATCTTGGCAAAGCTTTTGGTTCTCGTTTTGGAGGTGGAAATGTAGATGTTTTGAAGACAATGGTGGACTTAGGATTTAAGGGTAGGGTCCTTACAGTGAATCACTACTACAGACTCACTGTTGAATTTAATAATTTAACACTTGCTTGTTTTTCTGTAAAGGACGCAAATCAGGAAAGGGTTGTTACGTCTACCAACCTGGATTGAAACGCAAAGAGGTCAACACAGAAATTAATGAAATCCTACAGAAATATAAAATGACGCCAAACCCTGCTGTGTAAGTTAATCATTGAAATAAATTTGTTTAATTTACAAATTTGTTTAAGTACAAATAATTAATCACCTGACTTGTCATTGTGTTTTATGCAGTTCTTCAGACTCCGACGTCCAGTACAGGCTGGTTTCTCGTTTCGTCAATGAGGCTGTGATGTGTCTTCAAGAGGGTATTTTGAACAGTCCTTTGGAGGGAGATATCGGTGCCGTGTTTGGCCTAGGATTCCCACCATGTCTCGGAGGTCAGAATTCAAGTTTTCCTCTCATATGATTACTGAAAAATTCTTAACTTGTTTGGTACTGAATGTCCAGAAACACTATTATCAGTCTTTTCTAATTCAAATTCTTCTTCAAGGACCTTTCCGATTTGTGGACACCTTCGGTGCCGACAAGCTAGTGGAGAAGATGAGGAGATATGAAGAAGTTTATGGAAATCATTTCACTCCTTGCCAACTCTTACTCGATCATGCCAACAACCCCAGCAAGAAATTTCACCAGTGACCCATTCTCTGAGAGTGCACTTGGTTCCAGATGAAAAAACATTCACCGTCGGTTGTTCAATGAGTGGGTGAAAAAAACATTCTGAGATTGTAACCAGGGACCAGTTTATTAGGTACACTTGGGTAACTCTACCTGGTAATCCGCACTTAAGCAATTAGCCTTGGAAAAACTGTTCTATAGAATTAGTACAGTGGTATCTACAGTATGTCAGTACGTGGTACGATCTTGCTACGTGTATCTAATAAACTGTCATCTGTGTATAATCTTGTGGTTTTGTACTGTTAACATTATTGATGACTAAATCATGTATAGACAGGGAAGAATATAGAGCCTAATAATTTACGCGCCACTGTTGAGACACTAAAAGGGCATAATTTTTGAAAATATTTTCCAACTTGGACATGATTGATGATTGTCAGCCTGTCCTCTCCAACAAGTGTCTTTCTGTGTACATTCAAAGATTTTCTGGCCTGTATGAGCGGTGATGTAAATGATGTAAGCTTGAATAAATTTTTTTAGTTATTGAACTAAAATATGTTTCTGCTGGATCATTTCAAGTTATTTGGTTAGACAAATTGGCAGTACTAAGTATTTACCATTTTATCAGCTAAGCTTCAGTAATGTAGCTACTGAGTTACTTTAAATGTGTCAGCCAAACCAACCTTTTATAATCCAAATCAATGGTGTTCTGTGCGCTGTAAATGACGTAACATTTGTATGTTATATATTTCACCAAAGCTACAGTTACACAATCTGAGGGCTGGAGCTAATCACCAGGATGAGACCCTTCATATTGTGTTCTAATCACTGTAGGTGACCTGACACAAGTCCTTTCAGAAGCTAAATTATATTTAATTATTTTTGACCGTGCGTCAACATAAAATGTGAGTGCTGTTGTTCTGAAGTATTTTCCTAGCCCTATCTGACGTTTTTCCCTATCGATAATATTATCCTACCCAGTTTGAAAGGTAGTAGCATAGTTTTATAGATGTTAAACAACCATAATATCTTCCTACCTTCTGTTTTAAAGGTGGTAGTATATTTATATAGATGTTAAACACCCATAATATCTATATAACACCTTTAAAAGAGAAGGTAGGTAGATATTATGGGTGTTTGAAGTATATTAAAATTGATAGAAGTAGTCTACTTCCATTAATTTTAGTCATTTACAGACATTCACAACCTGAGCAACCCCCCACCACCACTCCCCTAGTGGCGAGGCCTGGTGCTGTAGCCCCCTTTGCCCATTCCGTTAATCTGGCCTTGTTTGCGATCGAAAAAAGATTTTAACACTATTTTATGTCACTCGACGAAGTTAATGGCTATCGTTTTGACAATATTTAATGTTTTCAACTTTTTTTGGCAAACATTCGCCATTTTAAGAGCTGTTTCTGAATAAGCTGTTTTAACGTCCATGTTTTGCTTTTGTGTTTGAAAAAATGACTGTTTGAAACCCTAATTCTTTATTTAATTATTTAGTTTTTCATATTCATTTCGTTCTTAAATTCATAGTTAAAAAAATATGAAACCACACCAACTTATATAATGGCAACGCCCACGTCCCCAAACGGTTGCCGGTTTAACTTCTCGAGAATGATTTAATTTAGTGGGAGGGTCATTAATCAATATAACACAATCGGGGCACGGCTGTGGCTTTTTTGCTCCAATCCTTTGTCGCTGAGCAGGTCACATGTCTGTGTTCATTGTCCGCAGAGCAGGGTGTGAACACTGGGAGAGCAGCGTGGGTTGGGCGCCTGGTTTTTCCGGCAGCATCAGCATCACTTGTCAACATTGTCAGCCTTTCTGCCATCCTTTTCTGTCTTCTTCGGTGAAGATGCTGAGGGCGGAGGACGAGGATGATGAAGACAGTTTCGCTGACCGGATTCTCACATGAGGTGTGTCCGTCCGTCTGACCGAGTGTGAGTCTGTTTTATCGGCACCTGTGAGTGTGGAGGAGAGAAGCCAGAACTGCGGCCATCGCCCCTCCGAGACGATGGCTTTGTGTCGCTGTGACGTAAACATGTTTACTCTTTGACTATTTGTGTTTTCGAGCTGAGAAAATGTCCAAGATCAAACAGAGTGAGTCGGTGAGGGTGGTGGCCCGATGTCGGCCGCTCAGCAGGAGAGAGGAGACGGCAGGGTGTGAAAACATCCTGGATGTGGATGAGAAACTGGGCCAGATCACAATCAGGAACCCAAAGGCTCCACCTGACGAACCCATGAAGGTTTTCACCTTCGACTCTGTCTTCGGCTTTGAGTCCAAGCAGAGGGACATTTATGATGATGCCGTGAGACCTATTGTGGAGTCAGTGGTGCTGGGATTCAATGGAACCATTTTTGCCTATGGACAAACTGGGACAGGTAAAACGCACACCATGCAGGGGGTGTCCAACGACGAGGAATGCAAGGGGGTTATTCCCAACTCATTTCAGCACATTTTCACTCAGATCTCCAGGACTCAGAATCAGAAATTCCTGGTGCGGTCCTCCTACCTGGAGATCTACCAGGAGGAAATAAGGGACCTGCTGTGCAAGGACAACAACAAAAAGCTGGAGCTCAAAGAGAATCCAGAGTTTGGGGTCTACGTCAAGGACTTATCCGCCGTAGTGACCAAGAACGCCGCCGAGATCGAGCATGTCATGAACCTGGGAAACCAGTCCAGGTCTGTGGGCTTCACCAACATGAACGAGCGCAGCTCCAGATCTCATGCCATCTTTGTTGTCACCGTGGAGTGCAGTGAGGTGGGGCCAGACGGTGAGGACCACATCCGAGTTGGAAAGCTGAACATGGTCGATCTGGCTGGTAGTGAGCGTCAGAGCAAGACGGGGGCCAAAGGAAAGCGACTGAAGGAAGCGGCAAAAATCAACCTGTCTCTGTCAGCGTTGGGTAATGTCATCTCAGCTCTGGTGGACAGAAAGAGCAGCCACATTCCCTACAGAGACTCCAAACTGACCCGCCTGCTTCAGGACTCACTGGGGGGGAACGCAAAGACGGTGATGATTGCCACAGTGGGGCCTTCGCACAAAAGTTTTGATGAATCCCTGGCCACACTCAGGTACGCCAGCAGGGCCAAGAACATCAAGAACAAGCCTCGCATCAACGAAGACCCTAAAGATGCTCTGCTGAGGGAGTTTCAGGAGGAGATCGCACGTCTGAAAGCACAGCTGGAGAGACAAGGGATGCTCGCAAAGGAGAGGAGGATGAGAAGGAACAGTAGAAGACTGAGTAGGAATATGGCTGGGATGGAGGAGGTGATCCTGAAGGAGAAGGATGAGGAGGATTGGAAGGATAAAACAATGGAGAAACATCATAATGACAGACCCAAGAGTTTAATCTGTCCTGGAAGTGGTGAAAAGCTGAGGCCCCTGCATGAGCATAGAAGAAGTCTAGGAGACCTACAGTGGGATCAGGAGGCTTTGCAGAAGATCATAGAGAAGTATCAGGTACTGGTGATGAATGTTGGCATGATATGGTAATTAAAATAAAATGAATTATTAATCTGCCTTTGTTCCCAGACCATGGAGAGCAAGTTGTTAGTGGGAGGAAAGACGATAATCGATCACACCAACGAACAGCAGAAAATGCTAGAGCAGAAGAGGCAGGAGATCGCAGAACAGGTCATCCATGGATTATTATAACAATCATCTACAGGAACGTGAGATGGTGGATTCTTGGAGCTTTTTTGTGACTTAGCAGATTTGTTTAAATGTGGCTTGCAGATAAGACGGGAAAGAGAGATCCAGCAGCAGATGATGCTACAGGATGAGGAGACCTTAGAAATGATAGAAACGTTCTCCTCCATGCAGCAGGAGGTGGAGTTGAAGACAAAGAAGCTGAGGAGGGTAAGAAACAGAAAGTGAATCTGATTTGTATGATTGTATTTATTTTACCAAAATATTCCATTTATGGTAGCAGTGGTGGCCCAGTGGGTAAGGGCGCTGTCTTGGGTCCACAAGGCTTTAGGTTCTAATCCACCAGCTGCCAGGTTTCCACTCAGGTGCTGTAAGCATAGCACTGTCCTGAGCCACATAACTTCCAGGGGGCTCACCACCCACATGCTGACAATAAGGTGCAGTGTGATTTGGGTGTCAGTCGTGGAGACTGCTAAACCTGCATGAATAAATGAAAATGCCATTTCAGAATCTTAATGTTGTAAATTAGAAAATATGTAAAATATAATCACAATTCTGGTGTTTTCGGGTTCTGTCAAAATAGATACTGGGAGATTGAAGTCTGCAGACAGAACCTTTCTCTTTAAAATAAGTCAAGAATCTCTCATCAAAATGGCTAAAACTATAATCACAGTAAAGATAGAATGCTACATAGAGGCTTTTGCAAAAATATCCCTTAAAAGTGAACAAAAAAAATCCAAGAGACATAATTAAAATACCAAATGTCTAAGACATATTGAAAGAAAATATATTATCTTTCAAATATATATATATTGGAAAATATATTTTGACATTTTACGTTTAGTTGACAAATATTTAGTTACAAAATACCTTAGTGAAAAAATGAAAAAACATGAGAACCAACACATTAGCCAACCCAGTAATATGTGTAGGTATTTACATGAGCAAATGTCTTGATTTCTGTGGTTTGTCAGAATATTTCACACCTTTGCATAAGAGAGGAAAGAAGACTAAAATAACCAGAGAAAAGATCTGGATCAAAACATCCCTGAAACAGATAGCAGTGGACAAGCCTCTTATTTCTTCTCTGCTGGATATTAAATTCTGTGTCAGTGAAAGGTCACCTTCTTGTCCTATGACATCTTCTCTTGGCCACACATTGAATGACATCACTGTTCTGCCATTTATAGATTTTTGCCAAACTGCAGCTGGTGAAGGCAGAGATGAGAGATGTCATGGATGAACACATCACCACCAGACAGGAGCTGGAGCAGACGCAGAACGAGCTCACCAGAGAACTCAAGTTCAAGTGAGTGTTACAGACGCAACACTGCAGAACGCTGTTCTTATCATATCAGCAATGGACAAAACCTTCAGTGATTATTAAACGTCGCTCACGTGTCTGAACCGTTGCAGATATCTCTTGATAGAAAATTTTATTCCTCCTGAGGAAAAGAACAAGATTATGAACAGGCTGTACTTTGACAGCGAGGAGGATCAGTGGAAGCTGCAGCCGGTCATACCATCAGAGAGGTCAGTGGGTTCGTCAATACACTCAAGATACTGAAATGGTGTAGTGAGGGCATCTCCTCAAAAACCTACTCCTCCCTATAATTATAAATACAATTATTGATATATTGTAAATAAAAAATATAGAAATCCATAGTCTTGTATTCTATAAATATTATGGTTGCGGTGTTACACATTGTTTAACTAAAATTGTTTTATTGTGAAAGACCCAGTTTATCTCAAAACAGCAGGTGATAATAAAAAAATGTAGATTCATATAAAATATATGGGAATTATTCATATTTTGCATTTAACATTGAAAAACATTGTAAAGTTGTTGTTATGACAAGATCCTACCAGAAGAGGGCACTAAAGCTATGCCTATGATGCAACTAGCTGAGATAATTAGTAGCTTACTGTAAGTTTACTGTAAGTTTACTCTTAGTTTACTGTAACTTTTAACTCAACTTTTATTTGTTTATAGCGCCAAATTATAACAACTTTTATCTCAATGCACTTTACAAACAATCATGCATAAAAACGTAATGTAAAAATTTGAGAAAAGGGAACTACATTTTATTATAAATATTAATATAGTTACTATTTAATAGTTGAAAACTCCATTATGATCATTTTAATCTAGATGTTAGAACAGTAAAGTTGGTTTGGTTAACGAATGCATTCATCTACTCATCTTTTCGGCAATTTGTTACATACATACAAACATCCCACAGACGATAAGACTGACAGATGAATATATAATACGTGCTACACCTTTCACACCATTGTACTGTATATTTTCCAGTGTGTCCACGCGGGTAAAGAAACGTCCTCTCTCTGCTGTGGGATACAAGAGGCCAATCAGCCAATATGCACAGATGGCCGTAGCCACTGCTACAGGGGCTCCATTCAGATACCAGGTCAGTGTTCTTTTAAAGTGTTAGAAAAAAATGGGTCACCATGACAACCATCCAACCCACCACACTGTGATTTATGCCAGTGTACAGTGTAAAAATGTGTAGTCTATGAACACCAGACATGGGATTATTCTTCTACCTCTATATCATCTATTAATATTACTAGGGATTTTTATGCCTTCCTGTTTTAATTTGTTTTCTGCATTTTTGTGCAAACTTATAATGCTAGTCCTAACTTTTGATAATCGTGGACCAACGTGATAAAATCAGTTATAGTATTATTTCAATACACACTAAAATGCGGAATAGCACGGCACCAGGAAAAGTTGGAATTTGCCCAATCTGTTTTTTCACAGGCTGAAAATATCATGCTGTTGGAGTTGGACATGTCTCCACCCACCATGTTTAATCTGAACCCCAATGGAGCTCACCTGGAGAGGGCCTTCTCCCCCAGACTGACCCAGTATGTTCTGAATGTTCCGGTTAGAGAGAGAAGCACATCCTCACCCCGGGTGAGGAAATCCCAGTCCTGGTAAGAAAAAAAAAACAAACTTTCATTTACTCATGTTTGCAGCCCTTTCTGTGAGCATACATCCAAACCTGTCAACTCTACACAATGTTTTACTTTGGTTTACAGGTATCAGTCTCCACAAGCATCATCATCATCATCATCATCATCATTTTTTTCCACCATGCCGACATCAGCATCTCAGAGCTTCTCTCCATCACACAGACGGAGACCTTCTTCTGCTTCCTATCTTCCTCTTGAGGATCCAGCTCACACCAGCCCTTAACATGCATCCATGCCCCTGTGTATGGTTGCACCAAAATACTAAAGCATGTTGTGATTTTGCTGCATAGAGAAACATCCTTCATTGGTTTCCAAAGATGCCTGTCAACTGAATGAAGTGGATAAACTGCAAACTGGTCTTTTCCTGGTTTTCTGTATATATGCTTACTTAACCACACTGTATCTGTGGCCTCACTCTGGTACAACCAATCAGCACAGACATGGGCTGAATGCCAGTCTTCTTTTATGTTATCCTTAATATCACAAATCAATCATCAAGGTTGTCTGCGCTGTGTGTTGCGCTGCTTGCTTTTCCTGTGTGGTGTGGCTTTATGATGCATCCTAATGAAATAACGCATTTTGTTATGCATCAGCAACTTTTTTCAGCACCTGCACAACTAGGACATTCCAAAACTAACCATTTACCAACCCAAATGATACACACTGAACGTAAAGTATGCAAATGTTTTTTTCAAATAAATATTTTCCTTATTCCCAAAGCCAGGGCGGTTACTGTTAGAGAACGATGCTAAATATGAGGATCCAGACTTTACTCATAAAGCTGATTTGCCCACGTGTTTGAATGCTTGAAGCTATACATAATTTCCAGCCAAAAATTGTAAAGAAAGCTTGCAGTGCTCTTCTGATCTGCTGCCTTATTTTTTCATGTGTTGACAAATTGTGCAAATTCATTTGCTTACTGAAATTAAACAGACCTAAATGAACCCAAACTGTTTTTGTGCTTTTCATTATTAAAAGTATGCACGTGTCGTGTTTCTTAAATTAAATGCCTCTATTTATTAATGTTCAATAAGTAGAAATACATTTGTGAAAAATATTTCTAGTTAGTTTTTTTTCTTTCAATCAAATTTGGTTATTTCTACGTGATGACAGCTATGTACTATAAGATGACGTTTCCTTCCGAAGGTCATGTGACTGATTACAGTAAATCCAACATGGCAGACTGAGTGGATCTTACGCGGTAACTAAAGCAACATTTTAGGCGACAACAGCAGCCAGTCAACACGGATACTCCGCAGCCCGACATCCGCGATGAGGGAGAGGCAGAAGAAGAAGAAGGGGAGGACGTGGGCGGAAGCCGCAAAGACGGTACTCTGTCTCTCCCCGCCTGTGCCTACTACTGCTCCGTTTGTTGTGGTTGTTTTTTCCTTGTACGCTCCCACTACTAACAACTGTGGATGAGTTCATGACCCGCAGGCTAACGACGAAATGTTCCGTTACACCGATAAGACCGAGGCCTGTTTGACAGTAGAGAATTGCTTTCTTAAAAAAGACAAATTGCCGTCACAAGTGAAGTTGTGAACAGAAAACACCAGCGTGTGCAATTGAAATATGTTCCCACTCCCCTCCAACGAGTTGTTATGACTGCTTGGAGCAGGTGGCGCGCGTGACACCGGTGTAAAGTCAAAGGAAGTGTCCCGGACTGAAGTCTGTGTCTTGCGTAAGCCATCATTAGCAACCCGGCTAATGAGCTAATGCTAAGCCAAACTCTGCCAACAAGTTGGTTCTCGACAAGAAATAATTGCACACAATACCTTTGAAGTCCACACATTTTAACCAGTGCAACATAGTATCCAACAGGGTTGACAGGTAAACGACACGTGAACGTTAATTAAAATGCAGGATTAGACGTTAGTATCACAGCTAGCTGTTTAGCCTAGCATGCTAATGGTCCAATGTGTCAAAACTGTCAAAAGTTGAACCACTGACAATTGGGCATAATTTTCGCTGTTTGAAGTCAGTTATAATTTTAGCCACCTTTTATATTCTGTTAGATTACGTCCTAAATTCTAAAGCACAGCAAGAATATTAACACAAAGTATGCTTACCGGGATTATTTACAACCTCTTACTTGTTTTTACAATATAGAAGTAGAACTGACAATATTTTTCAATAATTTAACCTTACCATTCAGTTACTATTCTCAGCTGGAACAGAATGAATGAAAATACAATGACAATCAACAATATAAGTTATAGAACAAGTCAATAATTAAATATGTTTTTTGATTACCAACTAAGCTACTAACACTACTAACAATAACCTGCATACTTACATGTATGTAGACTACTAACATTCTGATCTACTAACATCTACTGTTTACTGTTCAAGTAGACATATCTGTCTGTCTGGCTGTCTATCTATCTATCTTTAAGAAGTAAAATATATAAGTAGCCTTGTTGTTAGCGGATGTCATATGCACCAAAACATGGTTCTCATCCATGCATATGTACCAACAAAAGTGACAATAAAATGTGTCAGTGATGTCTTCAAACGGATCATGTTGCATCCCGCAATCACAGCACAGCTCCATGTAGAGATTATATCTCAGTGGTTAACCACCTGTTATGTCAAACCCAGGACTCATATAATACCACCATGTCTTGCAGTGAAAGCCCTACAATGTTGGCAAAGGATTTGTGGTCTTAATTATTGGTAGCAGCATGTCTGCTATTCCATAAAGGTCCTGTCATAGCGATCTAAAACGCACATTTCTCTGGAGTTACTGAGCTCAAATTTGGACAGGCAGTAACATGATACATTTACATAAAATATAGATGTAATATAGACCCCACTGGCAATATTCTTATTTGATTAGAACAAATATTTTAAAAAAAGTTAGTTAGTATTTAGACCGGGCACATACAAGATACCTACCAAATCCAGCTCACTTTACCTTTAATAGCCTCACTTGTTACACCTCTGTTTACCAGCTGGGTGAAATGCATTGTTCAAATCTAATCCATATACATGGCACTTAATTTACAGTTTAATTTATTAATTTTGTCTTTTCTCCGGGGACAGAGAACTCTGGTCGCTCCATATACAGTTCCAGTAATGAAAAACATCTTAATGGCTGTGGTTTGAAGTTATTAAAAGATTGGCTCATAAGGCTATTTGCAAGTGTATGGCACAAAAAAATTGTTATCATCACATCAATATAAATTCTCTTATGGTACAAAGTGTGTGTGACTCAGTGCCTTTTGCTTCCTAATATGGTAGATTATGTTTTTAGGGGAATGGCAACTGACAATTAATTGAACACGTAGGAACCAAAATTTTTGTAACAGTACATATGTTCACTTTGCAAACTTATTTGCTTTAATTACATCTGGCAGACACTTATCTAAAGGCTTTTATATTTTGAAGAAAAACATAAATAATAATAATAAATAAAATAAATTAATAATAATTGATTGTGAAATACTCCCACTTACTTAAAGACATATATAGGCTGCATGTGGTGTTGGGTTATTGTACTCTGATTTGAACAACTGGTCTTAAGTTGACATTTGTCCTGTTTTTGGATTAAAGGTGTTGGAAAAATACCCAAACACACCAATGAGCCATAAAGAAATCCTGCAGGTGATACAAAGAGAACGACTTAAAGAAATAAGGTAAATATTCAAGCGATTTCTATTTTTATTGTCCACAGTTTGTCCTTTGACACCAAAGCATTCAGCCACACCTGTTCGTATCATGTTCTTTGCTTGTTCTGAATCACAGGGGTGCAATTATTTTAATACCATTAATTGTTCCATCTCTTTTTGTTCTATTGTCACTGTTCTCATCCAGAAGGTAAGAAAACCCAAGCTTTGGCCCCCATCCTTAACCAACTCCTTGCACCTCCTCCCATGTTTGGTTTAAACCTCTGCATGTTATTAACAATAACATGTACTACCTCCAGTTCCCCAGAAATGGCTGCGACATACAGTAGATGTCCTGCTTTCACCTTTTGCATTGAAAGAAATTCTAGTGCTCACTTTGTTAAATTGGCAGACATCCTAGAAAGTAAGAAATCTCATTTTTAATGTAATGTAAAGTCTACATTTACATGTAGATTACAGTAGTCTATAGTTAACACGGGGAAAGAGAACAAAAAGAAAATCAATACCAGAAAAGAGTTGCAAAAGATGACTAAGAATAAATAAAAATATAAATGATTCAATAAAAAACGTAAAAATATATTCAAAGTTAACCGTATTCACTTTGAGCAAAAAGTACGATTTCCAACCTTGAAGCAGATCTGATCAGAGTCTGGACTGTCCTCATTCGTGTCCCTCCCAATGCATGGTAGCGACCTCAGCCTGGATTGATATAAGACAGACAGTTTTTGCAGTGTCTCTCTCTCTCTCTATCTTGTTCTCTCTATCTCTCTCTCTTTTTCTTTATCCTTCACTCTCTCTTTACCTCTCTCCTTCCCCCTTAAGTCTGTCTCTTCCAGCACCTCACAGTTTCTGAGAAACAGATGTGTAATTTGCATTTTTCTCTCACGATCCAGTGGAACTTCACCGCTGGCATGTCTTAACGCAATGCTGCACACAAACTCTAGAGGAGACGAGGGAATCTTCTACAAAGTTCCGGGCCGAATGGGAGTCTACACGTTAAAGGTCAGTCAGATAAATTGCTATTTTAGTAGATAAAACAGGCTAGGGAGGAGGAGTGGGTGTCACCCCATGACTCTGTGTGTTTTCCTGCTGTATAAGAATAACAGACATTTGTTTAAACTACAGAAGGACATCTCAGACGATGTGAAGGAGCTGTCAGAGGATGGCTCTGAGGAGAGCAATGACAATCTCTCAGACTCCCGTAACACAGAAATCAGCAACAGGTCAATCACTCAGGAGGGCAGGAGAGGGAGGTGGATACGCAGAGGTATTGAGTGCCATTTTTTTTTTTCATTTATCATTTACCACTGAGTTTGTCATGTCTATTTGTGAATGCTGTCGCACAATTATCAAATATTTCACACATTGAATTTAAGGATCGCCAGTGATTTGTTGCATTGATGAACATTATTGCCAAGCAGCATAGACACTGGCCAAGGGTTTGGTGGACTACTAACTAATGTGTTGTAGCTAAAGGGACCAGCAAATCTGAAGCTTGATTGGATATTTAATATAGGTTATAGATGGACAGGATATTGACAAACCAAGCAGGGTGAGACACTTCCTGGCAGGGATGTCAAACTCAGTGATACAGGAGATGGAAATGAAGAATGCAGTCAATGTAGATTTGTGTTTCAAATAAACAAATTTAAATATACACAAAAATGTATCAAAGGACACCCAATATATGTTGGGCTACATACAACAATGTGACAGGCCTCCAGTAAGTAATGTGCCAGTGTTTTTTGTTATGGGTTCAATAGCGTTCCTGAAGTAATGTTACAGTGTTCCATGTTCGAAGAGTTCTATGATTTCCCATGGTCCATGAATGCGTCTTACTGAATGAATGAGTGAGTGAGGGTGCGGGGCAGTAGGAGCGGGAAAGAGCGTCTCAGTGAGGGTGTGTTAAAGAACGCCTCGCGGCCGCTTTTCTACTATTCTCCTCCGCATATTTCACAACGGAAAAACTATAACGTCAGGCTCTCTTGCTCTGATGTGTGTATGTGTGTCTGTCTATAACATATATCAGCGACCATCTCACACACGTCAAACAATAAAAATTCTGCGGGGGCGGGTCATGAGAGAAGCGCTAGTTCTGTAACTGTGAAAAATCATCATTTCAACATTGGGGGTAACTTAAAAAACAACCAAGAAGGGCTGAATAAAAGTGGCGCCGAAAAGAAAATCATATTCTGCATCTTACAAGCAGGAAGTAGCGAAATATGCAGCAGAAAACGGTAATCGAGCAGCAGAACGAAAGTTTGGAGTTAGTGAGAAACTTGTAAGGGACTGGCGTAAAGCGGAGGCTACTCTTACTGAATTTTGTGATAAGGAGTGCCACTGATTGTTTGATAAACTTGTGTAACAAACTGTTTTGTACGCTCAGTTACACTTGTATGTTGTATGTTCTATATTGTGATGGTTTGGGAATAAATTCTTCAGTTATAAGTTACGTTTAGACTTTTTAGAAATGTTCAGAGGTTCCTTGAACGCACCATATTGTGGCGCAGAGGGTTTTTATACTGCATTGAAGCCGGGAGTTCTAGGTTGTTGTTTCCGGAAAAATCGACTTATACTCCAGTGCGACTTATATATGTTTTTTCCTACTTCATTACGCATTTTCGGCTGTTTCGACTTATACTCCAGAGCGACGTATAATCCGAAAAATACGGTACACAAAAATGTATCAAAGGACACCCAATATATGTTGGGCTACATACAACAATGTGACAGGCCTCCAGTAAGTAATGTGCCAGTGTTTTTTGTTATGGGTTCAATTAAAGTGACAGCTATTCTTCATTGGTCCCAGTTGTGCAGAAGTGATGGGAAAAAATGATATTGAAGCTGCTTAATGTACGTGCAGTGATAGGGGAGTATAAACTCTTAAAGTATCTGCTAAAACAGGAAGCTGTATGTGTTGTTTTTCTCTCTCAGTGTGACACTTCCTCAATATGTACAAGTGAGAAACTGCCAGAGCAAAGTGGGAGGGCTGCTTTGTTGTTTTTTATGAAGCGATCAATAGAAAAGGAGCCTCCTAGTGTAATACAGTGAGGCGGCATCGGCAAAACGACGAGTGAGGGCGGACGACGCGGAGAAAAGATGCATTTTAAACATAAACGACACTTGTGGAGATGATGGTTTTCTTTCAGTTATTTCATTCAGAGCTTTTGTAAAGTGATATATTAGCTCTGTAATGGACTCCAGGTCTTTGTGAACCGTGTCGGTTTCAGTTTCGACCAAACAAAAAAGCATTACAAGGTAAAATTCTGCCCACTCCCCTCAGGAAGTGTATACTGTAACAAGTGTGTGAGCGTCTGCCTTTCTTTTGAATTTCATAGTTCCCTCCAAGCTGCAGTCACAGCCGTCGTCTCCTCAGCCTCGGTGCTCGTCTCCGTCTGTTCCCACCAGTAAACTTATCTCCCCTTCGCAGAAACACAGCAAGAAAGCGTTGAAACAGGTAATGGAGGAACAGCAGCCTCTACATTTAATTCTCTTTATGTGTAAAGTATTGTTACCTTTTTTCTATACATTTCTATACAAACTGCACTCCATGAGGACACGTTTGGTATCAGATATTTTTTGCCCCACCCGTCTGCTTATGTACAGTATATATAGGAAGTATTAGCCAAATGTATCGAGTTAAATAAAAGCGTTTTTTTTTTTGTTTTTTGTACAATGTGATACATATTTTGTTAAAATACCCAAATAATACACTATGATACTTTACATTTGAAAGCCTATCCTATCATTGTTATTAGATGTATAAAAAAAATTCGGGCCTTCATTCGGGCAACTTCTAGCTGTTTCTAGTTTTTTTAATAGGGCCCAATATTATTAATGGCCTTCAATGTAAGTAACATTTATATTACAATTTTTGTAAAGTTACAGAGGTGCCTCAGCTTTCGAACGCCTCAGCCCTCGACCAAAATTTTCGAGAAAAATTTGCCTTAACTTTCGACTGAATTTCAGTTTTTCGAACGACCTGCGTCAAACCGAGAGAGCATTTGGGCAACCGCGCTCGGCTGAGTCAAGCGGAACGGCATACATTTACTATATTTGTGCTTTCTTTAAACTATTTCTGGAGTAAGTGTTGTTGGCTAACTTTTACTTTAATGTCTTTGCTTCGCTTTTTATACTTACATAGTTTTTTAGGGTGGATGTAGCCCAGGGCCCTCAAACTCGTGGCCCTGAGCCATTTGCCCCTGGAAAGATTTTTACGGCTCCCACCTTGATGTGAAAGTTGAATTTATAATAATATTTTGTAGATTTGTTCTCCATATTTTATGGTAAATCCTATAGTTCTCAGAACCCTAATCCACAGTCACCTTCTGGTTCAGTGTTGTATTACACAGAATCTGTGGGAAACTGTCTGTAAATTTTGTCTTATGTATTGAGCACTGAAATGATAGTGTGGGTGTGGCTCTCAACTTATTTGAGTTTGAGACCACTGATATAGCCAATGTAATGGAATACAGTTACAAACTTCATTATTTTATATATTTTTTATTATTTTTATAGTATTTTAGTTATTTATTGCATCATTATGGCCATTAATGGTCTATATATGTATTGTGTTTATTTTATGACATCTCGCTGTTAAAGTCTATAATCTCTTGGCCTCTCTAGTCATTGCACACCTACAGTAGTTGTACTTTATTATTTTACTGATGTAAGTTTTACTTCCTGGCACAGTAGGATCAAAGGCAGTTGTTACTATGTATTACATGTCATATAATTACAGTCTTCAAAGGAGGATCAGTGGGCTCTCAAGTATTTATCAGCATTTAAGTTAACAACTCTGTCTTCCAACCCTGGATTTTTACTCCTACCTTTACATATTTTATTGTTGAACCCTGCCCTCCATTACACCCACTCTGTGGTTCATTTAATAAGATTCCACTTGATGCCAAACATCGTAATAAACACCACCTTCAGCTGTGTTAAAGCAACTACTCGCATTCGCTGAAAATGTGTAGGTGGGTAACACTTGACGCTAGCTGTTCGTGTAAAGAAACATTTTGTACCATGAGATGATTCATTATCATGTTAGGCAACATGTATGTTGCTCCTGTTCCCTCATGGAATCATAAATAGCTGCAGAGCAGTAGCTTTATCAAGACGTAGATTAACACGTTTTTAACGTTGGACTGTGTTCTTCTCAAGGCTTTAAAGCAGCAGCAGCAGAGAAACCAGCGCAGACAGGGAGGAATGCCAACAACCTCCAGTCCTAGGCTGCTTCTCAAGTCCATCAAAGATATGGCTGAAAACATTACAACAAAGACAGGTGGGTTTCAACATCATAAACTTGTATGTTAATTTTTAACTTTTGGATATTTCACCTAGACTTAAGACGTTAGATATTACTTACTTAGCATCCTAACAGCTCTATGTTGAAATGACCTCTGTGTTGTTCCGAAAGATCAAAAGTGAATGAATTAATGTAATTTTCTTGCTCACAGAATTGTGCCACTCGGTCATACCCAGGAAGGTTTCTCAGAGGGCAAGTCGCATTCGTGCAGGTACATTAGATGTCAGTGGATTGATTAGAAAGTTGACATACACAGCAATTCCTGCCACTTCCTTTAAGAGATATTTATATTGGTCAAAAATTAATAGGCTGCTAGGAAAGTTTCACTAATTAAATAAGAGATCATGAGGTGAAGTACATACTGGGGCAGCAACAAAGCATTGAAATGTGCAGTCTGAGTGACAGATTGGTTCCAGGGTTTGTGATAGGTTTGACAGGAGTACACATTGATGTTAATGTATATGCTAAAACTTTAAGGACATTCCACATTGAAACTTTTTCACCCTAGGGTTACAGAGTTTTAAGCAGGATGGTTTACATTAGCATAGATAAATACTAGTACCGGTAATTTAATTTAGCAATAATAAAAGTAAAGAAGAAAATACAATTAACATGGGTATATTTTATGTTCTAAAAATATTGCCAAGAAAATGACTGGGCTAAATTAAAAAAAAGTATGTTTCCAGTTACCTGAGAGACACAGAATGTCTGAATATAAAATTGAAATTGCTGATCATAATGTTTTTATTACAGACTTCCCTCAATATTGTAGTGAAGGCAGTGTTTTGATTATGTTCCGTAACTCATTCAAGCAAATGTATAAAGCATTTTTGACTTTGGCCAACTGCACAAAACTTTTGAGCAATATTCCTCTGGATCAGTGGCATTAAGTAAAACTATGGAGGCAGCAATGTTGTGGGACTGTTGTCATCAATCTTAATTGTTCTAACTAGTATAATCACCTTTTGATCTGGGCCACCATTCGCAAAACCAAAATCTTGACAGTGCCCTGAAGAAGCTGGTTCTGTATAAAATGCCTTCCAGAGCATAATGTATTTTTCATTTTTTTTTCATAATTTTTATGTTAAGTGTTTTAAGTTTGCAAGATGAACCAACGACCAACCTCCCCATTTCTTTTTCATGTTACCAGAAACACACTTGTATTATTGTTTGGCTTTAGAAACTATAGCTCATTGGAGGACATTGATTTGCTGGCCTATTTGCAGTTCAGATGTATCTTGCACCAAAGACAGTAGAGTCAATGGTGACCACACGATCAAACGTCTTCTTGTTTTTTCAATGTATCCAACAAACAATTTACTGTTAATGTTCCAATGTCTAATAGATTGTATCAGGCATCATGTGCTGAATTCGTTTGTGTCCTAAATCAAAATGAGGTAAAAATAGTTTAAAATATTAGTTATTCGTTATATTGCCTTTTCTTTGTTTCCCAATACAGGGCAAATCAAACGCACCCGGTGTAACATTGATGTGGAGACTCCAGACTCCATTTTAGTCAACACTAACCTGCGGGCAATTATCAACAAGCACACCTTCTCCGTCCTGCCTCCAGATTGCCAGCAGAGGCTGTTGAAACTTTTGCCCGAAGTTGACCGACAGGTGGCGCCACATTTACAAATCTCCACCCAGTACTGTAGAATTTCCATCTCCAAGCAACCACCTTCAAATAGAATATCTATTAATAGGTCTACATGTAATAACTGTATGCAAGTAAGTTGGACAATGTTCGTCATTAAATTGTGATGATGTTGTTTTGCTCAGGTCTGCTTGGACGGTCTCCTCAAGGTCACAAGTTCTGCCTTAAATAATGAATTTTTCACGTCAGCAGCACAAGCGTGGAAGGAGAGGCTCGCCGAAGGTCGGTGCAAGATTACACATGGCATTTGAAGACATTCCAATTCATTGGGATCATGATAGAGTCTCATTGTCTCTCATTTAATTCAAGGCGAATTCACACCAGAGCTTCAGCTGCGGATGCGTCAGGAAGTGGAGAAGGAAAAGAAAGTTGAGCAGTGGAAGGAAGCCTTCTTTGAAAATTATTATGGTGAAAAGTAGGTCCCCCCCTTAAGAATATTTTTATTCCAAAATGAAAAATAATGAATTGTTTGACAGGATTGAAATGCATACTGTTTGAATGTTTTGAAGCCAAATTTATTCATAAATATTTCTGATGTCTACAGTTCAGGTCTCAGCTTTGAGGAATCCAAAACGTTGACGAGGGTTGATACAATTCCAGAGTCTCCAAAACCTCAGTTGCTCCCTCAGAAAATTGCACTGGTCAGTCAAGCACCAGAGGGAACCCGGAGAAGAAAAGATATCAAACAGGCTGACAGGATTGGTAAAAACGCAAAGTTATTGCAAGAAACATCTCCAGAGCATCTGAGGACACGGACGGCTGTGAGAGAGCACCTCTTCACTATACAACCCATGAAAACACGGCGCTCACTTTCATTGGAGGATCACAGGTTAAACACGAGAGCACAGACTGAGGCAACAGATGTAAGGAGGACACCAGAGAAGGAGGAGGAGAGACAGGCTGAAGGACAGGCGGTGGGTATAGTATCAGATAATAAGGAGTGTGTGGAGAAGAAGGAAGATGAACTCCCCCAGTCGCTTGTGAAGGAAAGCCCTCCATCGCAGAACAGCTCAGAGCTTAAGGAGGATCAGACACAGTCTGTGGTTAAGCCTGCTGAGAGTGAAAAGGTCATGTCGGATCCGTGTGGCCCCTCAGACCCTCTCAAGAGAAAATCCGCAAGTGAGTCAGAGAGTGAATTGACACCAGAAAAAAGACCTCGTGTTTCCTCCGTTTCCTCCACATCTTCAGTTTCCTCTTCGGTTTCCCTCTCAGCATCCTCCATATCCAGCCCCGCAACTCCAACCTCTGCAACAAACCAGAGAGTTCCACCACTCAAGGTAGGCCTGATCACTGTCCTTACTGTTAATGTTCATTCATCTCTATTATTCACTGCAACATAGTGCATTCACATACATTTTTTGCCAAAACTCTTAAGTTCTGCTCCAGGCAAAAACACTACACAAATCAGTGGTTTGTCCAACTGCTCATCCGTTCCCTGGTCACAATGGCTGCAGTCTCCATGACTGCCACCCAAATCTCTGCACCTCCCCCTTGTGAACCTTACCCCAGGTGGTGAGCCCACTGTGGTTTGAGAATTGGGTATTATGAACAGACAAAGTGTTGGACAATATGTGGTGGACAGTGTTATTGTAGAACTGCAGAAAGATGAGTAGCCATAGATAGATAAGATACATAAACTAGCTCCCAGCAGAAACTGGCGCCTTGATAATAGACACAAGGTGGGTCTTGCAAGGCCAAATAAACTCTACAGCAGTATTTAATGATCCAGACAAAAAATATGTATTGTGAGTAAGGTTTGGAAACTGAAGTTTATGTTGCACAAGTAGCGGTAAAGACAAACAACTCCTACAAAAACTATAACCTCAGCTGAGGAAACAACAGTTAAACCTACAACATCGCCAGTAAATAAATTATTTTTGCTGCAACCAGATTCACTACCTTAGTTGAATGAAGACCTACTGTACAAACTAAAATTGGTGATTTGGCTAAGATTAATAGAAGAGGGTTAGGGCATAGAACAGATAATTTGGAGTAAAACAAGGATAATAGTTCCCATTAAGATTGTAAGGACCCACAGGGGGGATTAGAGATATTGATATGTATTATATGTAATGAGAATTTTGGAAAATTTGGTCTAAGAACTCTTCCCAAAATTCCGCAAAGATTATGGCCTGAAAAGTACAAAGTGTTTAAAATGAAAGATGTTAGAATTTTGTCAGCAAGGGTTGTTAGACAATCAACATTAACTGAAGGCAATTTATGATTTGTTGTATTCATAAACTAAATGCTTTTCAAAAGTTTTCCTATCATAAGAAAATAAAGTTTTCCATCATAATTATTCTTTTTATATTTCAGATCCCAGTGTCAAGAATCCAGCCTGTTCCTTTGTCACCAAGCCAGGTCTCTCCTCGGACGCCACTCCCGGCCCCCCTCAGCAGCCCGAGCCGCACTGGTGTTCGCACTTTGGCTGACATTAAGGCTAAAGCGCAACTAGCACGAGCGCAGCGAGCAGCCGCTGCTGCCATGTCTTTGGCATCGAAGGGCCCAGTGCCAGGCCCGGGTCCTGGAGGAGGTGGCGGGGAGCAACCTTGTCTGTTACCCAGCCTCATCACAAGTCCAACATCCCCCCAGACGCCAAGCAGATTACCCACCGGCAGTTATCATTCTATCACACCTCCTTCACACTCACTGGATTCTTCAACTGGATCAAATGCATCTTATTCAATCAACCTTGGTTACACTCAGCATGGTCCACCTGCTGGCAGTGCAAGTGTAGTATGTAACAAAGGCATTCTAAGCCCTTCAAACACCTCAGTGGCCCCTTCACCCGTGGACACTCCAAAGGTACAGGAAAACCTGCTTCCTATTGTATCATCAACCAGGAACAGCTCCTGTATTCCTGCAAACAACCCACTGGTCACCCAGCTCCTTCAGGGCAAAGAAGTTCCACTGGAACAAATCCTCCCAAAACCTTTGTCCAAGCTGGAAGTTAGGACGTCAAAACCTCCTTCTGCAAGCAAAAATAAGTCCTTACTCTCTGCAGAGCATAGGGTTGATAAGAAGATATCTCACCCACAGGGGGCAGCAGGTGGAGCAGGAGATTCAGCAGAATCACCAAGAATATGCAGAGAACTTCCAAACAAGGAGGCCCAAGAGCAGATCCTACAGGCGGTAATGCAAAGGAAAGTCCAGAAAGACTTTGCTGACATGCATACTCAGTTCACAGTCTCTCAGCTGGTGCCCACAGGAGATCATCAGGACCAGTCCAAGGTTTGTCTTGGCTTTTTGGGTCGCAAGCGGGTTTCTAGACCTGCGATGACGGGACACTATCTGCTCAATGTCTCTACATACGGACGAGGACCAGAGAGTAGAAGGATGCAGCCGTCAACCCTCCCCAACAGCAGTTTGAAAAGGGACTGTATTGACAGCCAAAAGACAGTGAAGGAGGAAGAACCTGTCAACAATGTCTTTTCTCCTGGTTCTGAGGTGAAAACAGAGCAGCAGGGACAGCCATTAATCAAGTCCGAGGAAGCGGCAGGATTTCAGCACTGCTACAGTGTAAAAACTGAACCAGAATTCGAGGACAGTGCAGCTGGTTCGGATAACAACAGCACTTACTCCACAGCCAAAGACACCAGCTCTCTTTCACAATCACAACGAAGGCACCTCCAACTCTGCAAGAGTAATGTGGGAAACTCAGAGCCATATCTCACCCAGGAGACTCAGTGTCACCAGCAACCGCCCGCCTTTCACACCCAGAGAATGCTGGAGAGTCAAGAACCTGTTGGACCTCAGTGCTTTGGTGGTTCTGTCAGCAGGTCCGTACCTCAGACTTTAAGCTGCACCAGCTCCTCTACATCCTCATCAGAGGCCGATGGTGGTAGTGTCATGTCCTTCTCGGTGACTGTCACCACCATACCTGCCGGTCACTCGTTAGACCACGGGAACCAGGGCGAGTCCTCGCCCGAGCAGTCGTTTATTCAAAGTTCCAACATAGCGGACGTCCAGTCCAAGTGTTACTGCCGACTGAAGGCCATGATCATGTGCAAAGGGTGTGGAGCGTTCTGCCATGATGATTGCATCGGCCCTTCAAAACTGTGCGTCTCATGTTTGGTGGTACGATGATGTCAGAGAGATGCGATGGTTTGGTTTAATTTTTTAAAGTTTTGTTAATTGAAGACACCAGAAAGAAGTAGATTATTCTGGTTCAATGTGGAACAGTGTTGGTTAAATCTGTTACACTATGTGTTACACTAATAAGTTAGATCAGTGATCCCCAACCACTGGGCTGGGGTCCGGGACTGGTCCGTGGGTGAATTGGTGCCGGGCCACAGAGAAATATTGTTTCCTTTTGGCCCCATTTGTCTATTACTTCCACTTGATCCATACCCATATCAACAAAAGAACTGACCAATAGAATGGCTAGGATTCCATCATCAATAATGCAACT
>JAFBJS010003632.1:180838-195705 GCA_016785265.1 Paraplagusia blochii | reverse complement strand
AATAGAAACTGGCATATGGAGTATGAAATCTTGAGATAACGTTTTTTTTTTTTTTTTTTTTGTTTGCTGATCATACGTTGGAAATAAAAGCCATCAAATAAACATCACACCAACCACCACAGATTTGGACAACATGCTGTGGACATTGATATAAGTATCATAACAAACCCAAAACTGGTAATAGATGTCAAAAAAGTTGTATCGAGCCACCCTACTGAATACATTATCGAGGAAACACTTTGAGTACTTATTGTTGAATGTGTGGCATCATGTTTTGTCAAATTACCGTATTTTCACGACGATAAGGCGCACATAAAAGTCTTCAAAATGTGCGGCGCGCCCATTATTGCAGTGCGCCCTGTGTGTGTTGCTGTTGTAAGGCGGACGCAGAAGAAGACACCATGAGAACCTTAAAGGGGGAAGTGTGGGTGTGGATTGTAAATAAAACCCGTGCCCTATAATCAGGTGCACGTTATGTGTGTGTTAAATATAGTGATGGCACACATTAACTGAGACTGTGCCTTTAAGTAGGGTGCGTCTTATGGTCGTGAAATTACGGTAACAACAACTTGTGCTCTTGGTCCAGTGGCATTAACAGGATTTATGGGCCTAGTGGTAAAAGAACCTTACTGGGGTCCAGAGGGTTCCAGGTTCAAATCCACCAACTGGCAAGTGTCCACTGTGGTGCACCGAGCCTGGTATCATCCACTGGTCACCTTGGCGATGGGTTAAAAGCAGAGGTCACATTTTCTTGTGTGCATCATAGTGTATCAATGACAAGGTGTTTGCTTTTCCTCCTTTATTACTAACAGAATTTAGAGTTGGATTCTAATAATGCATTTAATAGAAGACTGACATGAGTCTTTATCATGCTTTAGAAAGTGCAGTGGACCCTGTCTGGCCTAAGGGCCAGTTTTCTCAGGTCTGTAATGAACTATTCCTAACACACTAATTAAATTTCTTCCCTTTCAGTGTTCTCACCCACCCCTCCCCTGTGAACCACTCTGTTAAGGGACCGTATCAACTCTTCTCGAAACATTTGTTTGATAACCAGAGTTTGAATTAGAGTTGGCAGACTGTGTAGTTTGTTTCACACTTCTTTGAAACCCACAGCATTTGATCTAGTTAAAAAAAAAAGCTTAGCAGTGAGTATGACTAACATATCAGGCTCCCTCCAAAACATCCCCTCTCAGAAAACAAGTATAAATCATACCTCATCCTTCAGAGAGTGACTGAAGCTCCAGTTTCTAAATATTACATGATTGTCCTGAGTGCGGGGAAGCTGATCACAGGTGCGCGTCTCCACAAAGGAAGTGTGGGCTGGTGTTGAAAGAGCCTTTGTGTTTTTTCCTTTTTTTTTGTTTTTTTTGAGACACCACACTGACTCACACTGAAACCTCTTCACATGTCTGTCTGACGGTTTTCCTGGTGATGTCGGTCAGAGTGAAAGCTTCTGACCGTTGTACACGCGGTTGTCAGCTGCCCGTCAGTCTCTGTCTGCTGCTTTCTGCTGATTGTGCTTCTCCCTAACCTGACCATCCAGCTCTGCAGTTGTGTTTTTGCTGCAGCAGTAACAATTGTGACAGATATGAATTATAGATACAGGACCCTGCTATGAAATGTCACACTTTTTAGTTTGACATAAAACACACACAATAGAGGAAACAGACTTGTTTATCCATGAAGGACAAAAAGATGGTGATGATGGAGATAGCTGCAGGGCTAGATGTATTTAAGTCGTCCTTAAATGGGTTGTTCAATGTCACAGCAACACTGAAGATCACAGTTGAAGTTCAGGCCAAACAATAGAGAAGATGCAGTTGTTAGAATCTGAAAAGTAAAACTGAATGGAAAACCAAGGACGAAGTTCAAATGTATACAGTATATTTACCGTATTTTCAATTTCATTTTCAATAACGTGCACCGTACTAAAAGTCTGAGTTAATGTGTGCCATTACCGTATTTAACACACACATAAGGCGCATCTGATTATAAAGCATGGGTTTTATATACAATCCCCGCCCACACTTCCCCCTTTAAGGTTCTCATGCTGTCCTCTACTACGTCCGCCTTACAACAGCAACACACACAGAGCGCACCACACTATAGGACGCGCTGCACATTTTGAAGAAAATCTAAGACTTTTATGTGTGCCTTATAGTCGTGAAAATACGGTAAGTATGCAGTTATGGTTTGTTGTTTTTTTTTTTTTTTAACAAAAAATGTAACCAGTGAAATAAACATCTACAAAACCAGAAGTTACCGTGATGCAAGCAAAAATGGCAGAAAGCGTAGGCGTGTTTGAAATTAAGTGCACAAATTTTTACATTTTAAGAAGACCATGAATAGCAATTTGCAAAAATGCAAATTGGCCAGAATTTTTAATTTGGGTGCATCCCTCATAAACCAACCACTAGGGGGCACAAGCCAGTGTTATTTAGAGCCAGTCCCAAGCCCGGATTAATGTTGAGGGTTGCGTCAGGAAGAGCATGCGTCGTGAATCTTTGGCCAATTCAAAAATGCAAAAAAAACCAAAATGGTTTCCATACTGGATTGGTCAGGGCACGGGTTAACAACGACCACCAACAGTGCTGTTAACCTACAGGGCGCTGTTAGAAATTGGACTACTGTTGGTGGATACGTGGATAGAAGATACAAGAGAGAACATTCAAAGACTGCTGAATGTTCAGAGATTTGTCTCATCCGTTTTGCACCATGGAAGGAGCTCAATGTAACTATTTTATGTAACAATCTTTTAGTTTTTCCACCAGTCTAACGCGCACACACAGCCCTGTTCCTCCTCTATTTCTACATCTGCTGCTTCAGGTTAACAGGCGTTGACCACAGAGTGAAGACCCACAAAAGACTGCCTTGGGTTTATTTTTGAAACGCTGCACCTGCGGTCAAACACAGTCCCTGACTATTTATGGAAAAACAAGGTTCCGACCTCATCTGAAAGCAGAAAGCAATGAACTTGGTCTCAACCTCATAATGTCACCAGGTGTTGAATCTGGAGCTTCTCCAAAGAAAAGTCGTTTCTTGGATATTAGTGGAGGAATGGAGATTTCTGGGAACTCTTGTGTTTGCTTGAGGTTTTTTGGCAACACGAACCAAATTATTCTAATATAAGACCTCCAATATATCAAGATACACAAATATGGAAAAGATTTCGGAATCTTGGTGAGGTTACAAGGAGTAGAGGTGGAGAAGGTGCAGGAGTTTAGATACTAAGGATCAACTGTTCAGAGCAGTGGAGACTGTGGAAGAGAGGAGAAGAATAGAGGACAGACAGGATGGAACAACTGGAGAAAAGATTTAGGAGTGATCTATGATAGAAGAGAGTCAGCTAAGGTGAAGGGAAAGGTTTACAGGACAGTCGGGAGACCAGCCATGATGGATGGATTAGAGACACTAGGAATAGGTAGAAGACAGAGTTGGAGGTGGAGGAGTTAAAGATGCTGAGATTCTCTTTAGGAGAGACATGGATGGACAGGATCAGGAATGAGGTGATTAGAGGGACAACACAGACAGGAAGGTTGAAGACGTAGATGAAGGCCAAAGAGAAGATTTATGGACGAAGTGAGGGAGGACATGGAGGTAGTTGGAGTTAGAGTTGAGGATACAGAGGACAGGGGGAGATGGAAATTGTTGACTCAGTGTGGCAAACCCTGCAAAAAGGGACGAGCTGAAAGGAAAAGAAGAAAGTTTGAAACTCTCATGTTCATCTTCATGTTCATCTTCAGACCCAGGCCTCTGTAGTCTGCCATAATCTGACCCAGTTTTTAACCCCCTGTGTGTCGACTGGCTGTGGTGTGTGTGTGTGATCAAAGATATTTATTGGGGCCTGTTGGAGGCAGAGGAATAACAGATGCATTCTTTAATTTAATGATGCTGTTTTTAATGTCCATTCAATCTGAGTAATGGAACGTGTCTCCTACCCTGGCAGAACTAATATTCCATGGCCATTACGCAGCCATGATGTAGCTGCCGCACTCTGACTGATTCTGGAGCAGTGTGGGGGAGGCAAAAGAGGGAAGGGAGGGAGGGAGGGAGTTAGCACTTTTGTTATCATCTCCTTGTCTTATCTTCACAACTACAGCCCCTTATTACACACTGCTAATAATAGAGAAGGACTGGATTGCTCAGGTCTCTGTGGCAGTAGGAGAGGAAGGTAAAATGAAAAGACGCTGCCGTGCAATATTGACAAACTCATGTTGTGATATTATTATTAATATATCCTAAAGAAGAGAGGAATGACAGGTTGGCAGATGTATGTTGTTGCTGGAAGTTCAAAAGGAAGTTGTCTATGAATGTGTGATTGGCATCTTAAAGAGATAACATACTCCAAAAGATAAAAGTGTACGGGCTGCAAGAAATCTTTGTTCAAAAAAAAAAAAAAAAAAAAAACAAGAAACCTTTGTCCAAAAAAAAAAAAAAAAAAAAAGTGGTTGAAGCCAATCTGTTATGGCTGCATCCATGGCAACCTGGTACAGATGTCAAACAAGTAGGGAAAAAAAAAAAAAACATCAGATGGCGCTGATAGCTTTGTGCTTTCTGGGCTGCCCATATCAAAGCCAGAGACGAGGCTCCTTTTGTTGAACGGATGATTTCTGCTGTACAGCAGAACAGATTAGAGCAGATTTTGTGGGTGGAGATCACAAAAAAATGAATGTATTGAGGCAACTGTGAAGAGAGATGGTGGCAGATTCACATCTCCATGTGGTACTGGTGTTTATCAGAGCTGGATCTGAACAGGAAGTTGAACGTTTGGTCATGGGATCTCAGGTTTTTCTGTCACACACGTTTGAGATACGTTTTTTTCATCCCAGACCTTTGCGTCGTTTCGATTTACGTCACCGTTGACCACTCTGTGCCTCCAAACACATTTACCGGTAGTTGAGATTTTAAGGAATTCCACGCTTATCTTCTGTGTTCCGTCTGAGAGACATTCTACAACTTTGATCACCGGCAGGAATGTGCCTATATTTGCAGAAAAGAAAATCTGTTTGTTCTTCTCCACTGTCAGAACCGTTCTCTGGAGTCTACGCGCAGGCATACTTTAAAGCTTTGAAGATGTGTGCGCGAAAGTACACAAAGACACACACGGCAAACTTTACCATGTTGGAGTTATACTCAAACATCAATGTCCGTCAAAGTTTCTTCAACCTACAGTCATTATACATGCAGGGAGATGCTGACGTCTACCCTTTGGTCATATATTGTCTTCACTGTCGGCTCGTTCCTTCCCCCTTTTTTTGAAAATCCCCCTCTCTGTGTGGCCTAATTCTTAAACCTTTCTCCTTCCCATTCACTTGTGTGTGTCACATGAACAGCCCTGCTGCTTTAATTAGCATTTAGTGCATGTGTAAAAACCCAGCCTTTAAATAACCGATGCTGATGAAGGACTTTGACAAAAGCTCAAGGCACTTTTTTGTGGTCCATTGTCACGAAATTCACTTTTCTATTTTATAAAAGTATTTTTCTATACTTTCAAAACAATCTGCCAATTGCGTCTAAAAGACATTTTAGCCAGATATTTAATGAAAAATTAAAAAAGCTGAAATATTACTGACCTAAAACCCAGTTTTAGGGGGCCTCAAGGGTATCTAGAGATGTTTCGAGATACCCTGGAGGCCCCAGGCACAGGGGCCCTTACATGGCCTAAAGTAGTTCAATCATTTTGTCATTGATAAATGGACCGATGTCATCCATTTCTTGGGGCCCCTTCCTGGTTGAGGCCCTTGGCAATTGCCTGGGTTGGCTGTCCCGTTGAGATTTTACTAACTGAAACCTCAACACTGAACGTGTCTTTCTCTTTCACAATGTATTTTGAAAAACTTAAAGAATTGGTTGTCAAATGACTAAGGTGTTTTTTTTTTTTTGAGTTGCATTGTCTCACTGGTTCATGCTGGTGTCATTGTCACTAAAAACTGTCAACAAGTCAACAAGTCTTCTTGTTTTTGGTGTAAAGCAGTGGTCGTGACCCACTCTTAGAATTCAAACCAAGCAAATAAGAAAAATAAATAAAAACCTTTGAAAAATCACTTTTTTTAACATACTAAATTTATTCGGCAGAGCGTGCCTTTCAAAATAAGAGATTTTCTAAAATAAAACACACGCTCAATAGATTCACATTATTTAGATTTTTGACCAGCTGTTCGCAACCCATTCAGAACAGGTCTGTGACCCACTTTTAATGTTTGGTAACATTAAGCTAAAGCTACAAAAACAATCAGTAACTGGAATTACGCTAAAATAATTAGAAACTGGAATAAGGAATAGTTACCACCATAATTTCCCAAAGGATAATCAAGAGGGATTTATAGAGTTCTATCTGTCTCCATCCATCCATCCGTCTAGCATCATCCATGAATCCATCCATAAATCCAGCCATCTATACACTTATCCATCCAACCATCCACCCACCCGTTCGTCCGTCCACTCACCCACCCATCCATCCATCTCTGAATCCATCCATCCGTCTCGCATCATCCATGCATTCGTCCATCCATCCATCCATCCACCCATTCATCCATCCATCCACCCACCTGTCCTTTCATCCATTCATCCATCCATCCACCCATCCATCCATCCACCTGTTTGTCCGTCCATCCAGCCGTCCGTCCATCCATCCATCCATCCATCCATCCATCCATCCATCCATCTAGCATTATCATGCATTCGTCCATCCATCCATCCATCCATCCATCCATCCACCCACCCGTCCTTTCATCCATCCATCCACCCATCCACCTGTTTGTCCGTCCGTCCATCCATCCGTCCGTCCATCCATCCATCCATCTAGCATTATCATGCATTCGTCCATCCATCCATCCATCCACCCACCCGTCCTTTCATCCATCCATCCACCCATCCACCTGTTTGTCCGTCCATCCATCCGTCCGTCCATCCATCCATCCATCCATCCATCCGTCTAGCATCATCCATGCATTCGTCCATCCATCTACACATCCACCCGTCCTTTCATCCATCCATTCATCCATCCATCCATCCATCCCTTCCTCCATCTTGTTGTAGGTCATTAGTCTGACTACTGTGCTCTGATAGGCCGACTTCTCTTTACCACAGTGACAGGTTAAAAGCAGCAGGAATAGTTTCTTATCAGTGGCCCTGGTGGCAGCTGCTGTCTTCCACTGCTAAAGTGGCCTCCCATAGATTTCTCCTTCGTTCTTCTCCTGATAAGGAGCGCTTTCCACTTCTGGAAGTGGAACTGGATTTAGAAGTGACACTCAGTAGTGAAGTGGTTGTGGATAAGGTGTAGTTTCAGAGTAAAATATTGTTGGTGGATACGCACACTCAGGCTGTGATTTTGTGCTTTAATCAAATATTTGTCTTAATACAGTATGTTTAATTAACTATGGCACACAATTGCAATTAAGATTTTTATTTTTTACAGAGAGCATTATCATCATTGACACCAACTAATTTGATGGGACTGGTTTTTGTGCTACATACATCACAGTATAACATCTCAAAGCACTCTCTCTGAAAAATAAATCTTTTAGTTTTATTTAATAAAGTCAGTGTAAAATCTTGACCTGTTGTTAGAACATTGCTCTAATATAATCTTTATACTGCAATATAAGTTGAAGAAAGTCCAACACTGAGCTCTTCAACATTTCTGGGTTATAAAATGTACTTAATTGTTCTGAAAACCACTTTTCAGCAAAGAATAAATCGCAATTTATCCATTATACTTTTCTAACCGTTTTCTAAGTTGAATCAAATTTCATCACAGCCTTACAGCAACTTTAACTAAGAGAAAGATTTGCTAAATGTTATTTCTTATCTCAACTCAACTCTCCCTCACTGTGGAACCGTGAACGTCCCTATAAGAACAAAACGTTCCCACAAGTAGAGCTGAAGCACCAGCACATGCACAGTTTTAAACATAAAAGAGATCCATAGATCCAGGATCTTCAGTCTTGAACAGTTTAGTTCTCTCGGCGCCTCTGCAGCTTTGTTTTCATAAAGCTGTCAAGGGCGTGAGAGAAAAGGCTTTGAAATGATAAAAAAAAAAAGTGAAATGCAAATATGATTATCACGGCGACGCCATTGTATTCTAAAGTTCCAACATCTTCTGTTAAAATAATCTTTATTTCGTTGTTTTAAACCCAAATACTGTGTTCCTTATTTCTGCAGTGCTATTACTTGTACTTTCATAGAACCCTGGGCTTAAATATTTGGATTTGTTCCTCAGAGATGTATTAAAAAATATTTGATTTTGAGATAAAAATGTAAATCTAGTGTGATTTTTACTCTTGGGCTGCAATAATGGGAGCCAGCGTCTTTTATTTGGAGAGGTTAAAGAATAGAACGTTCTCTAATGGTGTTTTAGTTTGATTGGTCACGTCTTGGTCACCTGTCCAGCCAAGGTCTTTCTCTGAGTTTCAGTTTGTTTGACATCTGTCTAGTGGACGCACGGACGTCCTATAAAGGATATTTTGTGAATGCCAACAAGAAAAAAAAAAAAATCCCTACTTCAGCTAAAAGCTTGTCATGTCACATTCAAGAACACTTGAAGCTTGACTTGCTGCCAGGCATCGCTTCAACTTCATGCTCTCTGTTAACTGTGTAAAATGACTGGCACCACGTGACACTTGTCCTCCTTCAGCAGTTTTTGTCCTTTGTCCTCATTATCAAATGCAGCTCAGTGTGGACCGTGTAAACTGCAAACAAGGGCGCCAACAGGGGCAGCGGTGGTTAAGGAAGCGGACTGGGGTCCAGAAGGCTCCAGGTTCGAATCCACTAACTGCGAAGTGACCACTGAGGTCCATTGAGCATGACACTGTTCCTCCAGTGCTCAAAGCTGCCAACTGACAAGGAGTTTAGTTAAAAAAAAAGCAAACAGTATTCTGTGTCTGTAGAACAATTCAGACGCCAGCGTTCATTTCACATTAAATGGACAGAAAACTCCTTGAACAATTGTATTTCACATTTATAAGGAAGTATCCAATTTTGGATGCTCCCATGACTATTATTGACCATTGATTTTATTTTGAAGCCTTTAAATAAGCCTCGAACAAGTGTTTACTACTCTTAATTATTTCTGAAACCATTTTCTTCATATTTTAACCTTCAAAATAATGATGTATTGAAAAAAAAGTGATTTTTTTTTTGTAGTTCTAAGCAATTTTTTTTCTATATTTCTTCTTCTTTTCCTTTTCCTTGTCCCTTTTTAAGGGGTTGACACAGCAAGTCAACGATTTCCATCGCACCCTGTCCTCTGTACCAACTACCTCCATTTCCTCCATCAGCTCTATCTCTAGGATCATCCTTCTACCAATGTATCCACTGTCTTCTGATCATGTCCAAACCATCTCAATCTGTCTTCTCTAGCTTTTTCTCCAAACCTTCCTGTCTGTGTTGTCCCTCTAAGGAACTAATTCCTGATCCTGTCCATCCTTGTCTCCCCTGCAGGAGAACCTCAGCATCTTTAACTCCTCCACCTCCAGCTCTGCCTCTTGTTTTTACCTTTAAACACTTGCTTTTTCTGCTCCTTTTTTCTCACACCACATCACTTAAAAAACAATCAGTGATTCTGAGATCGGCTCAATATTTTTTTCCCCTCTGTGGTGAATGTCAGGTCAGTTAACAACACCTCCAGATAATGCCACTGACTAACTGGGCCCTGTGAGCGGCTGCGATGGCGGCGGCCTTTCTCCGCTCCCCTCCAGCTGTTCCAGTTCCACTCTGTGTCCTGCCACATGTGCCGGCCTCATCAAGGTGCTTGCGTTTGCCCTTTTTAATAATTCATCCCCAAATTTGCAGGGAGGGGTCGGTTTGTCTAACAGCTTGCCAAGCGATAGAGCATCTCCCTTAATTAGTGTGACTCCAAGTCCCCATTGGTCAGTATTAAATGTCATCAGGAGCTGTGGTCGAACAGAGCATGTGGTTGAAAGGCGTCACATTAACCCTCCCTGAACTTCTTCTTCTGTTCCTTTCGGCTTGTCCCTTTTTTTTTTTTTCATGGGTTGCCAGAGCGATTTAACAATTTCCATCTCGCCCTGTCCTCTGTATCCTCAACTTTAAGTCCATCTACCTCCATGTCCTCCCTCACTGCATCCATCAATCTCCTCTTTGTCTCCTACCTGGTAGGATACCAGATCCTTGTCCAAACCATGTCCAAACCATCTCAATCTGTCTTCGCCAGCTTTTTCTCCAAACCTTCCTGTCTGTGTTGTCCCTCTCATTCCTGATCCTGTCCATCCTTGTCTCTCCTAAAGAGAATCTCAGCATCTTTAACTCCTCCACCTCCAACTCCGTCTCCCTGAACTGATAGTTAAAAATACGCCAAAATGATTGACACCTTTTACAAACCGTACTGTGTTTATTAATATTCTAAAAAATCTCCACCTGCGGAAAGTTACCACACTTGATGAAGAGCTGCATCTCAAGCGCAGCTGCTTCATCCGTCCCCCAACTACTCAACTCCAGCACACTCTAATAGACCCTGTTATCCTCTTGGAGCTAATTATACAAATTCCCATGTCCATAGACGCACAGGCACAAAGCAAACACAACACAAACACACAGTGAGGTACATACATGCAAACTGCACCCACCATGCTGTGGAGAGGTGTAATTACAAAGTCTAATGCCTGTTTTGTTTTACATTATTTATGTGATGCAAGTGTCACACTGACCTTCCTCTAATGATCTCTCTCTCTCTCACACACACACGTGTGTGTGCACTCATACTTGCAAGCATCAGGCAGAAGTGTACTGTACACGCACACATGCACAGCTGTAGCCCCATAATTCCCTCTGGTGATTTGAATATCTCCACACATACTGTAAAAAAAAAAAAAATTAAATGCCTTCTAGTTACTCCCAGTTGTGGTTTGGTGCTGGTTCAACAGCTTGAAGGTTGCATTAATTTTCATTTTTGAATAACTTGTTGTCGAGCAAGCGATTAAAGTAAGTGTGTTGCTTCGGCCACAACAAACCTATTGTTTTCAGCGTGTTTGCAACACAACACTGTTTCAGAATATTTATCAATGTTGTGCATTTAATAGAATGACTTCAGATGTCGTACATGTTGTGGCTGAAATATATCCAGCCTGTTGAAATATAGTTGTTGCAGGGGCAGGTAGATTCAGTCGAAAATGCCTCCGGCTTTAAGAACCGCCTCTGGCAAATATTATTTATTCCGCTCTGCGTTTTCTTTTGAAAATCTCTGCTGCGCTCTCTTACACAGGCGCTTGTGTTCCTACCATTTATCACCGTAGAACAGCAATGGCGAGAACAAAGCTGAGGATGACGGCTTGTCAGATAGGCCAGAACATGCCAGTGCTGGTGGGTGTTCAGAGAAGGTCCTCATTGTTCTAAGACTAGTACTAAGTGTCAGAACTCCCGTGTTTACGGAGGCGTCCTGCCTCCATCCTTAAGAGGCTTTAGCCCCATCCTATACATGTACAACAGCCATACATTTATTTATGGTAACGTATACTCTTTCTGGAACGCATTTTATTTATTGCACCTCGCCTTCGCGGCTGAGCACAACAAAGGTAAATGACTCCTACACATGATTTCCAACTCCTGAACATCTGAAGTCAACATTAGAATTTAATCTTTTTCCCAGCTGTGACGGTGTTTGCGTGGAGGTTAATGTCAGAGTATTTAACTCAGAAATAGGTGGTGACAGTTGAATTATTGCAATTAATCACTTTTTATCAAGTGCCACCAATGAACCGTTTAAGTCAAATGAACTCAAACAGTGGTCCCCAACCTTTTCTGTACCGCGGACCGGTTTAATGTCTTTCTATATTCTCACGGCCCGGTGTAGCAGATATTAACAAAATAAAATGATAAGATCAACATTTAAAAACTGTTGTATTTTCTCTATAATAATAAAAATGACCGTAAATCCACTGTGTAATCATGTGAAACTTTATTAGCGACGTCCCTGTCCCAACACAATGAAACACACTCTGGTGGCTGTGGTAACGTTTAAACATACCTTCAAAATAAGACACAACACAAAATGTATGTGTATGTATCACGTGACTTACGGGGTCTAGGACTTGACATGCGTCAAGTGAGACGGATGTAACAGAGAGATTCTGGCCACTTTTCAAAATAAAACATCATTAAGACTCGGACAATGAATCAAACAAATTATGTGTATTATTTTTTCTTTCTGTGCGGCCCGGTACCGACTGACCCAAGGCCCGGTACTGGGCCGCGGGCTGGGGTTTGGGGACCACTGAACTAAAGTTTGACACGTTATATGTCAAACGTTATATTTTCATTTCATTTTCAAGCAAATAACTGAATTTTTCTGACTATGACGCACACTGGATTATCAGGATCACACACCATAACATTACACTAAAGCCCTGTACGTATTACAGATTAGTCCTGTATTACCCCACAAGGTTTCTGGACTACAATACCCATAATGCTGTGGCAAAACTTAAAAGTGGTGCGGCCTGGGTGTCACCAAAGTCATACTTTCTAGATTTTTTTAGCCTGGTTCCAGGTCAATAAACAAAACGGGAATTCACACATAGGACTTGCTGTTGATTAATGACAAAAGTATTGCGGCTTATGGTCTGGAAAATACAGCAGATGTTCAAGATCTTAACCATAAAAGCAGATTACTGTCCTATTTCTTGCGATGTTGTGCAGGTTTATTCTACCCTCTATTTTTCCCCCCTCTGCAACTGACTCATTTGTGCTTGGCCTTTGCATCATTTAGTTTGTAAACTCACATTGTTATTGTGTTAACAGATAATAAAGTTCCAGAATCTCTCGGCACGGCTACTGTGCAGGAGATTTTTTGCCAAATCAGCCTGGCAGACTTTTCTGGCGTGTCTGCAAAGTCGGCGAAGCCTTATGTTTTAACAAAGCTCATTTGCGGTTGCCACTTTAATATGCTGAAATGTGTTCCTGCGTTAGGCTACGGTGCACACACCTAGTAGTTTGAAATCATTCTGGGGTAAAAAAAACAGAAAGAAAAATGTAATTCACCGGTAAATCACCTCAATATTTTCTTTCCTCTTTCAGTGTCTACGTGTGTGGCTTCAATCTTGGGTCGCTTGTTAAAACAACGCGGGTAGTTCACACTGGCAGTCTGATAATCTCACCTACAGATCTTGAGAGAACAATGGACAGAGGAGTTCACGGCCTGCATGTATTTTCATGTCGCCTCTATTTTGGTTTGGCTCTCCTCCTCCTCCTCCTCCTCCTCTTCTGTCTGCCCTGCTGTCACAGATCTTGTGTAATTTGATGAGCGGGAGTGTTTTCCCTGCATAACTCTTGGTCTGAAACCATGACTCATCTGTTGTTCTACGTCAGCTGATGCACAATAGCACATCTCAATTTGTCTGCAAGTGTGCGACACATGAGTCGTCTGCGGAAAAAGACAAAAGCGATTAATTGGGAGGGAAAGATAGTTTTGGGTTACGGATGTAGAATAATTACGCTATTGTCGCCACGAGAGCAAAGGAACAAAAGCTCATTCTCCCTTCTGTTTAGGAAAAGGCTGAGAAAAGAATTATTTCTTAAAACAGCTTAGGGAATATATTTTTACAAATTTCCAGTCGGTGATTAGATGGGATTCAGTGGTGATGGTTGTTTTTCTCTTGAAACTTTTCATGAAGAATTTCGAAAGTCTTATGGCGCTTTGGCCCTGAGTGAATGTTTCTGTCACTGGCGTGAAACTAGGTTAGCTGGGTTGTTGTCTTCCAGTGGGCCCTCCACCTGCAGGAAGGATCAGTGTGATTTGGGTGGCGTCGTGGAGACTGCTGCCCCCATGGCCTGGTAACAGGTAAGCGGGCGTCGATGGGTGGATTTCCACAATCCTATCATAAATGATCTTTATGCTGGTGGCCTCATGTAACGTGGCCAACATCTAACTAAGACTTTTCTCAGAGTTGATAAACTGTTGTTTTTTTTTGTGTGTGTGTGCATTTATTTTAATGCCTCGCCTCGTGTGCGACTGCGTTCGCCTCGGTGTAAATGTCAGAGCCGGTGTTGCTGCCGCGAGGCCGATAGCAGGGAGCGGAGTTTGAGAGAAGCTTCTCTGTAGACCTGGGAAGCCTCGATAAGACACTCTGGCTCTGAAGCCTTTGAAAGAAAAAAGGTGGGGAGAGCGGAGTGAACACATAGTGAAGGGTGTAGGAGGAGGCAAGAGAAGAAGACGAGGAAGCAGGAGGCACGGGTGGAGAGAGAGGAAAGAAATCCTGTCTCCTGGCAGTTTTTCACACTGAGGCAGTTTTCTTTCCACCATTATGTCAAAAACATCCAAACAATCCTTTTAGTCACAGTGGAGACGGGTGAAGTCCTTAAAGAGAGATGGTTACACACATTTATACACACACACACACACACACTCACACCATCCACCGGTTTAAAACTTTGTTAATTCTGTCTTAAAGGCACAAAACGGCTCGAAAACTTTGCTCCGTTTAATCTGTTACCCAACCAAAAGTTCAGGAGTGAAGTGGAGAAGTGAGCGTCAGGGGTCACAGATCTGAGTGTGGAGATTAGCTACACTCCTCTCCAACACAGTTTAGAACCAGACGTCTCAAACCTGCGGCCCGCGGGCCATTTGAGGCCCATGGAATAAAATTTTGTGGCCCCACCTTGATATGAAAGTTTAATTTTTAAAGGGGTTTTACTGCAAAGCAACAATAATGATGTCTATATGTATATGTATTTATATATGTATATATGTATGTATATATGTATACACATATATGTATATATATATATATGATACAAAAAAAACACTGGAGAAAAGTCAGCAGTGATCTGTGATAGAAGAGAGTCAGCTAAAGTGAAGGGAAAGATTTACAGGACAGTTGTGAGACCAGCCATGATGGATGGATTAGAGACAC
>JAFBJS010003632.1:154895-180833 GCA_016785265.1 Paraplagusia blochii | reverse complement strand
GAGGAGTTAAAGATGCTGAGATTCTCTTTAGGAGAGACAAAGATGGACAGGATCAGGAATGAGGTGATTAGAGGGACAACACAGACAGGAAGGTTTGGAGAAAAAACTAGAGAAGACAGATTGAGATGGTTTGGACATGTCCAGAGGAAGAATGATCCTAAAGATGGAGCTACCAGGTAGGAGATGGAAACCCCAGAAAAGGGACAAGCAGAAAAGAGAAGAAGAAGTGATTGTGATTAATTACAGACAGTTGATAACTGAAGCTCCCAAAATATTAGTGTCTGCTAAATCTAAAGAAAAGAAAGATGAAAAACTTGGACCGACAGAGTCCAGGCTTATGGTAGTGCCGAGCAGAAATACACAAACTGAGCGGTGCCTCACTCCAACTCCACATAAAACAGTTGGTTGAAGTGTCTCGGGGTTAGATGACACCTTTCTGTAGCTTCGTGGATTCATGTTGAAGTTTAAACTTGGAGCATTTCAATAAAGCACTTACAGCGGTTGGACCAGAGACATCGATTGCAGCAGGAATGACTCCCACATCAGAGAGCCTCTCTCAGAGCTTCGCACAGTTTGGAGGTCGATGGACTTCCTCTGGCAAAAAGCATCCGTGACCTACAGGGTGGTTGGACAAAGATTTAGAGTCAGAAGACTTTCAGGAAACTTGGTGAAGTCTTCACTTTGTTGCCTCTTTGTCGTCGTGACGACACGTGAGGAGTTTCAGCTGTGTTTTTATGGTGTTTTTGAGTGAATGTAGCTGAAGTGTTTACACGTCTTCTCATCTGTGTTGGGGGGGAAAAGCACAGGCTGAAGGACGGACACAGAGGCCAAGGCTGAGTGAGAGGCAGTGGAGGGTTTGACGGCTGAGATGTTGAACATGTTTTGATTTGGTTGTGAACATCTAAAGGTAGCTGTGGAATCTGGGTGCCACCTGAAGCCTCCTCCTGGCTTTTTTTTCTCTTCTTCTCCTGTTCTCACCATGCTTTTACTGTTAACCTTTCACGCTCCAAGGCTGAAGGACAATCACAGCTTTGATTTCTGTTTCCATTTTCCCGTAAGAGATGAGTTTAACTGGAATTGGAACGCAATTAATACATTACAAGTATTCTGGGTTTTTTTTTTTTTTGGATCTGTACAATATTTTCATGTTTCTGTTCGTAAAATTAATTGTGTATTAAAGGTGCACTTCTTGCACAACTATAAGGAGATTAAGGGCGCACCTTGCTGTTTTTCTGTATGTTTTTGCAGATTTTATTGTGTATTTTGTTGAGTGTGTGATTCTGAAAATGGAATGTGTGGTGAGACCAGTCATGATAGATGGCTTAGAGACACAAGGAATAGGTAGACGGAGGTGGAGGAGTTAAAGATGCTGAGATTCTCTTTAGGAGAGACAAGGATGGACAGGATCAGGAATGAGGTGATTAGAGGGACAACACAGANNNGAAGGTTTGGAGAAAAAGCTAGAGAAGACAGATTGAGATGGTTTGGACATGTCCAGAGGAGGGACAGTGGCTACACCATACTACATGTTTTTAGACTCATCATTTTTATTTTTTAAGTGATGTAATGAAGAGAATGTTATTGCAGATTTTTTAAAAGGCGTTTACTATGGTGGAATGTGTTTTCTACCGAAATTGTGTCATATTTCACTAAATCATTAATGCGTTGAATGGTGTATATGCTGTTTACTGTACATGGAATGAATCAACCGTCCCCAAGTCTCACGTGTGGAACCTTCTTGTGAAAACCTCACCATAGTGACGTGCATCGTTAGAGTTTTGTCACCAGTCACACCTGGATCTGGAGCAGGTTAATGAGATAGTTTCCTGCTGAATAATTCTCCAGATAAGGTCCGGCTCATCAGGCTGTTGTTCCCGTTGCCAGCACCAGGTTCAGGTTTTTAAATATTTTCATTTTCAGGCCAAACTGACCTGTTGCTGGTGTCTGTAGTAGAGCCGGGATCAACCGAGCGTCTGCTCGATCAAATATCGTTGATTCATCCAATGGGATTTGGCTTTAAGTAAAATTTTTTTTTTTTTTTTTTTCTGTGGCTTCATTTCAACTAAAAGCACAAAGTGCCACTAATTTGGCTTTATTATTGGATGGTTTAATGGAGACTGCAATATAACCGTGCATAGGTAATTCACTTACTGCATATTTAATAGGCTGCAGTGATGATGTGCACCACGCTCTCAGACCTTGTTTTTAAAACTTTTTCCCCCCAAAATGGCCTTTTCAGAGAAGATAATTTCACAGATAAATCTTCAAGATCAAGACTTTATGTTTAGATTTATTTCAAAGGTTAAGCAGTTTGAAGGGTTTTTGTAGCTAAAGTTTTAGACAAGATATGTGGTGTTTTTTTTCTTTTATTTTTATTTTTTTTTAGTGCTGCTGTACAGAATATCGCCGCTCAGGGATATAATAAAAATGACTATAAACACTTTTCTTTATTGTTGTAACACTACAATGTGAAGCAGGGATAGAACTTTAAAACGAGCATCATTACCAGGCAAACATGGAAAAAAATGATAATATTCCTAATAGGATTTTTTTGTGGAATTTTATGCACCATTTTTGTGCACATACTAGTGCAGGCGTGGCCAAGTCAAAAGCAGAGAAGATAAATGCAGGGTAAAAGTCATGAAAAGGACATAAAATCCTACATTTCCAATACCCTTTATGGCGTCATCTACTGGGGAAACGCATCTTTGCACGGAGAAGGTAAAAATGTAATGATAGTACAGATATATTATTCAATTTGGATAAGGTTGGTGGGCCGCATTAAAAAGCTCAACGGGCTGCTTCTGGCCCCCGGGCCTTAGTTTGCCCATGCCTGTGCTAGTGTGTGCAACCTGCTTTTTTTTGTTCTTTAAATTAACGACCATAGTCAACCCCTTTGTCGTTCACGAAAATAAGTCCGACTAAATTTCTGAACAAAATTCATGGATTCATTTTCTTTTCCTTTATAACGAGACCAGTCCATTGGTCCAGAGTCCATTGTTCCCTCTTGGCTCCCGCTGATCGGCGCCACCTTAGGTTAGCTAGGTAATGATGAGTTCCATCTTTCAGATAATAAACCTCCCAGTAAGAATCCAAAAAAAAAGAACGTCAGCAGCAGTGAGTGTGAAAGCTCTGAAAAGACCAGTCTGAAAGACTGCGTTTAATTACGGTGGTCAAACGTAATGACAGAAATAAATCAGTGTAATGTTTCCCATACTAATATTTGCTGCACCAGTGAGTATTTCTTTTTTAATTAAGCTCTAGCAAAGGTCAAACTAGGTAATAACCTTTATTAAGTGAATCTCTAAAAAACTGCCCTTAAAAAAGCAGGAAAAGTTCAAACTTAAATGGTAATTGGACGCTCTGGTTGTGGTCTCCCCAATTACAACCTTTTTTACAAGGTTAAAATATTTAGGCTGCTCTGAGGTCAGGAACTGTGGGATTGTTTTAGAAACACGACTGATCTGCAAAAATAAAACAAAAATCCTATCTGCTTTTATATGACAACATGTGTTGCATTGCTTGTTCTCGGCTCAGAATCTATACATCAGGGGTCTCAAACTTGCGGCCCGCGGGCAATCTGTGGCCTGTGGAATGATGTTTTGTGGCCCTAACCTTGTGTTGCATTGCTTGTTCTCGGCTTTTTTTTTTTTTTTTTAACGAAATATATATTTTTTTGGGTTAATTTTTTGCTGATTTGTGTTTTCTTTTCTGCACTTATCTGCAGTGTTGTTTGACACAGAATCCAAGAAAACGTTATTTTTCTTTTCCTTTTACATTAAACATTGATTGCCTATGCGGCCCTTTGAAATGACAGTGGGGGCAGTGGCCCTCATCGTTGAGTTTGAAGCCCCCTGCTATACACATTGTAGTGTTGAAGACTGGATAACAACTCTGATTGTTTGCTAAAGATGTTTCAGTAAAAAATTGATTTGTTTTGATTTGAAGGGCTGTGGTGGCTTAGTGGTTAAGGAACCGGACTTGGGTCCTCAGGGTTTTAGGTTCTACATCACCAGTTGCCACATTACCGCTGAGGTGCTCTGAGCATGGCACCGTCCCCACACACTGCACCCCAGAGGTGACGGGTTAAATGCCGTGGTCACATTTTGATCTGTGCTGTGGTGCGTGTCACAATGACTAGGTGTTTGTTTTTCTTCCATCTTAAATGTCAAATCTAAGGGCGGCAGCATTGGTCAAGCGGTTAGGAAGTGGGCTCGGGTCTGCAACCCTACTTTGGGTTTCGATCCGCCAGCTGCTAGGTTGCCACTGACAAAAAAAAACATATTACATAAAACATATTACTACCTCTTAGGGTTGGCTATTGATTCAAAATTTCAAAATCGATTTGATTCACGAGGGTTCGATTCAATTCAATTCACGATGCGCTACGGTTTTCGATTCAGTTTTTGTCATATCAATTATAGTTCAGTACCAATGTTATTCTCAGAAGAATCAAAGCTATAATTGAAACTTAATCCATTTGCTAATAAAAAATGTATTTTTTTACATTTATTTCCATCACAAATTGACTCAAGGCAGTCATATTAATCCGTCATGCATTTTTTATTTGCCATGACTTGACCCAAAATTACAAGGCAGAGTTTTAGATTTTAGATTTTAGTGCCATGTTGTTTTTACATTTGTTTTACGTGCGAGTGTCTTAACTCGCACGTAACCACGTAAATACGTAATCACCTGTGGTGCATGAGTTCACGTAAAGTTGTTGGGAAAAGAAGGAAAAAAAAGATCGATTTTTTTTGATTTATGAATCGATATCGTCCTATTAAAAAAAAAACGATTATAATCGATTAATCGATTTTTTTTTTTTTCTTTTTAAACCCAGCCCAATGATGAACTTTATCTTTTAAATATATTATTTATTTTTTAAATAATGAACTTTTTTAAAGTTTTAATATGACCTGCCTGGCTGGGAGTTCTTAAGAGGCATGTGTTGGGCACACAGTCATTATGGGACCTCTCTACTTTTATTGGTGTAATAAGGAAGAAGGGAAGAATCTTTATGCCTGCTTACGAGAGTATTTTTCTGCGGAAAAATGCAGAAAAAAATAATGTTGTTCATCCCAAGTTTTTTTTGGGGAGGACACTTTTTTCGTCCGCTATTTACCCGTCACCGTAGTGAGTAGGGGGCGGCCAGCTGAGCCAGGGAGCAGTGTGTGGGCCTTGCAGACCCAAGACCCAAGTCTGTTTCTTCAAACACCAGGCCACCATCTGCCCCACATGGACTTCCATGGATTATAAGTAAAGGGATTGGACAAAAAATATGAACAATTGATAAAAAAAAAGTGCTAAAAATGGAGACAATGAATGAAACAGACAAGTAGGAGAGACAAAGGAATAAAAATACCCCGGCATGGAAGTCGTGGACAATCTGAGATATTCAAGGTGGTGTAATATATTTAATTTCATACCATTCAGCCCCCGAACCCATACCTCCAATCTCTTATCTCCAACTCTGGTCTTTCTCAGCCTTTCAGACTGTGAAATAGAGAATGGTAATTTCCCTGGATTCTTTCTTTATGTAAATGAATCACTAATCTGTTTCTGAGCAGAGCCTTAATGAGACCGCCGTGCCCCCTTCACACAGCCTGCCTCGCACCAGCTAAGCCACCATTATGGAAATGGCTCGGTACCGGTATCCTCGTCTTGGGACCGGACCGAAACGTATGCCTTATTTCCACTTTTGAAGCGTTCTCCTCCTGCCTAACAAGGTTGGGGTGTTTCTCTGCGGGAGTGAGCAGTAGAAAAACAAACATGGTAATGACAAGCGCAGGGAGAAGCTTCACACACTTTCGAGGTCTGCTGGATCTCCGATTCTGGATCTTGGTTGAGCTAAATGGGCCACGTAGGACAGATTGTTGGAGACGCGCAGTGAGTGCGTGCCAAAAAAACTGAACCTCTGCTTCCTCAGAGGTGCAGCCAACTTAGTTGCATCAATATTAATCAACACCCTGTGTTTACGAGAGGTGTTTTCTAAGCAGATAATGTGCGGATTTCATGGTTATTATTGCGTTTGTCGATATTTTGAATCAAAAGGAATTATCGTCGTCGCCATCCGCCGCGTCGGCGCCGTTGATTAATCGCGTTTGCCGACACGTAACCCCGTACGCCGCGTCGATGGAGATAGTGCTCGGCTGTGTTTGGAGAAACACCCTAACCAGATTAAAAGTGAGACCAGATGCTGCTTGAAGCTTTCAAAGAGTCCTATCAAAGAATATTATGGCTTTATTCATTCTGCATGTATCTAGGCCAGAGCAGCCTCTGCCACTCCCACAAACCACAGATGAAGGGTGGTGCGGTGGGCGACTATAAAATGGATTAACTATTCTCACTGTCTCCACTCTCAAAATTAAATTGCTCATTTTTAAGCCTCTCTCTCTCTTTGCCCTCCACCCTGCCCCCGCCCCCTCCAACACTACATTTTGACTTGCACTTTGATTTATTCTAACGTCTCCGTCTTTGCTCTGACTTGTTCCGTCTTTTGCGCTGGCGTTTAATGATTTCAGTTTGTCATCTATATCAGTGGTTCACAACTGGTCTCACTCCGGGAGCCACATTTTCCTGTGGTCAATAAGTCGCGACCCACTCTCATAGAATTCAAACCAGGCAAATCAATTTTCTAAAAAAAAAAAAAAATAAAAATCTTTTAAAAAAATGAGTATATTTAACTCACTCATTTTATTCAGCAGAGTGTGCCTTTCAAAATAAGAGATTGCACACTGCAGCACACAACAAAATTTGGCCTCTGTATTTAACCCATCACCAAAGTGAGCAGTGGGCAGCTTTTCAGCGCTCGTGGAGCAGTGTGTGGGAATAGTACCATGCTCAGGCCACCTGAGCTGTAACTTTGCGGTAGGGGGATTCGAACCAGGGGCCTTGCAGACCCAAGTCTGCTTCCTTAACCCCTAGGCCACCAACTGCACAAAGCACGTGCTCAACAACCGATTCACATAATTTTGATTTTTGACCAGCTTTTCGCGACCCATTCTGAACGGGTCCGCGACCCACTTTTGGGTCGGGACCCACCAGTTGAGAACCACTGATCTATATAATTCTGGCCAAAATGTAAAAAGGTACGACATCTCGTCTTTTTTTCTCTTCTCGTCTAAGTGAAGCCTTTCACAGGAATTAGATCTCTCCGAAAGATGAAATCACTCTAAGCTTCTGCCTTTGACTCTCCACCAATTCCCGGCTCTTTTCTTTGTGAATCCTGCAGTGATAAGGAAATCTTGACCAGGCTGGAAGAAAAAAAAAATATGGAAGTGAAGTTCAATTTTTAAAATAAAAGTGCGGGTACGGGTACAGACGGAGGAAGGAGATGGGTTTATCAGATTTCTTTTTTTTCTCCGTACTCCACACTTGGCTGCTCACTTTACTTAAATTGACTTTGGTGGCTCAAACCTGGGCTTTTCTTTATCAATGATGAAAAAGATTCCTGAGCCTTGTCTCAGACAAGTCTTTATGGACTCTGTCTGGATTTAGAAAGCCTCCGGAGGCTTTTGTTACAAGTTTTCAGGTTCATACATCAATAAAATAGCCATGATCTGTGGCGGTTTGTCAGATTAGGAGGAGCTTAGGTGGCTGTGAAACTGGTTTGATGTAGTCAAAGCTTAATGGGCAGCACGGCTTCCCCTCTCCGTGCCATATGGTGAGGTTTAATCAGAAACCCGTGAAGACTCCTGCGCAGATTTACTCAGTTCACTGGGAGTTGTGGGGTCGCAGCCGTACGTCAGCCGCAGCCGTAAAATCCACCACGCTCAAAATGACAAATGCATGTTTTATATTTGCAGCGGTTTGGGAGGATTTTTGAAGTGAAGCTTCAATAAAAACTGCCAAGTCCTCTGAAAGAGAGTGGCCCAGATTTGCTCATTAAAAATTTACCAACTGTTTTGTTTCGTGGCTTAATGCGTTCGTTTCTCCTCCTAGTGTTGACGCCGTTTTAGTAGGAGCTGCATCATCTGCAGTAAAAGCCCAACTAAGACCCGAGGAAGAATCTTATTAAAGATTTTTTCAGGTAACTAGAAAAACCAAGAGAGAGAAAATTCAGCTCCAAGTGTCACAGCCCTTCCTGTGAGTATTCAGTAATGACCAGTAGGTGATTAAAAATAGTTTATTTGTGTTCGTGGAAATGCACCAAATCAGCATCATCGCTTGTTATTTATCGACTCCTACAGAGGCTTTTTGGCCACTCGGAAATTGCTGACTACAGCATGGAGCAGATGATGCAATGCAGCTGTGCAGACCTAAGGTTTGATCAGAGCCAGACTGTTCCTGCTCAGTGCTGACCACAGTAATCGCAGTGAATGATGGAGTCTTGACAGATATCCTTAAGTTTCCGAAAAAAAAAAAAAAAAAATACAGAAACCTGCCTTATATTGTCAACGGGAGGCTTAGCAGAGTGAGACGGAGAAGAATTTATCTCGAGGTTTTATCAGTGCCACAAACATACAGGCTGGTTTGTTTTCAATTAACGTCAGGCCTCCAGAAAAGTCCTGGTCCATGTCAGTGGAAACACAAGTGGCGGCAGAAGCACAGGTGGTTTTTCTCTCTGAGGATCCACCAACGCTTGAATCTTACAAGGCGTAATCCAGATTTATCCAAAATTGTAGCAAAGACTCAGGGACTGAACACCAGCTGACAAATATTTTTATAGGATAAAGAAAAGGTCTTTTTGTTGGATACAGGCTGACTTTCTTTCTGCGAACACCGAGAAAATGAAAAGTGAAAATCCCATATTTTTTTAATTCTGCTGCTGCAGAATCCATTTTGTCATGATTTGTCTTGATGGTGACACAAATCACATAAGTTCTTACATTAATAGCTATGGTGTTGTACTGCTAAAAACATTGCGTTATTTGGGTTATATACCGTTAGTGGTACCAGGAATTAAAATGAACAAGAAAAGTGTGATCTAATAATTTTTTTTATACATTGTGGTGCCTCTACTTTTTTCACGGACCAGTCGTTAAGTTGTGGTAGATAAATACCCCTTATTAAAAGTAAATTTCCCATGTTCTGAAATATTTTCCTACCTATAAAATCTTCCTACCCAAATTAACTGTGCGTGGGCACAACAAGGATTTCTCAAGTGCACACAGCCTATAATCTGTCTCTTATACACATCTTGAACAGTCTACACACACAGAGGTTTTCATAAAGTGAGCATCTACGAGGAGCAGAAAGTGCTTTAAACAAACAGGGTGGATTGATTTAAATTAAATCTAGGCGTCCAGAGAAGCATTGATCCATGTCAGTGGAAACACAAGTGGCGGCAGAAGCACAGGTGGTTTTTCTCTCTGAGGATCCACCAACGCTTGAATCTTACAAGGCGTAATCCAGATTTATCCAAAATTGTAGCAAAGACTCAGGGACTAAACACCAGCTGACAAATATTTTATAGGATAAAGAAAAGGTCCTTTTTGTTGGATACAGGCGGACTTTCTTTCTGCGAACACCGAGAAAATGAAAAGTGAAAATCCCATATTTTTTAATTCTGCTGCTACAGAATCCATTTCTTTGTGATTTTCTTGATGGTAACACAAATCACATAAGTTCTTACATTAATAGCTATGGTGTTGTACTGCTAAAAACATTGCATTATTTGGGTTATATACCATTAGTGGTACCAGGAATTAAAATGAACAAGAAAAGTGTGATCTAATAATTTTTTTATACATTGAGGTGCCTTGAAGCTCTGTTCCTCAACCTTTTTGCGCCACGGACGGGTTACATTTCTCTACTTTTTTCACGGACCAGTCATTAAGTTGTGGCAGATAAATACCCCTTAATTAAATTAAATTTCCAGTGTTCTGAAATATTTTCCTACCTATAAATTTTTCCTACCCGAATTAACCGTACATGGGCACAACAAGGAATTCTCAAGTGCACACAGGCTATAACTTTCTGCTACCAGACCGGTATAAAAAGTTAGAATCTTGTATCAATGACTCTGCGTCATTTTGAGTTTATTGTTGTTGTCTTCACTGAGAAAATATTTCCTAATCAAATATAGTTACATTATTGATTATTGAATCCTAGTCATTCTATTGGTCAGTTCTTTTGTTGATATGGGTATGGATCAAGTGGAAGTAATAGACAGATGGGGCCAAAAGGAAACATCATTTCTCTGCGGCCCTGCACCAATTCTCCCACGGACCAATACTGGTCCCCGAGCCAGTGGTTGGGTGCCACTGCCTTGAAGTACTGTTTAGCTAAGTACAAAATTTTAATTGCTGTTCAAGTGTTTCAAAAACCCTAATAATATCCATGCATCCACAAAATATTGTTAGAGTCGAAGAACTTTTCCTAAATGACACATTAACAAATCCCAAATATCCCTATTTTTCTAACTGACAAAAACTCCAGCAATCCAGGTCCGAGCTCTTGGAGATGGAGTTCTAAATGAACGTGTTTGTGTGCATGTGTTCATGCACGTCTGTGTTTCTATCTGTATCCCTGCTCCAGTGTATTTCTGTCACTGTCGTTCAGAATGTGTCCCACTGGGTGCAGACAATTCCAGGCTTTGTGTGTGTGTCCTGCTGTCATGCTGTGTACTGTACTGAATGGGCTCTGGGGAGCGAGGCGTGTGAAAATCCCACCCTTGCCCACCTAGAGACTGTCACTTTTGTGCTTGAGTGCGCGTGCGCGTGCACTCACACACTCCCACTGCCTGTGTGCTGTGTGTGTGTGTGTGTGTGTGTGTAGGCAGAAAGTTGTGGGCGAACCAGGACGCTCCACTCTGAATCACTGGCTCTCCCTGTTGGACAGCACAGAGCGGTTCTTTATTGTCCCTTTATTTCATTAACTGAGGAACCTAATGGCCTGGCAAATGACCTCCATCTGAGGCCTTCCTGTTGACTCGGCTTGAGCCCCACAGTTGATGTCTGTCTTTATTTTTCACCATCCCTTGTGTTTTTTTTTTTATTCACTCTAATAAACTTTAATTATCTCTATACTCACAGTTGACCATTTATATCACAGTCACTTTGACCCAGGATGCTTGGTCAACCATTGTTGCAGCAACTTTAATTTTCTGTTCTAAATAGAGAACTAATTACAACTGAAATAATTTCAGTTTGAAATTAAATAAATCAATTTTATATTCTTTTATACGTAGGTTTTAACAAGAGAATGAAGAGTTTTTTTTGTAACAAAAATCCTGGTCAATGACGGTTGTATTTTTGTGCGGTCACAGCAGCAGGTCATCAGTACCCAGCTTCAGCCACTGTCAACCATTTCATCTCTTTTTTAATCTCTTTTCTGGCAGCTTTGTCGTCAACATCTTTTGTCCACTTTATCTTTCATCTCTTCTGGGCACATGTCCAAGCCATCCAGTCTCATCATAGCAGATCTCACTGCTGAAGCGTCCTTCTCAATTTTGCTGCCGTCTTTCACTCACAAATCGGGACACGGGCAGTTTCCATCGTAGCCACCAAACTACCTCATCATATGTATTTAGTGTAAAAAGTGCCGTCAGTCAAAGTAACTGTGTGTATGTGTTGTACATCAGTGTTCACAAACCTTTGTGCCAAGAACCGGTTAAATGTCTCTATTTTTAGGTTGTTAAGTTTTGGCAGATAAATACCTCTTAATTAAATTAATTTCCTGTGTTCTAAAATATTTTCCTACCTATAAAATCTTCCTACCCGGATTTATACCGGTCTGGTAGCAGAAAGTTATAGGCTGTGTGCACTTGAGAAATCCTTGTTGTGTCCATGTACAGTTAGTTCAGGTAGGAAGAATTTATAGGTAGGGAAATATTTCAGAACAACAAGAATTTCACAAGTGCACACAGCCTATAATTTTCTGCTGCCAGACCGGTATAAAAAGTTAGAATCTTGTATCAATGACTTTATGTTATTTTGACTTTATTGTTGTTGTCTTCACTAAGAAAATATTTCCTAATCAAATATAGTTGCATTGTTGATGATGGAATCCTAGCCATTCTATTGGTCAGTTCTTTTGTTGATATGGGTATGGATCAAGAGAAACATTATTTCTCTGCGGCCCGGCACCAATTCACGAACAGACCGGTGTTTGTCCCCGACCCAGTGGTTGGGGACCACTCTTGTACATTATGTAAATGTGTCTTGGTACATCTGGTAATGTTAGAAGGAATAAATTAGTCTCTAATGAAGCTAATTTATGACAAATTAAAATCTTGTCGTCATTTGTTTGGGAATAAGTTCTTAACAAACATGTCACCACCTTTTTTAAAAAAAGTACATATTCAATAACCATCAACATGTTAGAACACAGATAAAACTGACAAAGGTGTCAAAGGTTTTTTGTAAACATGGTTGTTATCACTCAGTGCTCCGTCACGGTGAATTCCTTCCGCTTCACGCACAGACAAAAGTTAAATCAGATTGGAATGTTTCAGGAATGTTTCCTTGTATACAAACCACAGGGCAACAATGAACAATGTTCCTCTATTAATAACATTTTCTGCTCAAACAGACAGAGGCTGAAAATAATCAGTGAAACAGACAGGACTTAGACATTGTTTAGAATTTGATATTTTAAAAACACCTTCCTTGTGGAAGTACCACGCCTTCCTGTCTTCTCCCAGTTTCATTCTCTCTATAAATGGATTTTTCACGTGTTCATAAGGTGGGTGTCGTATTATGAAAAGCTTTATATGGAAAGCATATTGCTTACAATATGCCCATTGTTTTTAAACCGCAACAAAGGATGTGGTGAACTCTGATTGGTGACGTGGTCGGACAGAACTCACATGCAAACTGATGGTGTAGGCCCAGACAGCTGATGCATGAACAGGAGATTGGTCACCGCGTTCATGTGAGACAAAACCAGTAGGCAAAACAGCGTCAACCACTAAGGTACATGTCACATTGCGTTGTCCCAGTAGCTACACCTTCAGCTGCTCCTCGATGATAGGTTGAAATTACCCTTGGCAGTCTCCATGACCACCACCCAAATCACATTGCACAGTACCAGCGCCTTCAGATCATTCTTGACGTTGGTGAGTTCACTGGAAGGCGCCAACCTCCCCAACTGCCCAGGGATTCGACAGAGGCATTGCCTCTGAAGGCCGTGTATAAAAATGGTGCCATCATGTTCTTTTGCTGTTGCAAGTACGCTTGAAATTGTAATATACAATATATATATCTGTATATAAATAGTAAAGAATACAATTACAAACATACCTATGGCAACATGGAAACCAGCCACTAGAGAGCACAAGCTAGTGTGCTCTCTAGTGTGCGATAAATGGTGAGGCTTGCGCCAGGAAGGGCATCCGGCGTAAAACTTTGGCTAAATTAAAGATGCGAGAAAACATAGGAGGAAATTGTTGGACATGGAAATTGTTGACTCACTGTGGCAACCCCTGACAAAAAGGGAAAAGAAGATATATATGGCAACGTGGCCCAAAGGGCAATGTCTCTGTAATTGTTGGAACCCCAGGGTTGGCCTGGTGGGTAAAATCAAGTTCTACCTATGGCGGTTGGTGACCTCAGGTGGACTGTAGGAAGGTTTCAGAAGGGGATGGGGTGGTGCAGTGTGTTTTGGGTGGATGTCTGGTAGACAACCGACCCTGTGACCCAGTGACCATAAGCATCAAAGAGATGGATGAATAGATATACACGTATATCTATTATCAAGCTTGTTTGCTAACAGCAAAATAATATCAAGGGGACAACAGGTCTGATCTCATGTAACTTTGTCACGTCCTTAGAGCCAAACGATTAGAACAAAATGATAGGATGGACCTGTCTCTTATACACATCTTCCAAAAGCACCCCGCACCCCGCACCCCACCCAAACACTCACTCACAGACACCCACAGCTTTATACCAGGTTGACAACCTGAGCAACATCCGCTCCCTCCTGCAGACGTCTTCTGTTGCATCTCCACCACAACAAGGCCTTGTGCTTTTTTGTTTGCACCGTTTTTAACCTGACAGAGCTCCAAGCCTGAACAACCCTGCTCTTCTAGGACCCCTACAGTCAAAGGCAGTCTTATATAGTGGTGTATTTGCTACTAAAAGAGTTGTACCAAAAATACTTAAGGTAAATTAACATTTTAACAAAAGGAAACAGCTAGAGCAGTGGTCCCCAACCGCTGGGCCAGGGACAGGTACTGGTCCATGGGTGAAAGAGCGACAGGCCGCAGAGAATTAATGTTTCATTTTGGCTCCTTCTGGGTGTTAGTTACACTTGATCCATACCCATTTCAACATATGAATAGAATGGCTAGGATTCCCTCATCAATAATGCAACTATATTTGATAAGAAAATATTTTCTCAGTGAAGACAACAATAAAGCAACTATATTTGATAAGAAAATATTTTCTCAGTGAAGACAACAATAAACTCAAAATGACGCAAAGTCATTGATACAAGATAACTTTTTTCTAACTTTTTATACCGGTTTGGTAGCAGAAAGTTATAGACTGTGTGCACTTGTTGTGCCTATGCACAGTGATTTCAGGTAGGAAGATTTTATAGGTAGGAAAATATTTCAGAACCGTAAATGTAATTTTATTAAAGGGTATTTATCTGCCACAACTTAACAACTGTTCTGTGAAAATATTACGAGACATTTAACCGGTCCAAAAGGTTGGGGGACACTGGGTTAACACACTGACGTATTATATTGAAAGTTGTAACAGGCTATAACTGTAACAACTGTAAGAGGCTAGGCTTTAACAGTTGTAACAACTTATTTGCTAAATCAACACTTATTTGTAGATTCCTGATAAGAGGATACATTTTTATAATTCTTGAGACTACAGTCTGAGTGTTTTGGATCTATACCATTACCATAACTTTTTGAACCATGAGCTTCTTCTGATATTTGTCAGACGTCACCTTCCTGCGAAACAGTTAAAAACATGTTTACTTGACTTAAAAATAAAAAAAGATCAAATATTCAGACGTATTATATGTTCAAGGTTCAGTTCTCTCTCTGATGTTTTCTCTACATTATAGAAATTACAGTCCGGATGTCCTCTCCTTTCTTCTCCTCCTCTCTCCTCTCCTCTCCTCCTCTCTCCTCCTCTCTCCTCCTCATCGTCTGCCTGGGCTGATTTCAGTTAAAAATACCAGGGGTGATTGACAGTTTGCAGTGTTTGTATCTGACAGCTCTTATTTGTTGTAGTTGACAAGCTTTCAGTGAATGGCTGACGTTTTGAGGTTCGTCTCCGTCACTGTGAGATGGCTATAGGGCATCACGGCGGTGTGGATCCAGTAGCTGCTCGGTGGAGACTTTTTTTTTTTTTTTCTCTCTTTCAGCGTCAATGCAGAGAGCGTGTGTGGCTCAGACAGGCTGGTTTTGACCTGTCGTGGGACCAAAGGGTCATGGGAAAATTAAACATGCTTAGTTTTTTTTTTTTTTGTTCGTTTGAATTGTTTGTGTTTTCTGTTGACGACTGGTTCACCAGAAATTTCCTGAATGATTCCAGGAAGTCTGAACACAGCAGTGACTGTGGAAGCAGCTTAGAGTTAATTAAACCAGACGCGTAACTAGTGAGGCTCGAGGTCTTAGGAACTCTTACTCGGCTATAACTAATTAACTTTTCCTTTCCTTTTCCTCGATTGTTTTTCACTTTGTTTTGGGACTTTAGCTTGGAATATTTTTTAGGACCTTTATTTTCTTAGATGACAACCTAACCTCCTACTAAAACTCACTTACTACACCTTATTCCTTTAGTTTATCTCACGTTAGTTTAAGATAAATAACAACCCTTAAGGCAGGGCTCTCAAACCTGTGGTCTGTGGGCCATTTTCCGCCCAAGAAACTATATTCCCGGCCCCCACTTTAATGTGAAAATTGAATTTATAATAATATTTTATAGATTTTTTTTTCTCCACATTTTATGGTAAATCCTATAGTTCTCAAACCCTGGTCCACAGTCTCCTTCTGGTTCAGTGTTGTATTACACAGAATCCATAGGAAACTGATTCTTTATAAATTTTGTCTTTTTTGAAAGACAAAATTAAATCTTGTATTGGACACTGAAAATTGACCCGGCCCACTTTGAGACCCCAGTTTACTAAAAGGCATAATTTCCATTAAATGGTGAAGGAATAAACAGCGGTCATATGACATTTTTACAGATGTTTTTACGAAATTACAACTGAGAAACAAATAGAGGCCTGATTTCCATTAAGGAAAATTTTAATTTTAATAAATTAACCATTGTTTTTGGCTAAATATGACTATGTCCTAATATTAAATCACACACATGTTTTCTTCGTCATGAGACTAAATGATTCCAGTCCAACTCTGGTTGTTCTTAATGAGGTGCAGACAGACAGACAGACAGACAGACAGACAGACAGACCAAAACACTCCACATAAAAGAGGAAGCGCAGCACCTGTAGCACTGACACATCAGTGTCATCATTGAGTTTTCACAGCACAGCTGTCTCCTTCAAAAGAACCTGTTGTTTTTTTCGACACTGCACTCAGGTAACACAAACAAATACCTGCGCTGTTTCCCCCGCACTCAGTAAATACACTCCTCATTAGGCAGACGGTGGAAATAGACGGACAAACCAACAGGTTTTTTTTTCGGTCTTAGAGGTGAAAAACCAATCTTGTCACAATTTACTTCATAGTATCAGATGCAGGGATGACGACAGGCTTGTTTATTTTCACATATTTGTTTCTTTTCTGATAATGAAAATCCAGTTTGTCTGGGTTTTGTCAGTATTTGCTGGATTCACCTACAGGTTCCTGAGACATTTGCTCTCGCTTTGGGGACACAGCTGCACATGTCAAGATCGGTTGGTAAAGGAATTTGTGTATAGGTGTTTTGACAACGTGACACAATCGGATGATAATAAATGGGTTGATACACCCAGAAACCCAAAAAACAAGTCAATTGGAATTTTTGTCAACAGTTTGCTGAACAAAAAAGGCAGAAAGGGAAATATTCTCAAATATTCCTTTTTTCAGTGGTTTCCACAGCGAGTCAACAATGTCCCTCTCTCCGTGTCCTCTCCATCTTCTTCTCCGACTCCAACTACCTCCATGTCCTCCCTAACTGCATCCATCAATCTCCTCTTCGTCTCCTACCTGGTAGCTCCATCTCTAGGATCATTTTTCTACCAATGTATCCACTGTCCCTCCTCTGAACATATTTCCAAACCATCTCAATCTGTCTTCTCTAGTTTTTTCTCCAAACCTTCCTGTCTGTGTTGTTCCGATGTCATTGGTTCCTAGAAAAAAAAAGGCTAAATAAATATCTTTGCTGCTCCTGCTGCTGCTGCTGAGGGGAGTTTTTCCCAAAAATCCAGGCGCTCACATCTCACATCTCTTTCACTCTTTGTGTCACTCACTGTCAGATTTTCTCTGTCAGGTAAAAGTCATCGATCATTCACAGGTGAAAAGCTCCATTTGAACGCACGTTCAGGCAGCTCACTGTCACCAGACGACCAAAACATAACGTAGCAAAGAGACACAGCGTCTCCACTGTCCCAAATAATCCTCCGAACAGCAGGGGAGCTGGAGGAAACGGTGTAAACATTCGCAATGGTTAAATACCGTTGGACAGATTCCGGGTGGAGCTTCTACCTCCAAATCATCTCATCTCACCCTGTCGTCTGTATCGTGAACTGACTGCAACTAGCTGCATGTCCTCCCTCAATGCCTCCATCAATCTCCTCTTTGTCTCCTACCTGGTAGCTTCATCTCTAGGATCATTTTTCTACCAATGTATCCACTGTCCCTCCTCTGAACATATTTCCAAACCATCTCAATCTGTCTTCTCTAGTTTTTTCTCCAAACCTTCCTGTCTGTGTTGTTCCGATGTCATTGGTTCCTAGAAAAAAAAAGGCTAAATAAATATCTTTGCTGCTCCTGCTGCTGCTGCTGAGGGGAGTTTTTCCCAAAAATCCAGGCGCTCACATCTCACATCTCTTTCAGTCTTTGTGTCACTCACTGTCAGATTTTCTCTGTCAGGTAAAAGTCATCGATCATTCACAGGTGAAAAGCTCCATTTGAACGCGCGTTCAGGCAGCTCACTGTCACCAGACGACCAAAACATAACGCAGCAAAGAGACACAGCGTCTCCACTGTCCCAAATAATCCTCCGAACAGCAGGAGAGCTGGAGGAAACGGTGTAAACATTCGCAATGGTTAAATACCGTTGGACAGATTCCAGGTGGAGCTTCTACCTCCAAATCATCTAAGGGCGGGGGGACAAATACTAAATTTTAAAGTTCTACCATAAACTTTCCACGTCAAGATGGACACGAGAACTTTAAGTGAACTTTCACAAGCTGTTCTGAAGCTTTATTTTTCCGAGACCCAAACACAAGTGCACATCATTAGAAGAGAGGAATGATCCACGCTTGTTATTCAGCACTTGGGTCGAAATATGCTTCACTTGGTGCAAGGAATTTTTCCACACATATTTTAACATGGCATCAATCAGCTCGCTGCTCGACACGGGCATGGAAAACACTTTTGTCAAGGGAGTGGTCACGGCGTGAGCTGATTGGCTGCGTTTTCTTAAGTAATTTTCTCATTAAACAGTGACGTGGTTGAGAGGTTTTAGATTTTAAGAATGGTGAAAGCCACCTACAGTTCAGTGGTATTTTGATTGGCTCACTTGGCGGGATTTCTACAGTGGAGCGCAAAATCTGAGAGCCGTAATTGCCGCTGCCTAACAGGAAGAACGTCACCAGTTTGAGTCCTGCTCTTTATATGTGGGGTTTGCAGGTTCTCCATGTGCGGCCGTGAATTTCTCCTGGCACAGTGCAGCCAATGGAATAGTCATTATTTACAATTGCTCTTCAGACCTTTGGGTAAAATACAGAGGATAAACTGTGTGGAGAACACAGGTGTCAAAGTCAGGCTCGGGGGCTATATCTGGAAGCAGTGTAATTATATTTGGCCCGCAAAATCATATCAAATATATACTAGAGGTCGCCCACCAGTATATAGGCCTTATTAACTGGTAGGATATGTACCGGTAATATAATATATATACCGGTATAAATGTATAATATATATACCGGTAATATATTTATAACATATATATGCATGTGTGTGTATATATATATATATATATAATATATATACATATATTTATAGATATAGATATTGATATAGATGTAGCACACGTAAACATATAAATAAATGTGTATGTATTCATACAATGTATATGTATGTATATGTATATATGTGTATATGTATATGTATGTATATGTATATATGTGTATATGTATATGTATGTATATGTATATATGTGTATATGTATATATGTATGTATATGTATATATGTGTATATATGTATATGTATGTATATATATTTATTTTGGTACTGTAAAAATATTTGAAGGATCTGCAACTGCTGCAGATAAAGGCAAATACCACCGATATTTCTTTATATATGTAATTATATGTTATTTTATTCCTTTACATATTTGGTGATTATATTAAGAAGTTGTTCCAGAATAAATGTTCCCAAAATTAACATTTAATCAGTGGCAGCACTTGAAGACCTGGAAGCCAGGAAGTTACTTGGGGCTTTGGCCACTAGGGGTTCCAGTCAAAAAACTATTTCGGGGCTCCACTATGTCGGGGCTCCAGTGATATCTTGCTCGGAGCCCTAGCACTGCCCCTGCATTTAATGTCTAGAGAAGGAGAAATATTTATAGTTTATTTTTTGATTAATATTCAGTCTGGCCTGTGATTTCATGTCAGTTTTTTTTAATTGTTGCGCACTGTAAAATTGAGTTCGACAGCCCTGATCTAGAACGTATAGATCTATACACAGATTATCCTTTAACTTATGGGCATTTTCTGTCATTTACGGTAATGTCCAAGTCCAAAAGTCCCCAGGTTGGACAGACAAATGTGTGTATTGTGTGCATTTCTATATAGTAGTACTATATAGGGCTATGATGAGGCAGCGATGATGAGGATGATGTGTCCTCATTAGTGTCAGCCCAGTTCTGTCAGAGTCTCTTTGGGTGAGTGGTTGGCAAAATCTCCACCCGAATAAGTAGCGGTGTGTGTGTGAGTGAGTGTGTGTGTTGGGGGGAGGAACTAAACACACCCAGAAGAAAACACACATATTCCCAGCACCTGGAAACAGTAAGTTGTTGTCATGTTTTGCTCTTGAACACTAACAACCACTTCAACCCTCCACCCCAATCCTCCAGGAACAGTTTGTTGTTTCACTTTATTGCTGTTCACTTTTGATCAACATCATATTTCTCCCACTGCAGTTCCACCCTTCTCCACCCTCCCCTCCCCTCCCCCTCTGTCAGACAGCTCAGCTGGTCCACATCAGCTTGTTGGCTTCTTACTGAGCTGTGTTTGTTAGCGTCGCCCCCTGATCACCCACAGAACAACAGAGGGCATTAATCTAAATAAGGAATCGCTCACCATCGGTGTCTCCTCAGTGCTGTGGACAAGATCAATGGGTTGAAGTGAGCTGGAAACACAGCAGGTTCAACCAAACTTCCATCCATCCAACTGTCTTTCTTTGTTTTGTTTTTTTTTTTAACGTTGCCAGGTGCAGCAATCTGTGTTTATCAGCAGATAAATGTTCACATTTCACTTTACGACTTGTTTATTTTAGTCCAGTGGTACTCAACCACAGGGCCGGGGACCGGTACCGGTCCGTGTGTGAATAGATGTCGGGCCCCAGAGAAATAATGTTTCCTTTTGGCCCCATCTGTCTATTACTTCCACTTGATCCATACCCATATCAACAAAAGAACTGACCAATAGAATGGCTAGGATTCCATCATCAATAATGCAATGAAATTTGATTAGGAAATATTTTCTCAGTGAAGACAACAGCAATAAACTCAAAATGATTCATTGATACAAGATTCTAACCTTGTATACCGGTCTGGTAGCAGAAAATTATAGGTTGTGTGCACTTGAGAAATCCGTGTTGTGCCCATGCACAGTTAATTGGGGTAGGAAGATTTTATAGGTAGGAAAATATTTTAGAACATCGGAAGTTACATTTTAATAAGGGGTATTTATCTGCAACAACTTACAACCAATCCATGAAAATAGAGCGAGACATTTAACCGGTCCTTGGGGTAAAAAAGTTTGGGGAACACTGATTAAGTCAACAGTACTAGTCTGTTTTGTTGGAGAACATCTCTGCAGCAGCCGTAACTTAAGGCCGTCCCACCATCTCTCGCCGCAGGGCAACGAAGTTGAGGTTCTGACAGTTGACAGTTTCCCTTTGCACTTTTCTTTATTGACTTTTAATGTTGCCTCCAATTAATCAAGCCTTATAATTTGCTGTGACACATGGCCTTCCTCCACCCACTCACACTCCCAACCAAACAAACCCCGGGGCCTCATCCAGTCTCTCTGTACTGAAGCAGACACGTTGCTGCTTGTGCCTCTGTATTTTTAGCTTTTTTGTGTGTTTTAGTGTTCGGTGTTTTTACTTCATGGGAGCAGTTGTTCCGTGCAGCGATCTGCGAATGGTGTCACAGCTCCGTTGACCTTTCACAAAATGCATCCATTTTCTGAATAATGGTGTTGATAATGTGGCTCAACTCGATGCTGTGTCTTGCACTTGGCTCATTCTGAGCCTTTATTTCCGACAGGTTGATGAGAACCATAATAACAGTGTAGAACTGGCCGTCCGCAGGTTTTTGTACTTATTTCTAATCAGTAAATCCACACAGGTTTCTCTCTGTGTTTTTTGAATAAAGAATCAGAGGTTTTCTATAAGACTGTGATTGTGAAGGGAAGCAAACTTCTTGTCATTGTAATTCACACAACAAAATTCGACGTCTGTATTTTACCATCACCAAAGTGAACAGTGGGCAGTTGTTGTTTGACAATGAAGCCCTGTTACCTTTAGGATCTATGTCTTTTTTTGACCTACTCTATTGACACTGTGACATTGAGGCTCCAGTACACGTTTGAGGTATTTTTTCAGGGGTAAAATGTCCAGGAAATAAGACAACCCCCCCTAAAAAAATAAAAAAAAGGTATAAGACTTGTCAGATTTAAATGGAAAAATGGAAAGGACTTGTCGGATTTGTTTTTCTCTCTTTCTTCCATGGCTCAATTTTACATTTCCCTTTTCCCATCTGTCTGTCTCTCCCCAGGTCCAGGAAAATGTCTTTGTTGAGTTTAACCACCAGCAGCTGCTTGACTTCTTCAAAAAGGTTTGTTTTTAACAGTTTTTAAAAGACATTTATATATATATGTATGTGTGTGTATAGTATAAATGTATTTATATGAATATTTTTATATATTATATATGTATATATATGAAAAATGATCTATTTGCATATGTATATATGTGTTTATATGTGTCTATATGTATATACATATATGTATGTATGAATATATTCATATGAAAAATAATCTATTTGCATATGGACATATGTATGTATGTATGTATACAAACATACATATGTTTATGTATGTATGTTTATATTTCTATAAACATACAGTACATGTCAATGCATAATGCATTGATGATGCATTATGCTTAGTCTCAAATTTTTTTTATGAAAATATAGCTTCATATATAGACATATATGTCTATATATGTAAATATACTGTACATATACATATATAAATAAACATATATATGTCTTTTTCTCTGTGTATATATATATATACTATGTACTATATATTGTATATATATACATAGAGAGACTGATAATGAGAGACATATATATACATATATATATACTGCATATATATACTGTATATGTCTATATATGGGGCTATATTTTCATAAAAATAAAATTGCGATAATGCATTGTCACTAGCGTTTACATGTTGTTTTGTTTTTCAGCTGGAAGTAATTCAGGACCAGTTGGACTCATTGACCTGAACTCTTCTGAGGCAAAATCCTACATGTATGCAGTAAATACAATACATTTTTCAAGAATCTTTGTTGTTGTTGTTAATAAATAACATTTTATACACATCATAAGTTTGTGATTTTTTTACAAGTAAAGGTCTACAGCAGTGAAAACCCAGGTTGTCAATGTCTTCTTTTCTCCATACTTGCTCAATTCTCATTTGCTGTAGCGTCTCTGGACCAGTCTGTCTGCTGTGATTGGTTCACCTGTCAAGTATGCAGTGTGAATGTGAAACAAACCAAATTAAGGTGTGAAATTTTTTCCGCATTCCCAATCCAATCAATCCAGGCCCCCGGGACTGTCCTGTTGTGCAGGCGTTCTTATTTTACCAGATGTGAGTTACGGAGGGCCACCGTGGTCACACCCACCTGCTCCTGTGAACGGATTGGTTTACAGAATCCCAGGTGTTGTTTAAAGTCAACCTTATCAGTTCCGCCCAGTGGCGGTGTTTATATTCCCCCGCTGCTGTGGAGCAGGTATTAAACTGCTGGAGAAAAGCTATTGACTCCGGGAGAGGAGTCGGCCCCTCGTGTTTCTCTCCACCTGTGATTCATGTTTGAAGTCATGAATGTGTCGTAAACAACCAACACAGCAGATTGAAAGTACCGTGGAGAGCACTGACAGTGTTACAGTACTTACTTTTACGCCTTTCACTCCAGCCAAGGCTGAATGATTTTCGATCACTGCTTGAAAAGCCTGTGTTATAATGTCACACTGGAAAAGGTTCAAACCGTGCAGCCAGGCGAGCGACATAACGGTGAAAAGGGTAAAATTACCACCCGGACTCAGGTGTCGTGTTTGCATTGCTGCCATTCTGAGGCAAATGTCCATAAAAAATATATATTTATATTTATTGCAGGGTCATTTGACCTGGGAAAAAATGCTGATCTTTTCCCTCTGCAGGGACAAAGCAGCAGTCGGTGACTCTGACTGTTTCATATATTTGTTTAACTGGTGGAAAAGTGGCTGCAGGTCCAAAAACTTTATTCCCCACAGGAATCTCATATCAGATAAAGTTCTGTTATTTATTTCACTGGATCTTTCAGAACAAGGATGTAATAAAACATCTTTATTACCACTAGACCTTGGTGTGACCTGCTTTCAATATGATCCCCAATGTATTTACACATTTTTACATAACATATATATTATAAAATATATCCATATAATAAAACATATTTTTTACTTCACTGACATGTATATATATTTTCAAGCCTTTTTTTCCCATCATCTTTTCATCTTTTTATCTAAAAGTATTCTTCTCATTGTATATACAGTATACTGTATATTATATATATATATGTATATATATATATATATATATAAATATATATGTGTGTGTGTGTGGACATTTATGAATATATATAGATATGTCTATATATATAAATGTGTATATAGATACAGTATATGTGTATATGTGTGCGTGTATATATGTATATATATATATATATATAAACTCATATATAGAATTTGAAAAATACTTTTGGATTAAAAGTATATAAAGGAAAAAAAGGATTGAAAATATATATACATGTCAGTGAAGTAATAAAGATGTTTTATTACATAGATATATTTTATCGCACATATATGTTGTGTAAATATATTGGGGACCATATTGAAAGCAAGTCACACCAAGGCCAAGTGGATGAAGTAGGTTTCTTAACTGCCTGTTACCCCTTATCCAAGAGTTTCCTAGATACAAGATTTCCAACTTGAAAATTTGCACCTGTATTTCATCATCGTATAAGGAAACTTCTAGTAACTAAACCAAACTTAAGTTTTACAGCTGACGTTGTGGCAATTTCTTGTCATTTTTAGAACACTAATATAAAATATTTTCTTAATTGTAGTGATTTTATTAATGTTTCCTGTGTATAATCTATGGTTTAGATATTTACTTGGGGGTTGCTCACTATGTTATCAGTATATTTATAAGTATATTGATTACAGCTATTTAAGTAAAGACATCAGAAATGTATATATATATGTGTACATATATATGTAAATATATGAACATATTATGCATATACAGTATGTACATACACATATATAGATATATGTATATATACAGTATATATGTATATATATATATACATATATACACACACAAACATATATCTATATGTATTTATATATATATTTATATATATATTTATATGTGTGTGTGTCCTGGGGTTCTCCTGGCCTTCTGTACTCCAAACAGTGTTGTTTTCCACCACTTCAATGCCCTGGGCCATAGGGGAGAACTGTGTTCCTCAGCATGGAGAACAGATGGTGTGGCTGAGCAGAGAGATGGCCGTCTAGAAAACAAGGAGTGGAGAAGAAAAACAAAAGTCATTCACACTGAGGCTCGCAGTGAGACCCGGTGGAACACAGAGTCCCTCCATGAAGGATGGTGGAGAGTGTGATTCAGTGTATTTATGTCTGCTGAGCTGTGTCCCTGTGTGAGTACTTGTCAAAGCTGTTTGCATGCTCTGGTCGGGGTAATGAGTTGAGTTTACTTTTAGTTTGGACTCCACACAAACTCTAAGTCTGTGCCCACGGACTTTGAGCCTCTGAGCTCAGAGTCAGTGGACATAGACTTTGAACTAAGAGTCTACACTTGGGATACCATCCAAATCCTAACAGGCTTCAGTCTTCCATAGTCTGTAGGTCCATGGAGAGTAAGTACAGATGATGGACAACTAAGCTGATTTACTGCTTTAACGTAGAGATGGAGTTTTTCACTGTCTAAGAGAGGGCTTTTGGTCTTTTGGCTTTCTCTCTCTCTATATATGTATATATATATGTATGTATGTATGTATGTATGTATGTATGTAGATTTTGTATATATGTATATAAATATGTGTGTGTTTGTGTATGAATGCATATAGATATGTCTATGTGGATATACAGACATAAATACAAATATATATACATATATAAATATACATTTGTATTTATGTCTGTATATAAATATACATATTTATGTATATATCTTTCTATATATATATTTACATATAGACATACATCTATATCCATACATATATACTCATATAAACATACATATATAAATATATACACATATATTCAGGCATA
>JAFBJS010003632.1:129686-144044 GCA_016785265.1 Paraplagusia blochii | reverse complement strand
TTCTAATAAAAATGAAGGGGGGGGGGGGGAGGGGGGTTTGGAGGGGGGGGGGGGGGGGGGGGCGCTGGTGTGTATAAAAGGTCCCAAACATAATATGTGTGTAATTACAAGCACGGGTTTGGCGGGGGGGTGTCTTTGTACCTTCGGAGTGCATTGACACATAAGCGGTGCAGGCTAAGAAAAGAGTGCATAATCATATATACATCCACTACAATCGAAATCGGTCTCAACATGACTTTCAATTTACTGGCATGAATAAGTAATGCTCCATAAATTTAGCTTTCTGTTCAAGCTGGAAACCAGCGCTGCTGCAGCCTTTAGGAAAAAGGGGAAGAAGAAAAAAAAAATCCTACTATTAGCATAAGAGACGCTGATTCTTTTAATCATGTAATAATGAATGTTAGGGGAACATGTTCAGACTGTTCAATGAGACCCTAACAACTCGCGCGCTAACACAAAGGCACAGTTTCAACCTGATGACCAATTAAAAGCCGTAATCCCCCTTCCCTGTTTGTTCTTCTCCGTGCTCTCTGTTGCTCCTGGCTGTGCACATGCTGATTATTTTTGGAACGACAGGTAACACTTCATTATTCACAGGCACACCTTTAAGATAAAAGCCTATTTTCTCAACTCATTAGATGTGCACAGAAATTAAAAAGACTTCCCTTACACTTCAAAACTAATAGCTGCTCTGTCTTAGCTCCATTAATTGCAATTACATTAGTTCAACTTTCCTTCAGTGCAGTCAAAGGACCGCGCGGTCCTAATGAATGTGTGTAACTACTGTATTGTGTGTATTTGCCACGAGCTGCGACTTTCTTCCCCCTGTTGGACTGGGTTTGTTTTTTTTTCTTTCTTTCTTTTTCTTTTTACATCATGCACAGCAAACACAAAATCTAAGAAAACAAGTTACCGCTGACGACAACCAAACCAAAGAATGAACTGAACAATTATATATACATATGTACGTATACATTATACATAATTATAGAATTTAATTTAGATACAGTTCAACATGTGGTTTATGTTGTATTCATTAGATGACCATAATTTATAGAAAGTCCTAATGTTTAGCCTTATTAATAGACTTTTATTTTGGAAACCAAGTTTTTTTTCCTTCAAAGCCACATTTTTACAATGGCCTAAAGCAGACATGGGTAAACTAAGGCCCGGGGACCAGATGGTGCCCGTCCATCCTAGTAATCTGGCCTGCTTAACATCTCCAAATTATAATTGGTTTGTGTTGTGACTATACTTTTGTTTTGTTCTTCTGCAATACCTGCATTTTACCTACAGATGGCATAAAGAATTTTGTTTATGCATGACTTTTACGTGCCATATATCTTAGTTTACATGAACTCGGCATCTACCTGCTCCTAACTCCGCCCCCGTTTCCAATTTTAGGACCAATTGTGGCCCCAGAGTGAAAAAGTGTGTCCATGCCTGTTCTAAAAACTTAATATTTAAGCTGTCAACAACAGATTATTTGGTATTTTTAAGGATTTTCATCTACCTTTTTAGATTTTAATCACCTTATTCCTTAAATTTGTGACGATGCCCTCACAGATGACATATCAGAAGCTAAAGAATAACTAAAATCAGTTAAGTTTGTAAGAAAATATTACTCCAGTAACAATATAACGGGATGAGGAAACTAAGGTTAACACTTTCGGTTGGTTTGGTTGACCACTCTGATTGTCCTGGTGTCTCCTGCTTTATCTACGTATCCAAGAACCCTGGCGGTCCATTTAAGTCTGACTGTGACCATCCAGTGTTCATTCTAAGCAGGATGAACTCAAAGGGTTACCTTGAATAATTTAATGTGCCACCTCTTAATTTAGAGAGAAAGTTACAACACTTTTTAACCATCACTCTTAAATATCTGATCTCAAACCTGTGCTTTTTTAAATTCATATTAACCACAAGTTTTATAAAACCCTGATTAACTAGTGATTTTTGTAAAAAAAACTCTTCTTTTTTTAATAAACATCCAATTTAATTGTAACTTTTAATTAAAACAAAACTGGACAACACAACCACCAGGAATGTTTTTCACACAGCTTTTCAGATGAGCAGACAATAATCAAATTCAGTAGAATTTATTAAACAGCCTTGGGGTCTGTTTCATGTAGGAATCCCACTTTGAACTGAAGAAGAATCACCCAGTAGGAATATAAATAGATGGCAACAACACCCAGGAGAATGGGACGATGTAGATTATTCTGACACGTAAAGCTGCTTTAAGATACACACACGTAGGGATGCGTTTAGTTGTATTCATCAATGTCACTGATGAAAGACGTAATCCAGCGCTGTCTGTGTGACTTTCCCTGTATTTAGCTAAGCCTTTAATACGCATGTTTGCTTTAGGCGATTGCACAGATTCATTGTCTGTGTGAAAAGACGGGTAAAAAAAAAAAAAAAAAACTATTCTTCAAACATATGTGTTTAATGTTAAAACTCCATCTTGATTTTCTCCTTCCACTTTTACATCGCCTCCAAATCAGAATAACGAAAGCATCACGTCACATAAAGCAAAAAAAAATGGCAGCAAATCTTATAAGTTCATGGATGTACGTCTCATCGCCTGACGATCTGATTCCCTGGAGCTCGGCCAGTCGCTGGGGCAGGTTGGGATTCTTGAATTTCACGAGCAGAGCCAGGATCTGGCCAACCTTCCAGGCTCCACCAGCGTTTCCCGGGCATATTTACGGACTACTGTTTCAGATCATTACCCAGTCTGAGTAATCAGAAGTGATTTACGTGTATTTTGTGTGTGCCAGTATGTCTGCCGTACACATGTTCGTAACTTTGCGGTACTTTTGCAATTGCATGCACCGTATTGGTGCGTACATGACGATATCCAAACTTGTTAAAAGTCGTCATAGTCAAATTAAGGACGGCAGTCCACTCTGAAGTCTCAATTTTGTTTGTTCTTTTTTTTTTTAAGAAAAAAAAAATAAAACATGTTGAGCATTGCAGCCTCAGGATGTGTCAGAGTGCGACACGTTCGACACCTCTGTTCCTCGCCCCGCTCCTCTGTACTGTGTGAGCTGTGTCAGTGGTGCTGATGAACCGTTGGGAAGCAGGGGTTTGCATTGCAAAATGTTAACACTCACGCTCTCTTTTTGTCTTGTTCTCCCCTCCTGCATCTGTCTGTCTCCCCTCCCCAACCCCCGCCCTCTCTTCCCTCCCCTCTCCTCTCCTCTCCTCTCCTCTCCTTCCTCTCCCCCTTGCCTGTGTTCCAGTGGGTACTCCTTACTACATGTCACCGGAGAGGATACATGAAAACGGATACAACTTCAAATCTGACATCTGGTCGCTAGGATGCCTGCTGTATGAGGTAAACTTTGGGAATGTGCGCACACACACTGTCACCCTGCAGTCGACTGCTGGAGTGACACAAGAACGCAGGGGCCCAGACACACATGTAAACAAACAAACAAACAAACAAACCATCCTCAGACCCACATGTAGTAGAGAATTGTAAGAAAACCTCCAGAAATGTTGGTGCTTCCCTGTGCAGTGACTCTGCAGACGCATTGATCTTCTTAAGTCATGCAAACAAAATTGATGCACACGTTATTGACTAGTGGGAGCTAAAAATATCACCTGGAAAAGATATTTCTCTACTTTCTCTCCACCGTGTTCTTTCCCCCCGTGTCCCACTCCTGTCCCAGCCAAGGCCACGGGAGACTTTGAATTAAAGTTCTTTGGTGAAGGAACCTGCTAAACGTTGAAAAGCTGTTGAGTGAAGGGAACTGACATGACCATGTGTTTTAGATGAGGCGGCCCAGTGACACTGACTAGTTTGATTAGTGGGGAGTGAAACACCACAGGGCTGTGGACCACACTGAATGGAGACAAGCCCCGGGAGGAGAACACAGCACGGGGAACAAAGGCAGACGAGTGTGGGGCAGAATAATGATGGACACGGATGATAGCAGTCAATCTGATTTTTCACCTTCCCAGTCGTCACATGAGCCGAATACAAACGGACAAGCACAAATTCAAAGGCGCACTCTCGGCCAAGGAAACACCCACCTTTTTTCCCTCCTCTCCCCCTCGTCTCTCCCGACTCCCCTGAGCTGCTGATCACTGGGGCTGCATTTCAACGCACCGGTGAGTGCAGGCGCTCCACAGCGCCTCAGGCAAAGAGGTGCTGATAACACCAGGCAGAAGTTTGAGCTCAACTTGTAGGTCATGGTTGCTCAGAGACCACAGTCCTTCATGCTAATTAGTTCCCCACAATGCATTGTGGCTGGCTGAGAGCGCAGGGTGCTGCAGGTCATGTTCTGTTTTTGGATTTTTAATGTGTGGTGGACAGAAGTTGCTACTTTTACTGTTCATTAAAACTGATTTCACGCGGGTTTATTTTGTTAGAACCGGTCCACTTTCCATGGCATCAAATATTTCTACGTGAAAAGTTGTATTAATTTTTACTTTGGAAGAGGAAAATAGCTTTATTAATGTGTTTACATTTAATCTGAAAACAGCTCACAAAAATACAGGTGGCAACCAAAGGTGTCAACGTGACCATCGTCCTGTGGGTGGTTTTGTGCGTCATTACTGTTTACTTCTTTCATATATTAGTTAACTAGAATAAAACCACATCTATTCAGTCATTTATTATCTTATCTATCTATCTATAGTCTTCTTCTTTTCCTCTTTTCCCATCGGCCTGTCCCTTTTTTCAGGGGTTTCCACAGCGTCAACAATTTCCATCTCCCCCTGTCCTCTGTATCTTCTACTCTAACTCCAACTACCTCCATGTCCTCCATCACTGCATCCATCAGTCTCCTCTTTGTCTCCTACCTGGTAGCTCCAGGATCATTCTTCTACCAATATAACCACTGTCCCTCCTCTGAACATGTCCAAACCATCTCAATCTGTCTTCTCTAGCTTTTTCTCCAAACCTTCCTGTCTGTAAAAACATTAATCTTCGCTATTATTAGTATTGAAGTAATGTAGTGATCATGCAGTGGCAGATGTCCAGACCAGTTATGGCCATAACTGGATTTTCCAAGCTTTAAGAATCATAAGAGAATTTTTTTTTGTGGTCCAAATTTTAAAAGATCTAAAAAATTAAAGCTGTTTTCAGAAACTCCTCCTTTTATGGCTATATTTACATTATCTGAGTGAACTCTCCCTAACAGGCCACATGTAGAACGTCGGGGGTACATGGGTAGATTGTGATCCACCAGTAGATCTCCAAAGGAGTGCTGGTAGATCCTGAGCAATAACAAAATAATGAAAATAATAGTAATAAAAACTAGAGATGTAATTGTATTTCAAGATGTTGGTCACTGGGCTAAAGTAAGAATCATATAAGTATTAAGTCAGACAGTATAACATATACATATAACAATGTATAGAATAAGTTATTCAGTTTAAATATATTGAGTTTTCCAATCCAGGTAGATCAGCCTGGTCATTTGAAATGTAGCTCACAAGACAAAAAAGTGTGGACACCCCTGTAATACGCACTTCGCAGATATTTACCTATTTATTCTATAATTTCATTTCAGGAAATACCTTTTACAGCATTTCAACCAGGGTTTTATTCCATTTTACAAAGCAGAAAAAATGAGATGCAGTTAAGGAAACCTGGAGAGCACGAAGAAAAAAGTTGAGGAGACCCATCATTCCCAACGGGTTGTCAAAAGACTGAGAGTAGAGATGAAAAGGCCCATAAATGCATAAGACCAGTGTAGGAAGGTAAAAGAGAGGGGCGAGGGCATAGGAGGTTCAGGTCTTGAGAGAGACTGTAAAGAGGGAAGAGATGGACGGTCGGACAGAGAGGGAGGAGAAGAAGAGCAGAACAACAAATGGTGAGAGCAGGGTTATAGATCGCTGGTGCACAGAGGAGGATGGGGTAGGGGGGTGGGGGGGGGGGGTGCACGGGGGGGGGGGGGGGGGGGGGGGGGGGGGGGGGTGCACTCTGACAGAGGACTTACTGTGGGTACAAGAGCACAGACAGATCTCCAACCATCAGGTCAAGGTGAGCCCTGCATCAGCCTGTGGAGATGAAGATTTGGATTTGACCAACACGTTCAAGAGCTCGTACCTGCTGATGTAAGAGAAATGTTCCAGGACATGTATGTATGCTGCCTGTAGCTCAGGGGGATTAAACGCCACCTGCAGGTGGAGATGTGTATAAGAGACAGGTGTAGGACGGTAAAAGAGAGGGGCGAGGGCATAGGAGGTTCAGGTCTTGAGAGAGACTGTAAAGAGAGAAGAGATGGACGGTCGGACAGAGAGGGAGGAGAAGAAGAGCAGAACAACAAATGGTGAGAGCAGGGTTATAGATCGCTGGTGCACAGAGGAGGATGGGGTAGGGGGGTGGGGGGGTGCACTCTGACAGAGGACTTACTGTGGGTACAAGAGCACAGACAGATCTCCAACCATCAGGTCAAGGTGAGCCCTGCATCAGCCTGTGGAGATGAAGATTTTACAGCCGTATTGTTACCAGAGGAGAGCTCACTGCCTCATGCATATTCCCTTTGATGATCAGACCCTGGTTTCACCATCTTTTTGGTGAAAGGGGCTGCGCTGTATGTTGGGTGTCAGAAAACCTGCCTCCTTCTCTCCCTGAACCGTCTCCTCCTCGTTCTTTTCTCTTCTGTTCTCCTCCCCTCTCCTGGTTCTCCCCTCTGTGTTCTTCTCCTTCCCTCGCTTAACCTTCAGGCATTAGAAATTCACATAGAAATCCTTCCCTGATCTCTCTGGTGCTCATTGATTTCATTCTGGACATACAGAAGGAGCTCAGGTTTTTGTTTTGGAGTGTGTGTGTGTGTGTGTAAGTGTGTGTGTGTGTGTGTGTGTGTAAGTGTGTGTGTTTGTATCCAAGAGAGTCGGATTCTTCATATGTGGAACGGCTCCATTTGAGCGAGGCCTGCATTTTTCATTCTCGAGCCCCAGGGTTGGGTGAAGGTCCAAAGGGTCCGTCCGTCAATATCTGGTCATTGTGTCAGCGTCCATCTTCATCTTCTATTCTGTTTGATCTTTTCTCTTCCTGTCTGACCTCATTACATCACCTCACCCTGCCCTGTGCTCCCTCACCTAAACGTTCTCACCCAGGTGAACAGGGATGCCGCTCTGGTCAGGGTCATCTCTTATTCTGACCTAGAAAATATTGGAGTTTAGTCACATGTCAGTCAATGAGACCTCAGTCCCTGCTCTCTCTCTCCCTCTCTCCCCCGTCTCCCCTTTCTTTTTTCAACATCAAAACAACTTTGCATCGGCAGGTTCCACACCACCCACAGAAACATGCATGAATCCTATAGAGCTGCTTCTCCTTCCTGTGTGGACCTCATCCTTCCACTCCAGCTACTGTGTCCATGTCCCATCATTCACTTCCTGCCTCATTCCTGTCCATCCCCCTTGTGTCTTGCTGTTTGGTTTATGAGTCTCCAAAGAGTTGAGTTCCCAACAGTTGGGTTTCTGTGCTGGTTAGATAACTACTCTAAGTTCTGGTTTGCAAGATGGACTCAACTCCAAGAAAGAAGAACAATGAAAAACAAAAGAAGAAGACTAAAACATTAGTCTTCTTCTTTTCCTCTTTTTCCATCGGCTTGTCCCTTTTTTCAAGGGACAACAGACAGCGTCAACAATTTCTATCCTCTGTCTCCTTAACTCTAACTCCAACTACCTCCTGTCCTCCATCACTGTACCCATCAATCTCCTCTTTGTCTCCTACCTGGTAGCTCCATCTCTAGGATCATTCTTCTACCAATGTATCCACTGTCCCTCCCTGTCCCTGAACATGTCCAAGGACAACTCTCTGCTCCACCCCTGTCTCTTATACACATCTTCTTCTCTATCTTTTTCTCCAAACCTTCCTGTCTGTGTTGTCCCTCTAATCACCTCATTCCTGATCCTGTCCATCCTTGTCTCTCCTAAAGAGAACTTCAGCATCTTTAACTCCTCCACCTCCAGCTCTGTCTCCTGTCTTCTACCTATTCCTAGTGTCTCTACACCGTACATCATGGCTGGTCCCACAACTGTCAAACTCAAATTACTTACTCAAAGTATTATCATGGACATTGTATTTTGGTATTCAATGCTACCAATAAAAGTTTTTCATTTGTTTCAAGTTGTTAAAGAAAAAAAAATCATTTATTTCAGTGATGAGTTGAATGCTCGTCCACCACAACAGCTCAACTGTCCACTAAACCATCGGACTAACAAGACCTCAGTGTTTCTAGAAATGAGTCAAGGGACATGAATATGTGTAGAGCTGGAGCGGAGATTTCCCAACTCCACTTGTAACTCCTTTCTATTTTACATACATTATGACATTTTGATCATTCGATTCACAAAGTCTGCAAAAAAAAAAAAAGAAATACCGAAACCTCTTCATCTTCTGGTTCAAATCCCGACAGTGAGTTTAAGACGGAGCACAAGGTCGTGGAGTCTTTGTCTTTTTCCTGTGGAACTGTGTGGCTCTTTTAACTCCCGTGTCTGTTCTTTTCTTTTTTATTGTGTTGAAGCAGCGACGTAATGACTCCACTGGGTGTAGTCGAGGTATATTTTTAATGACTGTCTCTGCTCGGTGACTTATTGCCTTGATTAATATATCATCACAAAAGCCACATGAAGGGCCGACGAGAACATAAAAAAGTCATGTTTTTCCCACTCTCTGTGCGTGTGTTTACGTGTGTACTTGGAATAAAGAGTATCTTAAAAGGACGGGGGAGGTAAAGAGGTGAAGTACGCTCCTGTCTTGTACGTGTGTGTGTTAGCATTTAGGTGTTTATTTTGATGTAGCGGATGCTTGTAATTGTATGTGTATTCATAATTAAGTGAGTGAAGAACTTGTGAGAAGCCCTTTGGTCCCGGGCTTTAGGAGCTCTGGGGATAAAGGTTGGGGGGAGAGGAAGAGGACGGCAGCTTCTCTCAGCTCCTTCTTTTAATTGGTGCACAGGGAGAGAGACGGAGGAGAGTGAACTGGATCACTGTTAATTAAACTGAAAAAAACACACACACACGGGTGTATTCCTTGGTCATGGGCAGGGATCTTGGCTCTGCGGTGCATGGATGGGCTAAGGAGGGCAGCGCCTGGCCAGCTGAAGAGAACCTGGGGAACAAAGGAGTGTGTCCCTGTGTGTGTGTTCCTGGCACAGATATACTTAAGGGAACCATTAAAAAAATACTATTATTATTGTGGCATTTTATGCCCCCACTGAGAGAGAGGGAGGTTTTATTGTTCTAGGGAGAGTTACGATTTGGAACAGTTAAAAAATATAGTTAGGATAATTATTTAAGTTACACATATACTTGTAATATTAGGTTAAGGAATTAATGAATGAATTATGTCAGGGATAATATTACTCGAACCATCCACTATGGAGCACAAGCCAGTGTTTTACTGCATCTGGTGTGAAACCTTGAAGCCAAAATAAATGTGTCTTCTGTCTTCTTTTCCTTTCAGTTTGTCTTTTTTTCAGGGGTTGCCACAGAAAGTCAACAATTTCCATCTCCCCCTGTCCTCTGTATCCTGAACTCTTAACTCCAACTACCTCCATGTCCTCCCTCACTGCATCCATCAGTCTCCTCTTTGTCTCTTACCTGGTAGCTCCATCTCACTGTCCCTCCTCTGAACATGTCCAAACCACCCAAAATAAATAGGTAAATTGTATCAAATACAGATGGCGCTACCAGGTAGGAGACAAAGATATTGATTGATGCAGGGAGGAAGATGGACGTGGTTGGAGTCAGAGAACAGGGGGAAGAAGGAAGAGGATTGACTGTGGTCAAGCCCTGAAAAAGGGACAAGCTGAAAGGAGAAGATGTCGATAACACAAGAGGTCAGGGGTTTGATCCCCATCCTTCTTGTTAACAAAGCACAACGTAACCAAACCCTAACACAAGTATGGCCAATTATTTTGACTTGCAGGCTACAATGGGAACTAAAATGTGACATGGGGCACCAGGTCCTAGATATGGAGCTACCAGCTAGGAGACAGAGGTTGGAGTTAGAGTTGAGGATACAGAGGACAGGGGGAGATGGAAATTGTTGACTCGCTGTGGCAACACCTGGGAAAAAAAGGACAAGCTGAAAGGAAAAGAAGAAGAAGAAGATGTCCCGTAATATTGATTAACTTGTATCAGTTTTTCCTGAATCCCTGAGTTAATAAGAATCTGGATCCCTGAGTTTTGCCAAATTTCTGGACATTTCTCAGTTTAGGGGCCAAACGGCTGCATTCATCATTATAATTTGATTTAATAATCAAAACTTAAGTGTTTGTGCAATTATCAGCAAAACTATATCTGCCATATCAGGATTTTATTCACGTGAAATACTAACGTAACACAACAAAACAGACTGTGTGTTTTTGTTTTCATTTATCTCTGCGTAAGGGTGTGGGTGTGGGTGTGTGTTTTTTTTTTTTTTTTTTTGGCCACCAGCAGCTCACACCCCTAAGCAGACAGCAGGCATGCGTGTGCATTGTATGTCTTTCGAATATCAATGAACCGCACACACACACTCACATCGACACACCCGGGATGTAGAGGTCAGAGAGTGAGTCAATCATCTAACCCTGCGATGACACAGTCTGAAAAAGGAGTAGGTGTGTATTTGTGTGTGTGTGTGTACGTGTGTGTGTGAACCTGCATTTTCATGTCTGTGTGTGTGTGTGTGTGTGTGTGTGCGTGAGAGCATGGGGCCCGCAGCTGTCAGGGGCTGAGAGCAGCAGGCACTAATGAAGCAGATGAATAGTGCAAAAACTCCCAAATACAAACAGGACAGTTGACATTTTTCATCTGTCAAAAGCAGAAGATGCATGAAAATACGATGGGCTCTTGTTTAACCCTTCGCCTCCCGGTGTGTGCAGTAGGCAGTGTGTGTTCCTGTCCCGCCTCTCTTTTCCTTACCTTCTCAGGGAGGTAAGTTGTGGAGGAGGACTACTGTCCATCGCATAGAAATATATATATCATAAGACCTTGCATAGATAAAAATCGGACATTTTTTCAAAGTCTACAATGGGGGTCACCTGCTGCATTTGATGGAGGATTTCTCTGGACAGGGACATTGGGGGCCCAGAGTTCTTCTTCTCCTTCTCCTTTCAGCTTGTCCCTTTTTAGGGGTTGCCCCAGCGTCTTAACAATTTCCATCTCCCCATGTCCGCTGTGTCTTCTACTCTGACTCCAACTACCGCTATGTCCTCCCTCACTGCATCCATCAATCTCCTCTTTGTCTCCTACCTGGTAGCTCCATCTCTAGGATCACTCTTCTCCCAACTCCCGTCTCCACTGTCCCTCCTCTGACCATTTCAAGCTGGCTTCTCTAGCTTTTTCTCCTGTCTGTGTTGTGTGTTCATGGTCTTGTCCATCCTTGTCACTTGTAAAGAGACAGTATCTTTAACTCTTTCAATAAGAAGTTTTATGTATTATTAAAATTATTTATTAAAATTAGGGATGTCCAATAGTCAGTTAAAAATGTGATTTTTGATATTTTACTAATTTTTCAGACGACATTACTAGTTGTCTGATAACTAGGATAATTATGTAATATTGCTGAGATTTTCATTTTTTCCCCATGAAATGGAAAATCCGACAACACATTATCTGGGTTTCTCCAAGTTTGCGCAAGTTAAGTCCATAGGGTTCTGAGAAACTATTGATATCGTATTGGAAATCAAGTAGACAGTACAACTTCAGACAAAAGTAAATGTTTTATATTTCCAATTTGAGTATTTTTTTTACTTGCAAAACAAACTGCTTTAATAGTCTAAAAAATTCGATTATCACAATTTTCAGAATTAACTGGAGGTCGGATTTATTTGTTTGGTTTGTCTGGTTTTACCTGAATGCGAGTGGCCAGCTGATGGTCCCTGATTTCAGAGTTAATACAATACTTCTTTACTTCAGACAAAACAGAAACTATACATTTTAAGACAACATTATTGTCTCTATATGTATTGCAGCAATGGACCAGTAAACTGTCCAAGACACAAACCACTCTCACCTGTTGACAGTTGGTATTGGCCTCTGTAAACCTCCATGACCCTTTAATGAAGCAGTAGAAATTTTTTTTTGTTGTTTTTTTACACTTCTTACAAATTTTACAATATATGCAAAATAAGACATGAAGTAAAAACAACAAGTCATCAATGACATAAAAAATAAAACTTTTCTTTTTGTCGGTTTTGGTGGGCAGCTCAAAATCACTGGAGACATCCAGAGTCCAACCAGGAATCACCAAATGATCTTTTGTTGTTGAATGCTCATTAAATAAAAGGTAAACTGACTATTTCAACCCACGTAAATTATGAAGATATCACGATTCCCGGTCGTTCATTAAGAGAAACACCAGTCATTTTAGACACACGCCCCCTACTGTACGGTAGATTTTGAAAGGATGGTGCGTTCATGTGTGTGAATAATGGCTGTTTTCCCCATCATCATACATTACAATCTGAACTTTAAGGAAACGGGAACAGTAAGAGGTTTTGTTACTAATGAAGGGGCCAATACTGCTGACAGTGTCAGACGTCTCCAAACACAACTCATCACTGTCAAACCCCTGCTGGGCCCAGTCTCAGTGGCAATTACCAGAGCAGAGGGGCAGAGCTGTCCACAGGAAGAGGGAGGGAGATCATTCCATATTTGCTGTTCATCTTCATGTATTCACGGGAAAGGCTTTGATTAATGGATGGAATTAGTGAGGGGTGATGAATGTTGCCCAGACCTCGCTGCCCACTGGAAGCTGTGACATACGTAGAGCCTGTCAAACTTTTCTCTTTCTGCACCATCAAAGCTTGACACGTCTTTCTGTAAGGGATGGAAAATTGAAGAAATGACTTTAAATTGGTCTGACTTCAACAGCACTTTTTTTTTTGGTAAGTGCCAAAAGGTTTCCATCATGGCTACCAAAATAGATAACTCCAAAAACGAGTCCCCGCAATTATTCCTCGCAGAAATCACGACCCCACGTTGTGATGATTGTTTGTTTTTGGAATTTCTAGAAATTATAATAAAAACAAATACAGTAATTGTACTTTTTCTGCTGTTGTCGTGGATGACACTTACGGTTGCGGTGGATTTCTTCTAATTTGTTTGCCATTTCTTTTATTATAAACAAGTGACCACTAGGTGGCATTAGAACACATCCCTTAAAAAATGGAAAAAAATAAATCTGTTGATTACATTATTTAAAATGATACAAAGCTTTTGGTACATGAATGTTGGAGCTAGTGGTATTTAGCCTATTTTAGACTCTGGCTTGGTCATTGATAGGTTGGGGCTGTGGTTAGTGGTGAGCGCTCTTGCCTTACAGGAGTGATTTCAACCAGCGACTGTTAACATCTTCTCTAATCTTTATTTTAAATGAGTTTTTCAACAAAATAAAGAAAAATAACTAGAACGGACAGTTTTGAAATTTTGGTTTAGTGAAAGTCCACGACCCTTATTTTTGGAAACCCCAGACATAGATCATCAATTTAACTGTAATTGTAATTGCACGGAGTTCCTCAGGGTATCACAGATTGGTGATTAAGTGAATTGTTTACGCTAAGTCAACCATGGTGTGAGGTCCGTCCATCCCTGTCCCTGTTGTCACCTGTGTTAGTAATTAGTCTCACTCTTGTCACCTGGTGTCCTTCTCCCCAATGAGTCATCATTGTTGTGTACTGTTGTGCCATGCTGTGCCTTGTAGTGTAATGTGTTACAGTTTATAGCAGGGGTGTCCACACTTTTTGGTCTTGTGAGACACTTTTCAAATGACCAGGCTGAAACACTACCTAGATCGGAATCTCAAAATATATTTACCCATATAAACTGGATGTCTTATTCTCTACATTAACATATAATATATGTTATACTGTCTGACTAAATACCTTTATGTTTCTCACTTTAGTCCAGTGATTAGCATCTTGAAATACAATTACATCTACGTTTTCTATTGCAATAATTTTTTCATGTTATTACTCGGTATCTACCATCACTCCTTTGGAGATCTACTGGTAGATCCCGATCCACATATTGGACACCCCTGGTTTATAGAGTTAATTTGTTTTGAAGGCCACTGTTGAAGACAGATGTGTTTGAGAACTTTATCTATTGAAGAGTATATGTGTTTGGAGAAGAGCATGAACTAGCCAATGAGCTAGCCAATTAGTTTGTTGGCTAGTTCCTTTGGCTAGCCAATGTTTCACCTTCCGAGTTTTGTTGTTTTCTTCCAATGATTAAACCTTATACACCGAACGAGAGCATCCTTGTGGCGCCTTTGAATCCAACAATGTCGTCCACGTCTTGGACAGCCCTTGAATGTTGGGGCGTGGCAGCTGTATTCAGCGTACCCTTCAGAGTACCCTTCAGAGTACCCTTCAGAAATTATGCCTCTGTATTTAACCC
>JAFBJS010003632.1:104857-119924 GCA_016785265.1 Paraplagusia blochii | reverse complement strand
ATACATATATATACGTATATATGTGTTTATATATACATATATATACACGTATATATGTATATGTGTGTGTGTATAAAGTCTGACAGTCAGACTCGATAACCCTCCCGCACCTCTGGATAACTTAACAGTTGTGGAAATAACTATTAATCCCTGTTAAAAACAAAGGTCTTTGCAAATATGGCAATATAAATACAAAATAATATTAAATATAAATACTATGTGCAAAATCCTTGTGTATAAGGTCTATAAAGAAAAGTTGAAAAGTTAACATCTCTATTATCTGGTTGACATACAATTATTTAATAGATTGTTCTCATTTATCAAACCCTGAATCATGTTTAGAGGAAAATAACTGAAACATCAATTCCTGAAAAGTTGAATGGAATTTTCTGATTACTTTCACTTCCAGCTTCATTTTTGCCACATAATATCCTTGTCCTCTTCTGATTCAGGATTCAAAGCTACATTATCATTACGTGTTTTCAGTGTCTTTGTGTTTTTGTGTAAAATTTACAAATATGTCGATCTGGTGTACTTGTCTGCTCCTGTTGTTCATGTCTTTAGCCCGGTTTTCATTCATAAATTTAAACTCCAACATTGGACTCAACAGATGCATGAACACAGTACACAGCAGGTTACAGAAAAAAAATATATATATATATTTGAGTTGCTACTCTGAGGCGTTGGAGTGCAGTGTTTACAGTCTTTGTTTGCGATACGTTGTCCCATCCACAGCTATTTTTTTACTTAAAATTTAAGAAAAAAAAAAACGTACTTTCACACACACATCTGTGTAGCTCATTATTTTTGCAAAGTTCAGTATTTTTGTCAAGACACATTTTTTTTTTTTTTTACAGTTTCCTGTTTCCCTTGCTGTAAAGATAACTCTGAAAACGTTTCCACAGCATAAAACCAAAAAGGAGAAACAAATGGGAAAAAGCTGAAAGTTTTCACAAAGTTTTTCTTTCCACATCGAAGCATGTTCTGTCTCATCGTCCTGAAAGTCGGTTTTGCGTTTACAGTTCTTCACAGCACCAAAGCAGTTTGGGAGGATTTGGTCGAAATCTCCATCACCTTGGAGATCTTGACTTTAACTTGATAGAAATTGTTTCTTCCTCTGTGTTTATGTCACATGACGGCACTCCAGCTTCTCACCTCAGCTCTGCTCACTCGAGGAGAATCCAGGTGTTTTCCAGAAAGTGAAATATTAGCAAATAATATTTATTGTTCTGGTAGTTGTTCGTTTGTTTATTGAGCATTTTGTGTCAGTTTAAAAACCATCATCATCATCATAAATCCCTTGTTATGCTTTCTAAATGCAATAAAGCTTTTAAAAAATGTTTGTCACGGACAGAAGAGTGAGTCAACTTTCACCAAGGTTTGAGTTTTGTGACGGAATGGACTGAAACCAGAACCAAACTCAGTGAAGAACTTAGAGACTTAGCCTTCTGTATCTTCTACTCTGACTCCAACTACCTCCATGTCCTCCCTCACTGCATCCATCAATCTCCTCTTTCTCTCCTACCTGGTAGCTCCATCTCCTCCTCTGAACATGTCCAAACCATCTCAATCTGGCTCCTCTAGCTTTTTCTCCAAACCTTCCTGTCTGTGTTGTCCCTCTAATCACCTCATTCCTGATCCTGTCCATCCTTGTCTCTCCTGAAGAGAACCTCAGCATCTTTAACTCCTCCACCTCCAGCTTCATCCTGCCTGTATTCTTTTCTCTGAACAGTAAAAAGTATAATAACATAAATTAAAAGTTAAATTTAGAAATGTCTGGCCGGCCTGATTAAAAAGCCAAACGGGCCACATTGGGCCCTCAGGCCATATTTTGCCCAAGTCACTCTTATGTACCTATAGCTTTTTCTTGTCCTGTTTTCCTTGTTCCTGATCCTGTCCATCCTTGTCTCTCCTAAAGAGAATCTCAGCATCTTTAACTCCTCCACCTCCAGCTGTGTCTCCTGTCCTCTGCCTATTCCTAGTGTCTCTAAAAAAACCACACCAGTATTAGACGTAAGTAAACACCATTAAGAAATAAAAATGTAGCCCAAATCGATTTTACATATCACACTAAATTCAACATTTGCTTGCTAACAGCAAACTTTTTCTTTTCATACATTGAAGTACTTACGATTTTCAGGTATTCCACCTTTTTTGATGATGTCAAGGATGGCAATACACGACAATAAAAGGGGGCGCTGCTGAAACAGTTTGGTCCCTCTGCTAATATTTACATGTCCACTCCTTTTCATCCTCTTATCAGGGTCACAGGGGCAACGGTTTTCCTCAAATGACACTATTCCTATTATTATTTTTTGGGACATTTTTAGGAAATTGGACACGTTTTGTTAGATAACCTGGTAAGATTACATGTATTTTGTTATTGTAATCCAATAGGATACATTTGAATTTCACTTTTTCTGCACTTTGAAGATATAATAAGTAATAATATAATTATCTAAAATAGAATTGCATATTTTTTAATTTCTCCTTCTTTCACCCCGTCCCTTCCTCGGGTGTTACCATGTCCCCTTTCCTCTGTATCTTCTTCTCTAACTCCAACTACCTTCATGTCATTCCTCACTGCATCCATCAATCTCCTCTTTGTCTCCTACCTGGTAGCTCCATCTCTAGGATCATTCTTCTACCAATGTCTCCTCTGTCCCTCCTCTGAACATGTCCAAACCATCTCAATCGGGAACATGTCCAAACCATCTCAATCTGTCTTCTCTAGCTTTTTCTCCAAACCGTCCTGTCTGTGTTGTCCCTCTAATCACCTCATTTTTATGACATTTATGATTTTTTATTTAAATGTCAGATATTCTTTATGAATCTTCATTACTCTGGTTCCAGAGACGGTTCTGTTCAGGGATCTGAGCCATGAGAAGTGTCTCAGTGCGTCTCCCATCACCATCAGAAGTCCATGGACTTGTTTACTGTTGTGGAGCCAACACGACTCTGCTGCCGCTTCCGTTTCATCATGTGCCTTTTCATTAACTCCTACTGTGTTGTTAGTGTGTTTAAGGTCATTACTTCACTGTTTATGGTCTCTTTCCTCTGTGCGTCCCCTGAGTCACCGCCCTCCCTCCTCGTCCCTCCTCTCCACCCTCCCAAGTTTCCTCCTCCAAACTAACTTGTCCCTCTGGGTCTGTCTAATCCCAGTTGGCCGAGGAGCAGCGGGGGTGGGCAGCGGCTCCCTCCCCGTAATGAACTCCACAGGGACTGTTGTTCAGTTTCATCACGGCAAAAATTGCTCCCATGGAGCCGTGAACACAGTGAAAACAAACAAAAGTAAATATCTGGAATTAATACGTAAGTTGTTTGCTGCTTCCCAGCACGGAAGGACTCGCCTGCCACGGCCGCTCGGTTTAAGGGTGTGGATATTTACGGTGTTAAATTCCAAAAAAAGTGGCCGCGCTTTGAGTCAACAATAAAAAAAAAATAGAAAATAATTAAAAACATCTAAAACATTTCATTTAAAGTATAATTTAATAATAAATGAATTTCAATAAAACATTTATTTCTTAGTTTTCTGTGGCCCACCCTTAAATAAAAATCAAAATCTATAAGTTTGTCCATCTTGTGGTGAAATGTCTTCATCCCACTGATGGACAGGATCAGGATTGAGGTGATTAGAGGGACAACACAGACAGGAAGGTTTGGAGACAAAGCTTGAGAAGACAGATTGAGATGGTTTGGACATGTTCAGAGGAGGGACAGTGGATACATTGGTAGAAGAATGATCCTAGAGATGGAGCTCCAGGTAGGAGACAAAGAGGAGATTGATGGATGCAGTGAGGGAGGACATGGAGGTAGTTGGAGTTAGAGATGAGGACACAGAGGACAGGGGGAGATGGAAACTGTTGACTCACTGTGGAAATCGCTGAGAAAAGGGACAAGCAGAGAAGAAAAGAAGATTGTGAGGTAGTCGGGAGGCAAGCGTGAGAGGAAAATCGTTCGTCTTCACCGCGTGTTTGTCCCGAGTTGCACAATTTAGCCAAAAATCAGTTGAAATGAACAGATATTCTCATGACCAAGAAATCGACAAAAAATAAATTAAATTTTCTGGTTGTTTCTTGTGTTTTCCAAGATGACAACTGCGCTATGCAACAATTCTTTAAGCCGATCATTTGTCTACGGTGATTCAAATGTTCCGATTCAGAGAAATGAGGTCATTCCAGAGGACGGCGTCCTCATCTTCTCTCTTGTGTAGTTCCTTTGTTTTTTGACACCAGTGTCATCATTTCCATACTCATATATACAGTAGTTTGTGGGACACGTTCACGTTCAGCAGCCTGAGCTTCTCAGATATTAGTTTGCCGTGATAGAAGAATCACCAGGGACGACGACAGGACAAAACAGCGTCCCAGTCCTCTTCATCATTTCACCGCTGCCATTTTCTGAACCCGAGTTTCTTAAAACAGGTTAAACTCAGATTTAGATCCGAACTGTTCTCTCGCACTGCTCCGGTTCCAGGTTAGAATATTTGTCAACGGCAGATCTCCGGGGAGGAGCACGGTGAGGTTGGGGTAAAGAAAGACGGAGCCTGCAGTCATTTATCAGTTGGGAGCAACACACAGCAGGCCGCAGCCGGCGTCACTCGTCAGCTCGGCTCCTGACGCACTAACATATGTGAGGGCGGAGTACACGCCACTCGTAATAAGCACGTGTACGCCAAAACACACTGTAATTATGAGTGTCTCTTACACTGCGTGGCCTTAATCTGCAGCCACCAGGCCAGCACAGAGGGGGGACGGGGAAGTACAAGGAGCCCGCAGCGAGAGGAGACAAAATAAAAGCCCGGCGGCTCGATGAACCCATCGGGGGCTCTTAAAAAGGCTGGGACTGTTTCCCCCTCCTGTGTCCAGCACCGTCAAAACGAAAGGCTATGGACGTCCTCACTGCAGCCCCGCCACCACCACCCCCCGCCCCTGTGGACTTTTCACAAACTGTAAACCATTGGAAACAAATGACGTCTTAAAGTTTTTCAAAAGAAACCTGAGCCTGAGAGGAGGACTTTACAGGTGGTGCACACACACACACACACACACACACACACACACCCTGTAGCTTCACTCTAGGAGACTCAGGTCAACACACTTCCTTCCTCTCCTGGTTGTAAATGAAGTTAAAGGCTTGTATCTACTTCAGTCGTCACTTGTTGCCCCCTGCTGATGGGGAGTGCATCTAAATTTGAGGAAAACATCACATATATATATATATTTTAATAAAAATATATGCATATGTGTATATATATTACTTATATGTATATATATTCATATAAATATACATGAACATATATGTGTTTATATTACAGATATATACATATATGTATATATTTATATAAATATATAAACACATATATACATATGGGTATATATGTATTCATTCATTCATCCATTCACCTTTACTCTATCATATTTATGTCTACATACGTACATATATTTATATATATTCATATAAATATACGAACATATATGTGCATGTATATATTTATATATATGTATATATATAGATATATATATATATATATGTGTACATACCTATTCATTCATTCTTCCATTCACCTTTACTCTATCATGTTTATGTCTAAATATATGTCTGTCAAAGTAACCATTTCAACCCCGCTCTTATATTCGTCTGTTCCTTCGATAATATCATCTGACTTGTGACATTAAGCGACAATTATTTTTGATATTATGTAATATATTATGTAATATTATGTAATATAATATAGTCCAAGCTCCTGTGTTTCACTGAATGCGGTGTGTCCCTGAAAAGCTTTGTAGGAGAAATGACTGTATATTAAAGTAAAGTCACTAGATGGCAGCATTTCAGCTCATTTGCATTATCTCATACTCATACAGAGGTTTGTACAGATAAATAAAAATAATGAAAAATATTCCTAGGCCTGTATGGATACTGACGTCGGGATCATTGGAAAATATGGGCAAATAGTTAAAACCGTAAATCCTTAACTTATAGGTATATATTTGTATATATGTGTAAAAATATATGCATTCATCTGTACAGATAGAAATATTCTGTTGTTTTATGAGTCGTCCTTATGTTGACATTACATTGATGATAATAATAGATGGGCTGATTAGCATATGTTGATTTGATTATTTAAATAAATCCACTGCGTGCAGACGTAGATCAGATCAGATCAGAATTATTATTTCTGTATAAATGACATTGGTGTCGCCTTCAATAATCAAACCATCTCTGACAGTTGACGCTTCCTGCTTCTGTTTTTTTTTTTTTTTTTGATGATTAACGTCAGGACTGTTCTCGCTCTCCTTCATTCCCGTCACATGTCAGACTTCCAGGAGGATTTCCTTCACTGTCACAGACACATGTTTCCAGGTCCAGTAAAATAAGCACTCGGGCCGTAAACTTACCACCGAGCTGTCCCTAAATAACCACATCTGTCGGACGGACTTAAACAGACCCTAAAGAGTCACTTCTAAAGATGAAGGGACTTCGCCCGCAGCACAGGCGCTCAGTCGGGGAAAATTCCTGTTTCTGCCATGAAAAGATGAAAAGTCCATATGGGAAGAAAAAACGGGGAGGAAATGGTGTTTAAAATAAAAATAAATGAATTCCAAACTGAAAATAGATTAGAGGGATGAAAAATGTAGGTGTAACTACATTATTAGCTTGTGAAATTAATCTGATGGTGTATTAGTGGGGCAGTTGTGGCCTAGTGGTCAAGGAACCAGACGTGGGTCTAGAGCAGTGATCCCCAACCACTGGGGCGGGGACCGGTACTGGTCCGTGAGTGAATTGGTGCCGGGCCGCAGAGAAATAATGTTTCCTTTTGGCGCCATCTGTCTATTACTTCCACTTGATCCATACCCATATCAACAAAAGAACTGACCAATAGAATGGCTAGGATTCCATCATCAATAATGCAACTATATTTGATTAGGAAATATTTTCAACAACAATAAACCCACAGTGTCACAGTGTCATTGATACAAGATTCTAACTTTTTATACTGGTCTGGCAGCAGAAAGTTATACGTTGTGTGCACTTGAGAAATCCTGGTTGTGCCAATGCACAGTTAATTCGGGTAGGAAGATTTTATAGGTAGGAAAATATTTCAGAACATCAAAAATGTAATTTTATTAAAGGGTATTTATCTGCCATAACTTAACGACCGGTCTGTGAAAATAGTACGAGACATTTAACTGGTCCATGGCGCAAAAAGAGATTGGGGAACCCTGGTCTAGAGGGTTCCAGGTTTGTGTCCTCACTAGAATACCTTCTCATCATCGTGTTTAAACCCACTCTACATGATTCCAGTAAAGTTGGCGAAACCCAGGTAATGTTTTATTAGATTTTCATTATCGGAGGAAAAACATTGAAATGATCTTCCTGATATTCCCAGATTATCCCAATATTGGGCCGATTTATGGACATATTGAGTCCTCAATATCACCCTGATCCTGAGCACTGAGCAAAAGTCTGTTAGGGAGAAGTAATAGAATGGACGGAGTCAGACTGAGGCAGCAGGGAAGCCTGTCAGCACATCCTAGATTAGTTTCAGGCCTCAACTTTAAGACGTCTGCTTAAAACTGAGGAGTTAGAACCTGGATGTGTCTGTGGAGGCAGTCAGTTGGCTATTAGCTTCATCTGAGAGATGGAGATCGTCCAGGAGACGGAGACTCCTGGTGTTCTGGCAGAAAAAAAAAAAAATGAAAAGGCTAAAATAGGATAAAATAAAAAAGTGTTCTGATCGTGGAATGCCGTGTGTTGTGGATCTAATCAATATCTGAAGAAGACTCCGGTTCAGGGTTGTCTCTCATTTCAAACCCTTCTCTCCTGTGATCAATAAAAGTTGGTGGAAATCAAAGTGGGCCGTCTTTACCATTGTCTCTTCAACGACGGCAGACAAAGAGTGAGGAGCCTTTGATCGGCCCGTCTGCAGGGCCCACAGCTAAACACACACCAAATCCTCCCACTCCCACCCACCACCTTCAGGTGAGCCCTGTCTCTCCATCCGTCTGTCTGTCCGTCTGTCTCTCTGTCTGTCTCTCTGCCTGTGAGTCTGTTCCAACCAAATTCTGGTTTTTACACCCAGCCAAAATCAAAGGGGCTTTTTATAGGATTGTTCAAAGGAAAAGGTCAAAGATGGTGTTTGTAGCTGGCAGGTCGTGAGGCGTTCAGGTGACACTTGGATTCTGTATGTTGTGTTGAGATAAAACTACCTGGATGTGTGTGTGTGTGTGTGTGTCTGTGTCTGTGTTCTTCATTGAACTGCTCTGTTCAACTGTTTTTGTTACAGGTTAGTTCAAGACCTGGTGTTCAAGGCAGGGGGGGTGTGGAACCCCCCCTGGTGGTCTATAAAAAAATTGCACGGAGGTTTTAATGGTTTTGGGTTACTTTATGACATTAAGACAAACCCTGGATGTTTATGGTCTGTAGAGACGGAGGTGATGCTGTTTTAGTTATTGTGCAATGGGTGGGTGGGTGGATGGAAGGATGGGTGGATGGATGGGTGGATGGATGGATGGATGGATGGATGGGTGGATGGTTTGTTCTATGGACAGATGGATGCATAGGTGGATGGATGAATGGATGATGGAAGGATGGATAATAGATGGCTTCATTGAAGGATGGATGGAGGCACATGTTGATGGATGGGTGGATGACGAATGGTTTCGATGGCTTGATGGATGGATGAATGATGGATGGCTTTGTTGAAGGACGGATGGAGAAATCAGTTGATGGATGGATGGATGGATGGATTGATTGTTCGATGGATAGATGGACGGATGGATGGATGATAATTGATGGAGGGATGCATAGTGGATTGTTTCATTGAAGGATGGATGGAGGCATGAGTTGATTGATTAATGAAAGTTTAGGTGGACAGATGGATGATGAATGGTTCAATGGGTTGTTGGATGGATGGATGACTGTATGGTTGGATGGAAGGATCGATGGATGGATGCCTGCAAGGATGGATGATTAATGGTTTTATTGAAAGATGGATGGAGGAATGAGTTGATTAACGATCAATGGATGGACAGGTTTATGGTTTATGGACGGATGGATGGATGGATGGATGGATGAATGGTTTCATTGAAGGATGGATGGAGGCATTAGTTGTTTGATGGATGTTGCTGTGGACTGACGGCTGGATGATGAATGGTTTGATGGATTATTGGATGGATGGAAGGACAGATGACCATCCATTGATGGATGGATGAAATGATGGGTGGATGAACATGTGGGTCGGGGGCTGGTTGGATGGTTGAATGAATGAATGGTTAGGTGGCGAGATAAATGACGTGATGGATGATGGTAGATAAAGTGATGGGTGGATGTTTGGACTCTCCATCCAATGGATGGTGATGTCAACAAATTCGGTGGCCCACAGTACAGTATGTAAATACTGTTTAATTGACCTACACTAGGTGGCGTTGTTGAGCTCGAATGGGTTGATATGAGTCATGTGTCAGTTCGTCTTGTCTTTTACTTTCATTCATCTGGAGTAGCTTCTTACAGTAGCAGTGGACCTGAGGTCCTTTTTCTGTCTCCTCACTCTTGTCTTCATTCTGTTTTTGTCCTTTTGACCTCGTCTGTCTTTCTCCTGGTTTGTTTGACATGTTTTTACTTATTCTTTCTCTTATGACGTCGTCTGCAGTGTCCACTGTCCTCCCCCCTCAGTTCCTCTGCCTCTTCCTCACCTGTTTTTCATCCTGTGTTAGTCACTTGTAGTCATTTCTCCTTTTGTTGTTGTTTTTTCTGTCCTGTCGTCTTCTGTCTTGACTCGTCCCCTTCCATCTCCTTTTTTTTCTGTCTCCGTCTCATCTCCTCTCTGCTGCTCCAGTGTGTCTGGGCTTCAGTGACAGCTCTGAGGAGACACCAAAGCAGCAGGACCCCTCGGCTCACGACACGCACCTTGTTTACGAGTCCTAAACGACAGACAGACCCGCTGGAGGCTCCGTGTCAGAGCGGGGGAGTGAGGGGTGAGGAGTGAGGGGTGAGGAGAGGGTTTGGGCTGAACACACAAACACACAAACACACAAACACACAAACACAGTCCTGTGATGACAGCGCACGTAACAACACTGAGTGGATGTGGTTGAATGAGTGCAGCTGGAAACTGAGGCTCTGACTATGGTCCACACACACACACACACACACACACATACACAGGGGGTGGTAAATGTGTGACATGAAAATCGTCCACACTGTGGGACTAAACTGGACAATGGTTTTAATTTCTATTCTGAATGTTATTCCGATGATTTTGATTCTGATTTTTATCCTGATTCTGATATTTATTGTTTTTCCAATTCTGATTCTAATTCTAATTCTAATTCTTGTTCTGGTTCTGGTTCTTGTTCCATTTCTTATTCTTATTCTGATTTTAATTCTTTTTCTGATTTTGATTCTAATCCTGATCCTTATTCTAATACTAATTCTAATCCTCAATGTAATTCTGTTATGATTCTGAATCCTTTTCTGCTTCTGATGTTGATTCTGATTTTTATTCTGATTCTCATTCAGATTTTTACTCTAATTTGACTCTGATTCTTGATTCTGATTTTTGATTCTTGATTCTTGTTCTGATTTTGATTTTGATTCTGGTTTTCTTTCTGAATCTGAATGTTTAACTGAAAATACGTGTGGGAGAGCTAGACAGAAAGTGAGAGAAAGATAAATATATAAACAATAAAACATTAAACATATATATATATATATATATATATATATATATATATATATATATATATATTCTAGAGATGCCGTTGGCCGTTTCTGGTATTAGTATAATTATGTGACACCAGTAAAAAAAAAGGACTATCCGTAAAATCGTTATTGGCTTTTCCTTATTTCCGAAAAATACGATAACATTAACTCATTCTTTTTTGCTCGCAAATATGCTAGTATTACAGAGAGGGGTTCTGAGACCTCAATTTTCTGCTGTAGATGTTGGTATTAGTTTGTATCGTAACTTTTTGTGTTCTAGAAAAAAATCTGATCATTAGCGATCGTTAATATCAGAGCTCCCTCGTTGAGTCCATCCAGTTCTCACATTGGCTTCTTCATCCGTGGTGAAAACGAATTAATCCCAGGGTTTTAATCTCCACGAGGCGTAGATTAGGTGCATGTTCTTCCAGAATAAGAACAGAGAAACCACTAAATATTATTCACATGCATCAAAATTAATAAAGTTGAACTTTATGAATTTCCTCCGTCGTCTTGTCGTCGTCGCCGTCGCAGGAAATGTTTTTATGCAGAAAAGGAATCTTATGCATTTATGCAAGTGAACAAACAGGAGACTGGAAGTGTGTTTTGTGAATTTGTTTAAAGGCCACTATTAGCATACAGCTACACCCGGGCCTCCACTTCCCTTCTACACCCAGGTCCCTCATGACTGTGGCCACTCCATCACATGACACCCCCCAAATCAAGACAGACTACAACCATAGGCTGAAATGTAGAAACCAAGTGAAATTGCGCTTCACCTCTATTCCTAGTAGGGGGCGCTGTTTCCTAGCTGCTTCTTCTTTCGGCTTTTCCCGTTTAAGTTTCCTAGCTGCATAAGTTTGAAAAAAAAACACTTAATTTTTTTTCACAATAACTCACAGTTCCTTATAAATGCCCATGGGCTTGTCAAAATAAAAGCCCTTGGAGACATTTATCAAATGAAAATTTGCAATCACAGTGAATATTGATAGTGAAAGCCTCACAGCACAATATGTGACAGTTTATTTTAATGCACTTTATAGTTGTTTAATACATTTTTGCAGGTTTTTTGTTTGTTATTTTTCTTTGTATCTGTTGTTTGGTCTGTGAAAAAAATAGTTTCACGTGACTTTAATTCAGTCCAGTTTTGCAAACTGTGAGTTGGACTTAATCCACCTACTGATTCTATCTTCCATCCATCTTGTCCTCTTATCAGGTACTGGATCGTGGGGCCAGAGGTCTGAGCAGGGACACCCAGACCTCCACCTCCACTGAGAGGCTGACCAGAGATTGAGCCTCCACCCAAATCACACTGCATCACATCATTGTGATCCACGCATTTGAACCCAACGAAATGTATTCAACCCATCACCAAAGTGAACAGTGAGCAGCTTTGAGCACCTGGGGAGCAGTGAGTGGGGACGCTGCTTTAACCCATCACTATGGTGAGCATAATCTCCGCCATGCTCAGTGGACCTAAGTGGTAACCTGACAGCTGGTGGATTCAAACCTGAAACCCTCCGGATCCAAGCCTGGTTCCTTAACCACTAGGCCACCACTGTCCCAAACCAACCGCCCTAACTGGGATTTGATTGGGTTCCACACCAGGGTAGTTGGTGGCTTAGTGGTTAGGGAAGCAGACTTGGGTCTGCAAGGCCCCCAGTTTGAATCCCCATTCAGCCAAGTTACCCATGTGGTCCCCACACTGCTTTAACCCATCACTATGGTGAGCATAATCTCCTTTTTCCCAAGGGATTAATAATCCTAAAAATAATCACCTGTTATCAGATGACATTGGAATTGGATAATTAGACGAATGCTCCAACAAATTATTGTTTTCCAAAGTTGTGTTTAAACATTCTGACAGATTTCTCGACATTGTTTGAGGACAGTAAACACAACCAGATTATTACAGTGTGGAAAATACTGTAAATCCTGAGTTTCCTCTCCTTTTTACTGAGTTTCAGCGACGCAGAGAAACGAAGAGACGTAGAAGTTGAAGAACTGAGGAGTGCAGCAAGTTTCCCTTCTCTCTAGTCTGTATGCCTAACCTTTAGCCGCCTGCCCCCCCGTGACTCCCGGATGTTTGATTAGTTTACAGTACACTCCCAAATCAGCATAAGAAAGCGTGTGATGAGGCTGATGAGATCTAACAGTCTCTTCTTGTTTACGCCGCCACAGCAGCAGCAGAAACTCCTTCTCCGCATGTGTGTGTGTGCGTCTGACCCCGAGGCACCGAGTCACTTGATGCATCTTGCATCTCCCTCCAAAACACATGTACACGTACACACACACACACACACACCCCACCCACTGGTAGAAATCCTGGTTGTGCTGCTGGATCTCAGTGGAGGCCGGGAATCCACATCCCCTTTAGGCGAGTCCTGGGGTGCATTTACACCACACACACACACACGCACACGTGCACGAAAAACAACAAGACTACACACCATACACACCATACACACACACGTGTCTTAATGAGAGAGACGATGGTTCTATGGAGGCGACAGCAGAATGAAGCCGACTCACCGAGGACTGACCTGTGGTTCAGGGGCGGCAGCGACTCGGCAGGGAGCTCCTCTCCCAGCACTGATCAGAGGCTGGTTGCACCGTGGAGGCTGCTCACGCTGACGGCGCCGCGAAAACCAACTGATTAAACGCCACTGTCGCCTCAGCTCAGCTGCTTTATGGAAAGAAAGCTTCCTCTCTTTTATAGTTTTTTTTTTTTTTCCACTCACTGTTTGTTTGTCAGTCTCCTTTGTTTTCTTTGTCCTCTGCCGAGACAGCGGTGCCGGTGGATTGGAAGCTGTGAGCGTGAGGGATTTGCGCGTAATTAGCTGAAACGTTCACCCAGGCGAGCACAAAAAGTTAAATTTTTAAACTTTTTGAACCGTATTCCTTTTTAACGCTCTTTCACTGACAACACTGCTTCACTTCCAAGATCAAAACGCTCGCTTCATGGTAGAAATATATTTTATTTGAGTCTTTGGAGAACATGGACAGCCAAACAGTGCTGCCATCCTGAAAGTCCCATTAACAAGTTGTGGAAACTTAAAATTCTGCCGAGTGTTGTCAAAAAAAAAAAAAAAAAAAAAAAAAAAAAAAAAAAAAAAGTAGGGACTTTAAGAATATACGAATGTATTAGAGGATTCCTGCAAGAGTGACAGGCGGCGTAATTGCAGCCACTGACCACTGTTTAAAAAAAATATTTTTTGCACTTATGACAGGAATAAATTCACTCACAGAGGAACAGATCTGCCTCGTAAACAATAACAAAAACAATGGTTCTGGAAAGAGGCAGTCTAAATAATATGAATATAGTAATAATAATATTATGTTTTTTTTCCAGTAGGCTCACCCAACTGGAGGGTAGGTAATGGAGAACCGAAAACAAGAATAGATCCATAATGTTGTCTGTGGAAAATGGTATAAAGGATATAATCTGACTCTTAATCTCTGAGGATTAGGAATGTCAGATATTAACTTTGGCTGATGTTCAGTTTTTGCCGATATTGTCTAAGCCAGTTGTCACTGCCACCACTGGCTTTCGCCAAAAGGCCGAGAAAAAAAATGGTGAAAATGAAATAATTTGTAATCAGGGGCGGAGCCAGAACCCATAAAATGGGTGGCCCCCAAAAAAATTAGGGTGGGCCAACCCCAAAGTATTGTAGCTAAGTTTGATCAGCCCTCTCATCTCTCATTGGATGGGGCGGGCCTGACTGATAAGTGGGCGGGCCCAGGCCCACCCGTGGCTACACCTATGTTTGTACTCATATTCATCCACAGTGCATCCAACAAAACCATTTTTTAGCATTGACTTGCAGTAGAATCCTTCTATAAATCTTGTGGCCCTGCTAACGTTCAACTTTCACATCAAGGTGGGGGCCACAAAATATGGCTCCACGGGCCACAAATGGCCCACGGGCCGCAAGTTTGAGACTCCTGGTCTAAGCCCTTAATCAACCAATTCTAGCAAATTTGGCGAAACTCAGGCATAAACCCAGGTGTTACTCGACTTCACCAGGTTTTATCCCCTGGGTCTCAGAGGCAGAAGTCTCCACGACTGACACCCAAATCCCGCTGCACCAGCCTTCCTGTCGGTGGTGAGTCCACAGGAAGTGATGTGAGTCGGGACAGTGTTACATTCAGAGCACTTCAGTGGCAACCTGGCACTGCTCTTCATACCTTCTTGTAACTTTCTTCTCTTCTTCTCCTTCCATCTTGTCCCCTTTTCAGGCGTTGCCTCAGTGAGTCAACAATTTCCATGTCCCCCCTCAACTCTAACTCCAACTACCTCCATGTCCTCCCTCACTGCATCCATCAATCTCCTCTCTGTCTCCTACCTGGTAGCTCC
>JAFBJS010003632.1:75931-104250 GCA_016785265.1 Paraplagusia blochii | reverse complement strand
GTTTTTTTTTTTTTTCCACTCACTGTTTGTTTGTCAGTCTCCTTTGTTTTCTTTGTCCTCTGCCGAGACAGCGGTGCCGGTGGATTGGAAGCTGTGAGCGTGAGGGATTTGCGCGTAATTAGCTGAAACGTTCACCCAGGCGAGCACAAAAAGTTAAATTTTTAAACTTTTTGAACCGTATTCCTTTTTAACGCTCTTTCACTGACAACACTGCTTCACTTCCAAGATCAAAACGCTCGCTTCATGGTAGAAATATATTTTATTTGAGTCTTTGGAGAACATGGACAGCCAAACAGTGCTGCCATCCTGAAAGTCCCATTAACAAGTTGTGGAAACTTAAAATTCTGCCGAGTGTTGTCAAAAAAAAAAAAAAAAAAAAAAAAGTAGGGACTTTAAGAATATACGAATGTATTAGAGGATTCCTGCAAGAGTGACAGGCGGCGTAATTGCAGCCACTGACCACTGTTTAAAAAATATATTTTTTTGCACTTATGACAGGAATAAATTCACTCAGAGAGGAACAGATCTGCCTCGTAAACAATAACAAAAACAATGGTACTGGAAAGAGGCAGTCTAAATAATATGAATATAGTAATAATAATATTATGGTTTTTTTTCCAGTAGGCTCACCCAACTGGAGGGTAGGTAATGGAGAACCGAAAACAAGAATAGATCCATAATGTTGTCTGTGGAAAATGGTATAAAGGATATAATCTAACTCTTAATCTCTGAGGATTAGGAATGTCAGATATTAACTTTGGCTGATGTTCAGTTTTTGCCGATATTGTCTAAGCCAGTTGTCACTGCCACCACTGGTTTTCGCCAAAAGGCCGAGAAAAATAATGCTGAAAATGAAATCATTTGTAATCAGGGGCGGAGCCAGAACCCATAAAATGGGCGGGCCCCGAAAAAATTAGGGTGGGCCAACCCCAAAGTATTGTAGCTAAGTTTGATCAGCCCTCTCATCTCTCATTGGATGGGGCGGTCCTGACTTACAAGTGGGCGGGCCCAGGCCTACCTGTGCCCACCCGTGGCTATGCCCATATTTGTAATACTCATATTCATCCACAGTGCATCCAACAAAACCATTTTTTAGCATTGACTTGCAGTAGAATCCTTCTATAAATCTTGTGGCCCCGCTAATGTTCAACTTTCACATCAAGGTGGGGGCCACAAAATATGGCTCCACGGGCCACAAATGGCCCACGGGCCACAAGTTTGAGACTCCTGGTCTAAGCCCTTAATCAACCAATTCTAGCAAATTTGGCGAAACTCAGGCATAAACCCAGGTGTAACTTGACTTCACCAGGTTTTATCCCCTGGGTCTCAGAGGCAGAAGTCTCCACGACTGACACCCAAATCCCACTGCACCAGCCTTCCTGTTGGTGGTGAGTCCACAGGAAGTGACGTGAGTCAGGACAGTGCTACACTCAGAGCACCTCAGTGGCAACCTGGCACTGCTCTTCATACCTTCTTGTAACTTTCTTCTCTTCTTCTCCTTCCATCTTGTCCCCTTTTCAGGCGTTGCCTCAGTGAGTCAACAATTTCCATGTCCCCCCTCAACTCTAACTCCAACTACCTCCATGTCCTCCCTCACTGCATCCATCAATCTCCTCTCTGTCTCCTACATGTATCCACTGTCCCTCCTCTGAACATGTCCAAACCATCTCAATCTGTCTTCTCTATCTTTTTCTCCAAACCTTCCTGTCTGTGTTGTCCCTCTAATCACCTCATCCTTGATTCTGTCCACCCTTGTCTCTCCTAAAGAGAACCTCAGCATCTTTAACTCCTCCCAACAAAATTCTCGAACATTACACCAAGGAAACAAATCTGCGTCAACCTCCCTACAGGAGTGAGAGACCGAAGACACAGACGAAAATAAAGGCGTGAGTCAGAATGAGAGAACAGTCTGATCACATCTGCCTCGCACTCCGTCATCTCCGCTGCCACAGTTTTTTTTTCTGCATCTGTTTGTCCATGAAGGTGTGGACGTGACGTTGTTGACGAGACGTTCTGGCACAAACAAAGAGTGAGGAGAGTCGGCCCATTATCCCTGCCCTCTGGCCTGTTTGGGTGAGTCATCCAAGGATGGGCAGAGATTCCAGCAGCCTGGGGCCAGACTTCACCCACTGCCAGAGCCTCCACGCCACTGGGTAAACATGGCTGCTGTCAACCATTCCAAGCAGCGGAGAAGAGGAGGAGATAAATTGGACTTTTTCAGTCAAACGTCAAGTTTGATGGATATTTTACTAAAGTACGTCTCAAACACAACAGGACTGGATTTATGTTGTGCTACAGTTGACCTCCTGTCCAGACCTACAGTGGCCACAGCAGACAGAGCAGAGGAGAACTGGACCAAAGGCCAGACAGAAGAAGGACAGAGAGACCAGGCTCCTACTCTGAGGCAATGTCTCCGTCTTTCATGTGATACTCCAGCGCATGTTCGATTCCTGGTTAGGGTGGTTGTCTTCCAGTGGGCTCACCACCTATAGGAAGGTACAGTGTGGTGCAATGTGATTTGGGTGGCAGTTGTGGAGACTGCTGCCCCCGCGACCCAGTCATGGATAAGTGGATGAAAATGGACGGATTTCAAGAACCTTAACAGTCATTGTGATCTTCACTACTGGGCAAGTTTGAGCAGCCAGGACGTGTGGACATGTGGGGACGGTGCCATGCTCAGTGGTAACTTGGCAACTGGTGGATTGGAACCTGAGACTCTATGGCAGGGGTGGGCAGACTTTTTGACTCGCTGGCCACATTTGGTCCTAAAATTGGACACGGGGGCCGAGTCCAGAGCAGAAAGATGGAGTGTTCATTTTTAACTACGATAAATGCGTGTAAAAGTCGTGTATAAAACCTAAAACCAACATTTCTAATAACCTTTATGATGCCACCTAGTGGGGAAACGCATTATTGCAGGGAAAAAAACAGAAGTATAATAAGATTTTGAATAAATTATTCAATTTGGACAAAGTTGGTGGGCCGCAATAAAAAGCTCTACTGGCTGCATCCGGCCCTCGGGCCTTAGTTTGCCCTGCTGTATGGTCTCATGTCCGGTTCCTTGACCACTAAGCCACTGCTGCCCTACTGTAGGAAACAAAGGTGGCCAAGTTCCTACAGATGGACAGAGGAATAAAATCAGTCTTTGGCTGATGTTTTGACTGTAAGGCAAACCCATAAACCACTGTCCCACCGTGTGGCCCCTGCCTGTTTTTATACCGCTCTATTTGACCGATGCCACCTCTGTCCTCCAAGTCAGTGTCCATCCGTGAGAGAAGGAGTGAATTTCCGCAGGCAGAGGTTGGAAGTGAAAGTGAACATTTTCTCACATGAGCGGCTGAAGGTGAGAAAGGGAGAATAGTGGGAACAGAAGTGTGACTGGGCAACAGCAGCAGCAGCAGCAGCAGCAGCAGCAGCAGCAGCAGCAGCAGCAGCAGCAGCAGCAGCAGCAGCAGCAGCAGCGGGCACTGGCTGGCAGCACAAAGGATGCTTTTCCTTCTGTTTTTCTTTCTTTTCTTTTTTTTTTTTAACTCCATTAATATCTGAGCTGCAGCCTGCATATATCCTCATTCATTATTCATGAATCCACCGCCACTGAACGTACGCGGGAGGAAGGTGGCAAAGCAAAGGCCAGGGATAGTTCCATCACTCCTGCTTTAAATGACACTGAGTGACAGAGCCTGGGGTTTTATGGCTGGATGTACCAGATGAGACGCCGTCGTGCCGTAAAAGGTCCGTGTCGTCCCGCCGTTAATGACCAGCAGGACAAATCAGAGGCCGCGGCGCTGGTGAAGCCGCCTGACTCACTGGGCGACATATGTAACGTATGGAGGTTCTGCACGGACGCAGTGTGTGAACGACAGACCTGGTGACGACTTTGGAGATTTCTTTTTTTTTTTTTTTTTCCAAAGAATATTTACCTTTGGCAAACATGTCAGCATTTTTTGTTTGGACATTTTGTGGCAATAATTGAGGAGCAAAGTTTCGTTCTTCTGAGACTCATGGACTGTCTGGACCAGACATGGGCAAACTATGGCCCATGGACTGGAGGAGGCCCGCTGAACTTTTTCATCCGGTCCAACAATTATAGTTATATAACATTATTCTGCCTTTTACCTCCAATGCTTGTATCTCCTTAAAAGATGGCAATAGAATTGGCTAAAACAGTGGTTCTCAACTGGTCCAAGACCAAGCAAATTCATTTTCCTGTGGTCATAAAGTCGGGACCCACTCTCATAGAATTAGAACCAAGCAAATTCATTTTCTAAAAAAAAATAATAATTTGAAAAATTCTTCACTTCTTTTAACATACTCATTTTATTCAGCAAAATGTGCCTTTCAAAATAAGAGATTTTCTAAGATAAAACACATGCTCAACAGCTGATTCACATTATTTCGATTTTTGACCAGCTGTTGGCGACCCATTCAGAACGAATTCGTGACCTACTTTTTGGGCTGGGACCCACCAGTTGAGAACCAACATGTTTATTATGTTAGTTTATATGAACGCTGCCTCTCTGTGCTCCAGAACCAACCCTGTAGTCAAATTGTAGGATGTTGGATCACGACCCAAAAGTGGGTCACAGGCTGATTTGACGTGGTCGCTGGCCTTTTTCAGGGCAATTAGTTATGTTAAAAAACTAATATCTATATAATATTTAGTGATAATTACTGTACTGACCAGTCAAGAACCACTGATCTACTGCCTTCACCCAATTACTGCTGTCATTGACTGTAGCTCCACCCTCAACCCTGGAATAGAGTAAGAGGAATAAGATAAAGAAGGAAGGAGAAGGAAAATATGGTTACGATTTCTGCTGAGCTGTTGTAACCGACTGCCCAACAGGAGGCGCCAAATCTGTGATCCTCATAAGTCTCTAACCCAGGACCTTCTGCATGTTAGGCACACAGATATGACCAGGTACCGTTCTGTATGAAACCACCAAAGTGATGGAAATAAATGATAACATTTTTTAACTTCAGTTTGTTGATTTTTGTTTTGCGTCTAATTGTCTCAACATCGAACTGTGCCAACGTCGGCTCTGAGTTGACAGCCAACCAGTTTTCAGAAACAAATTAACACATTTATTCTTTAAGTGTTTTCTTAACAACATCACAGCCAATCAACAACCAACCTCTGCACCAGCCCACACAATCCAACAACAGCCGCGCTCCACCGTCTCCAGCCAAATTCCATGTTTTTGTTTTTATTCGTTAGCGCATCATTCCGACAGATTCCTCGACAGCGACATGATCAACTTTGGTGCTGAGTCACGTCGACGTAGCCGCGGTCCCTCAGGCGCTGATGTCACTTTAAAAAGGTCCCGACAGGATGGTTGTTCAGAGATTAGTCAGCAAAACTGGGAACATGACTTTCATGAATAATTTGACAGTAAAAAAAAACGGGAATTTATGAGCGGAGTGTATCGTAAACATTTTGTAAAAAATATTTTATCATCTCATGGGGCATCTGGAGAGTACGCCTGCACTGTCTGAGTGTGTGTGTGTGTGTGTGTGTGTGTGTTTTCCTGAAGTCTCAGAAATGGTAATGCCCTTAACCCCAATGCAAGGGAGACTTAACAGTTAGTATTGACTTTGTGAACAGTTTCCATTGAGGATTCAGACTATTCAATTCTATTTCAACTGAGGGCTGCAAACGGAGAGGGAGGAAGTCCCCAGGCTCCATGTTGCTCTCACACACACATACACACACACACACACACTCGTAGAAACACTGCTCTGAATCCATTATTCTCCAGTGATATCGACTCAATCGGATTTTAACCCCTCTCTGCTGAAGCCATACAGAGACAAATGCTCTCAACATAACAAAGGCTGTGTGTGTGTGTGTGTCTGTGTGCATTTTGGATTAAGGTTTCAGATGTGTAGCGTTTCCAACAGATTCCACACATGGGATTACTGCTGTCCCTTTTGTCAACGTCAGTTTTTTTACACTCAGATATAAAATTCTTTAGATGAAGTTGAGTGTAAACTTTAGCTAAATTCATCGGAGGATTCTAACGTGTCAGTTGACAACAGGTCGACTGCTGCTGCGTCAGTTCTCCAGTTCTCAGGCAGTGAGTTAGAAAGGTTTGTGTTGAGGTACCACTGACTTCAGGGCCACAGAAGTGACAAGAATTCACTCACGAAAATGTTATACCACGATCACAAAACAACAGAAAGGATAACAGTCTGTTAGACTGTTGATAATAGGTAAAAAAAATGTGTCATAAATAAATAAAAGTTGCTTTAATTTATACATAATTGTCCATAATTTCCCAAAGGACACTAGTCAGAATAAGAGGCAGTGTTTGGAGTCCAACATTTCAAATGACTGACAATGTAGCTCATCAATATTACCCTGGTGTAGCTCGTCGGTTAGCATCATTTATAGCATTAGCTTCAATGTGGTTATTGTTTTGGCCAAATTGTGACGTTGTTAGTATTTCGCAAAATTGAGCCCAGTTATTATTAGTCTTTATTAGTAGATACCATGAAGAGAGAGAGAGAGTAAACATCAACACGCTAACTCTGCTGCTAGCTGCTCACTGTCTTGAATGATACTGGTTTCTATTTTACTTTGTCATAAGGTATGTGTTGCTGAATAAAAATAAGCACAAAAGCTTGACTTTATGTAACTACTGTATTATATTCAATATGCCATTATATTTAAATAATCCTGTATATTAGCACTTTGACATGCTAACCTAAATATTACACCATGGGTCACCAACCTGGTGCCCAGGGTTACCTGGTAGCCCCCATGGTCCATCCATCGAAAGAGATTAAAGGCAGTAGAAATATGGATAAACCTAGTTCCCCCTAAGTGTGTTCCTAAATTATTGATATATATTTACCATTTTGGATAATTTGGTATTTATTATTTATTATAATATAGAGTTTAAACCTGAAAAATAATGAAAGGAAGCAGAGGCACAGTCAAAGCACAGTTTTGCAAAGAAAGGTGACGTAGAAAAAAGGAGGAAGGAACAGAAGTTTTAAAAAACACTACAGGAAGTCAAACTGCAGAAAACACACTTTCCCTGAGGGTAAAGTTGTTAGTAATATTTACGGTTTACTTTAAAAGGCGATCAAAGGGCACTGAGTGCATTTATAAATATATATTACCTTTCATTTTTTAACAATATAAGGGGACATAAATACCAAACATGTAAGTACAGGTTTTTGGTTAATCTGGGGACCTTCACATTGCCCCAGTGTCTCTGTCATTGGTGTAAAACCCCAGGGTTCACCTCCTGGAGACGTTCGAATCCCTGTTAGGGCGGTTGGCTTCCAGTGGGCTCACCACCTGCAGGAAGGTGTTGGAGGCTGGGTGCTGCCCCAGTGACCCAACAACAGATAAGCAGTTGAAAATGGATGGATGGATGATTTATCTGGGCCTTAAAGTGAACAGTGGTCATGTACAGTATTCTCTGTAGTAAACTCCAAACCTGAACAAAATAACTGTAATGATTTTATTTTATTTTATTTTTTTAAACCGCTGATATTTCTGTGAAAAATGTCAGTTTCACTTCCCGTTCCTGTTTTTTTTACCCTCTGTTCTCTCCTCCGTGCATGGCCTGCATCAACACAACCACATCACTCCCGGACCCCCACTGCCTCCCCCACCCACATCATTTATACATGTGAGCATTAGGACTTGTCACAGTCTCTCAGTCAGGGCCTGCGTCAGTCCAGGCCATAGATTCTCATTAAACGGGTGAATCTCCAGTCTCTGACACTTTGGCCATCACACGTCCTCTCTGCCATCTCTCCACCTCTGACCATTTGTCCAATTTGACTGGACAGATAGTAGCAGAGCGACTCTGCCATTGTTTTTACCACTTAGAGTTGTATCACACCGCTAAGCTACTGTAAGGACAAATATATATGTTTTTTTATTATTTATAATATATGTTTGAGCCACTACAGCTTTTATAGAATCCTATAGAGTTTTTATAAAAAAAAATCTTAGTTTCACAAAAATTTTAAGACAATCAAATGCGTGATAAGACCTAGAAGGCCATTATAACGGCGCCGCTGGTGTAGCGACACCAGATTCACATTCTTGTGACCTGGGTTTGATTCCTGGGTAGCGCACTCTTTGCTGTGTCTCTGTGGTGCAATCGGTGAGAGCGTTTGGCTGTTTATTAAAGGGTTGGTAGTTTGAGCCCACCCATGGATGGGTTAATGATGGAGCTATGGTCTAGACTCTAGCAGGAGGGCAAACATTTTGACTCATGGGCCACAGTGGGTCCCAATATTGGACACTGGGGCCGAGTCAAGAGCAGAAAGATGGTACGTTTGTTTGAACTAAGATAAGAAATAAGAAAGATAAATGCCATCTAAGAGTCACTTATAAAACCTAAAATTCAAATAGCCTTTATGACATCATCTACTTTATGCACTCTAGAAAACTGTACCAATTTTAATAAAAGATAATACATTTTTTAGTTTTTTTAAATCCTCTTTAGTTATATCCTATGTGTCAGGTTACATTACTATAATTTTTACACACGACTGCTAAAAATCCTCAGAAATGTCCTATTATTTTTTTGTTCAATTCTCTCAGCTAGTTTGACCCTGGTATTAGGGGATGGTCATCGATAAAGTTATAACTATTTCTAAAAGGTACTTGTAACTTTTTGTCGATTTCCGATATGCTGATATTTTCTAAAAATTTATACCGATCTAAGCCTGGGAATTGTGAAAGCGCACGATCGATTAATGAGCTACAATGCTGCCATCTAGTGACTTTAACTTTAATATGCAGCTGTTTAAGTGTGCATCATTTGAAACCCAATGGGTTTTCATTAGAGGGAAAGGCAATAATGATTCTGACAGATATTGTATAATATGATACTATTGAGTTGCTAATATCAGGCTGATCAGTCTATATCCAGTGTTGTTTATATGTATGTAGTATTCTACAGACCATCATCATAAGGTCTGCAGACATGACTATACGATGACTTGATCAGTCCAGCCACTGGTCCAGTGCAGGCCCAGGGAAGCCAGTGTTCCTGTGGTCACCAGATAAGAGTCGCTGCTCCTGGTGGATCCATGCGAGCTGACTCCTCAGTTCTGGGTCAGTGAACTGCCGTACAGATTTCTAAACGGCCACTGAGGGTCCAGAGCTGGATGGTTGTGAACGAGTGTGAGTCTCTCTGGACTTCCTGAGTGATGAATGGCTGTTTGCTGCAGTTAAACATGTCCCCCAGCAGGGGGGGAGGGTCGAGGGGGAGCTGTAATCTGGCTGTTTGTACAGACCTGTGCTGCTGCTGAGTGAGATTACACACCCTTGACCCTGTGTGTGTGTCTGTCATCTGCATACACACACACACACGTGTATACAAAACAACACACTGACCCTGACATCGGAGTGTTAGGTCTGGGGGCAGCAGCTGTTGGTTTGACTGACAGGTCATGTATCCAGAGAGAGACGGATGAGGTGTGTGTGGGATGACGGCTCAGGAAAGGAGGAAAAAACAAGAGTGAAGGTAAAGGAGTGGGTGAAAGATAAACATGAACAAAATGCTTGTTTGGCATAAGGAAATATTTCTCCTCTCCCACATAACCACCTCCAAACCTACAGCACAGTACTTTTCAAATGGTGGGGCGGGCCCCTCTGGGGGTCCCAGTGTGGTGAGGGCAGAGTCCTAATGGGCGTCCACTGGAATATGGCACACTGGACACGAGTCCTAGAAAAACCATCGTTGTTTTAGTCATTTTATCAGTGGTGACCCGTGGACCTGAATCTTAGGCCTTCACTAGGACCCAAGGCTGGATTAACAAAATGGGCTAAAGGGGCTGCAGCCCCGAGCCTCGCCACCAGAGGGGGGCCTCAGGTTGATGATGAAGTGACCCAGGTCTACTTTTCATTATAGTATATACGAGCAAAACGTCAGATCACAGGAAACACTAGAGCAGCGCCAGAAAAAGAAAATTAACGAGTGACAGAATTACTAAAGAACGAAAACCAACCTAAAACTAATCAACATGTGAGGTGCAAGATAGCCTGTGTTGGTGATGGAGAAGAAGAACCAGGTTATGAGATATTACATGAGTGCAAAAATAAACCAGAGGAACTTGGTGACGGACAAAATCAACCAATGTTGCATGATGGGTGGAAGTTAATGAGGAATTTAGTTCAATACTGTTCAATTATGCTTTTATTTTGAAATTTACGTATAATCTCTATTGACCTCGCAAAGGATTGTGGATTTAAAAGATGGGTGACGACAAAGAAAAAGGTTTAGGTCAACAATACCTACAGGCTGTAGGGTTCTGTCATTTATCATCTTTTCCCTCTGTCTCTCAAACTGCCCCATAGTGACCCCGCCCATTACTCAATAGCATATGATTGGCTAAGACAACTGTCACACTGAAATACCACCCCAATTGACTTGAACTAGAGTTGCTTCATAAGAGCCACAGAAGGTCCTGCAAGTGTTTCTATATGGCAGAATCGCTAATTTACCCAGATACCAGCGAAAGAAAAATTGTGATTAGTTTATTTCCCATTCCATTAATAAACCCATTGTTTTCAAGAACAATGACCTAGGAATTATTACCCAGGTTTATAAACTGAATGAAAATATTGAGGAAATATATTAGCATCACAACCACTCACTATTTTTTCTTGGGCCTTCAATGAATACTCTGAAGGCCCTGAGGGGGTTTCCCTCTGGTTCTATTGCTTGATAACACTAAAAGTACATTGCCTAAAGATGTTAAAAGTACTCTTTCTGGCAGTACAATTCTTAGCTATTGATGTAAGAACTGAGGTTATTTTGGTTACTATTCAGAAAACCATGAAACATGGCTAGATATCGGCTCTGAAATGGAACTCCCACAAGTTGTTCTTTGTCGTTATCATTATATTTGTCCAAACAAATATATCTTTAGTCGTAACAGGCATTAAAATAAACAAGAAATTGAAGAAAGCAGCAGGATGGAATAATATTTTTTTTCATGGCTGTGCAGTAAGTGCACTACTTCTGTAATTCTTGAATGATAATAAGCCTCCAGTCACTAGGTGGCAGCAACTCGCACAGTGGATTCGACATATAAAAATATCTCTCAGGTTATTAATACAATGAAGCTACAAAGATACAAGCACGTTGACATACTAGGATTTCAAGATTTGAAGGCAACAAAATGTATGCTTCGAAATACATGTTCCCGTCACGTGGTTTGGCGTCTTTCTCGGGCATTTTTTGTATTGTGTTTGCGTCATCTACCTGATTTTCTCTCATTTTATGCATCATTCTTCAAAAACGTGATGAGAAAGTGAGTGTTTCTGATGTTTCGAGATATGAGCACCTCAAGTTACAAGCTCAGTCATGGAACAGATTATGCATGACAGAAATTGATAACTACTGCTATAGCATATTTCTAGAGTACAGGGGTGAATCTGCGGTAAGTTTTGATTTATATATTTATCTGTGTATGCCCGGTATACATTACATATGATACATCAACATTTAATGGCAGCAGGAGGGCGGGAGGAGTCGGCACATTTTTTCACCTGAGTTTGAACGTGGCAGATCTGTCACTGCACGGGGGGTAGGGAGAATGTCATGGTGAAGGTATGTCTTTCTTCATCGTATCCATCCACATGGTATTTTAATTGGGATTTTTCTCCTACAAGAAGAAAAGAGAATGGAGAACAGAGGTGAGAACGGGAATGAATCATGAGGAGGGGGAGGAGGAGGAGAGTGGCGGCGGGAACTCTGCTGCTCTGGGTGTCCATCTTCACCTGTCCAGCTATGCCTTCTTCCCATAACCAGGACGGAGAACATTTGTGCGAATGCACTCCGGCCGACCCTGGGCAGCATTGTTTGGTCTTGTAATGTGTTTGTACTGACGCTCATTGAATGGCTGACATTCTCTGTGCCTGGTAGAACCATAATGATGCTACTGAACCAGATCGACTCCCAGTGACTGTCAAACTATCCTTCAACAATGGACACACACGGACAGAGGCAGAGAAACGGACACCAGAAATGGAGAGCAAATTGTGTGTATGTGGATGATTTGCTTGTGTATATAAATATTGGAAGTGGGCGTGCATGTTCAAGTGTGTGTGTGTGTGTTTGTGTGTGTGTGTGTGTGTGTGTGTTGATGGTTGATGTACAGGCCTGGAGGGCAAACGCTCCAGGCTGCTCTCGTTAAGAAGCTGCCAGTCATCGGCAGAGAGGAACCAGAAGGAGTCCAAATGTTGCGCACCGTGCACGAGTCTGTGTGTGTATGTATATTTGTGTGCGTGTGTACTTATAATACATTCAGCCTATTCGATACCCCCCCCCCTCACCCTCAAAAAAACAACTGAGGGGAAATAAAAGTGTGTGCAAGAAAAGGAAGAAGGCTGTGATATAACATGAAGCCACACTGCCCTCAAGCGGTTTGAGGCTGCCGCTGCACCGTTCCAGATGAAACGAGCAGGTTGTAAAACTCTGGGGGTGGAGGAGGCCTGACTTTGTTGTGTGAGTAACACAACATGAGGCCCAGGTTTACTGTAGAGATCTGAAGAGAAATTAAATATCTTTCATGAGCCAAACTCAAAGGTTTGGATTCAGCTGAACACTGAAGGCTGCGGCGAAGCGGCATAAAAGCCCGACAGAGTTACAGATGACAACGACACGTCGTGCTAAAAGGGAGCAGACAGGAAGTAAAAAAAGAGGAAATGCAAAGATGTTCTGACACGCAACACTGCCCTGCTATAAAAGACACAGCGGGCCTGCGTCACTTCATTTAACTCTTTGACAATTTACAAAAATAACATTCAAATCAAATCAAATTGACCTGCTCTCAGGGGTATTCTCTCTCTTTTTTTTTGGCAGGTTTAACCCGTGACAACAGACAACGGTGAAATTGTATTAAATCATTCATAAGTACAAAGGGAAATTGCAGGGGAATGTCAAACATATTCTGACGCAATTGAACTGCTATATCACTTATTTGTCCCGAAAATAATTTCCCGAAAGATACTCCCCAGGGATTAATAAAGTTCTATCTATCTATCTATCTATCTATCTATCTATCTATCTATCTATCTATCTATCTATCTATCTATCTATCTATCTATCATTTAGTCAGAATAAGAGGCAGTGTTTGGAGTCTGACATTTCAAATGACTGACAATGTAGCTCATCAATATTAGCCTAGTGTAGCTCGTCGGTTAGCATCATTTATAGCATTAGCGTCAATGTGGTTATTGTTTTGGCCAAATCATGACGTTGTTGTTAGTATTTTGCATTTTGCAGCAGTTAGTTATCAAACTCAGCAAAACTGAGACGAGTTATAATTAGTTCATTAGTAGATACCATGAAGCGAGAGAGAGTTAACATCAACACGCTAACTCTGCTGCTAGTTGCTCACTGTCTTGAATGATGCTGGTTTCTATTTTATTCAGTCATAAGGTATGTGATGCTGAGTAGAAAACTTTATAAGCAAAACACATTTTATTTAACTACTGTATTATATTCAATATGACAAAATATTTTTAAAATCCTGTATGTTAGCACTTTGACATGCTAACCTAAACATTACAACCTGGTGCCCAGGGTTTCTTGGTAGCCCCCATGGTCCCATGGTCTTCCCAGGGCACCTGTGGTTGTGTTCCAAAACACAAAACTAGTCAAAAAAGGGTAAAAAATTATACTGTTCCTGTGCTTTTTGAGCAGAGGTTACACTAAAAATTACATTCTAATGAGTGCAATCATGCACCTTTTATTAATAACATTGTTAGGTAAGTCTGTGACCAGGATTCTTATCACCAGGATTTATTGAAAGGAGTTAAAATATTGTTTTAGGTTTGTTCAAGATGTTTACTACAGCTATATCATCTGAGAAATTACAATAAACTTATTTCCGTCTTCCTCTTTTGATATACTGAACAAATTCAAAGGGTTTTTTTTTATGGCTTAGACTACCAGTAAACTAGAAGTCAGGTGTGAAAAAAAAAATGTGAATCAGAGAGAGAGACAGGTGTGAATACCTCACCTTCTTATGTGAGTGTTGGTGCAGTATGCAAAGCAAAGATAAAAGTGTGCGTATCTGGGTGTGACACACATCCCCACATCACCCTGTGGTCGCAGCTGTTACTGCAACCTGTGGTGTCTGAGGGGAGGAGAAAGGAGAACAGAGGAGAGATAGGAGAGAAGAGAGGATAGGACGGTAGAAAGGAGAGAGGAGAGGACAGGAGAGAGGAGTGGTGAGTGGAGGGGGAGAGGACATAGGAGAGGAGACAAGAGAAGAGAGAGGGGAGAAGAGAGCGAGGGAGAAAGGAGAGGACAGTACAGGAGGGGGGCAAAAGGAACACAGAGTAAAGAAGGGAGGTGAAGAGAGGAGAGAACAGAGGATGTAGAAGAAAAGGAAAGACAGAATGTAGGTTGATGTATGGAATATCACACTTTTTTCTGCTCATCTGCTTCCAGGTCACAGGGACAGCAGTCTCCACCTCTGACACCCAAATCACACTCCTCCATACTGTGATCCTTACTGTTAGCAGTGGGCTAACTGTAAGTTATGTGGGCCGGGACGGTGCAGCTGGTGTATAGGAACCTGAAGTCCACTTCCTTGACCACTAGGCCATCTAGTGGTCAAGATGGCTTGTTGATTAACTAGTTAGTTTGAACTTTTGGAAAACTAAACAGACTTAGTTGATCACATCATTTAGTAATGGGTGGGTTCTGAGTATTAGCATAAACCAAAAGGGTACCAAAATTATGATGAATCAATCACTATCATGTATTTAAAAATAAATATTAACAGATTAAGGTTTGAAATAACACAAGAAATGTTTGTATTTTAACATGCTTAATATTAATAATAATAATAATAATAATACATTTAATTTATAATGCACTTTCCATATTCACATTTTCATAGCTCAAACAGCCACAAACATCTGCGGTGAGTCGTCTCCTCCTCTGTATGTGCTCTATCCGGTAAAGGAAGTAATAAATGAACACTAGTGTGTGTCAGGTAAAATTGTTAATAGTTGTAATAGTGAAGGCCCAAAGTCAAGATCCATGGTTCACCACAGCATCATGGATGTACATGTTCTCAGCGCTAAAGTACTCAGTAGTACTGAGTAGTAACAATTTCTGTGTTGCTATTGGGGATTCAGGAGCATTCAGTTAATATTGGTTTGTCATCATCTTTCTATGATGTTAACTAATCATTTAAATATTTATCTTCAACCACTAAGTATAAACAACATTTTGATTTTTTTTTCAGAATATTGAAAAAATATTGAAATGTTGACATAATGGAATGACAAAATGGAAACTATGTTCTTATTGTTTTCCAGTGTTTGATGTCAACAGGTTGGTTACTCAAACTGCAACAACAAACTAAACTCTAAAGAATAAAAGGTACATACAGCAAAAAGAGGAAATCCATATTTAGACCATCGTTTTTTTTGAATGTGACATCACTATTTCTAAAATCTCTCTTTTTTTCATTTCATTTTCCTATTTTCACTGAATTGTTGAACAACAGAATTATTGTTTCTGTTACTCTCTTTTTAATGCCCCTGTTAACTTTGCTGTACAAAAAAAAAACAAGAAAACACAGCGAAATAGAATGAATGAATGTCTGACAGTAAAGAAATAGAAAAATTCAACTTTCTCCGAAAACAACCTGAAATAAAGGCTTTCGGACGACATCTCCTCAACCCGTGAGTTCACAGTTAAATTCTGTCTCAGTTGGTGAGGTACAAAAGTGACACGAGGTTCTTGACAAACAGCCAACCATCTGCTTTTTCAAACACAATCTCTGAGTGTCTTACGTTCTTCTTTTTCACACTTGAGCCCAAAGCCAGAGCAGATTAACTGTGTGACTTCCTGTTCTTAGTGGCGTAGCTAAAATACCGCTTCCTGTCACTTCAACATTAAGGTGAAGGCTGCTTCTTTTTTCTAGCTCTTTTTTTTCTGGCTCTTTTTTTTTTTTTTTTTGATGTGACATCAGTCTTCGTTGCTTGACTCTACAGCAAAGGCGAGGTTAAAGGTTTGGGGAACAGGTCCAGGAAGCTGTGCCAACTGATAAGACAGAAAACTTATGAGGCTTTAAAGTGGAAAAAACTTTTTGTTGTAGCTTTCTTCTAGTATCTTGTTAGGAAAGGGAGAATTCAGCCTTTGGTCCGACCACCGAATATCTGTCTGCTGGCGTCTGTTGGTGCCTGTTGGTGCTGTATGGTTGTGGCGGTACACACCCTAAACTCCTGGACATGGCAGGTCTCTCTGCTCTCAAGATCCTGCTGCTCTGGGCTGGGATGATTGGTTTCAGCAGATGTGAGTAACCAAATCTACCGTAATGCTTAAAGTTTGTTTTGTTTAAGTCTTGTTTTGTCCTAAAAAAACAAAGATATTGAAGTCGAAATGCTGTCTTTTGATAAAAAGACATAATTTCAATGTTCGAATGTAAATCTGAAAAAGGTTTCAATGTGAGTTTAAAAGTTGTAGGCAAGAGGATAACAATTATTTCTTCTCAAAAAAGGAGATGTTGCTTTCTGTAGCTGAGAAAAAAAAAACATAAAAACTGTAAGAAAAAAAACCACCATATTACAAATGAAACTAAAATTGTTCGCTCCTCACATAACAAAGTGGTTCAGATAACCATAGATAATGTCAGTGATAAGTCAAGCAATGATGTCTTACGATAGTGACTCATTGAAAAAATAATACATTGTTTGGTTTCATTGCATTTTTAGGAAATTTTCCTTAAATTAAAATGGAATCATAGGCTTGTTTCTGTTCTGCTTTGACCTCCTTGCATGTGCGCGTGTGTTTGAGAGTGTTCCTGTGTGTGTGTGTATGTTTGTGTGCGTGCACGTTCACACATTGCCAGTAATTCTGCTACTTTTATTTAATACAATTACTTTTGACAGAAGCTGAATTACTGTACAAAAATAAAAAAAACTATTATTATTTTTTCTCAATCATTTTTCCATTTTAGTGTATGGTCATTATGGTTCATCACTTTTCATTACCACACTTTCCCAAAAAAGCTGAAATACCACTGTATTTTATCAGCTGAGTAACATTCATTCTTATAATCTAAATCACCTACGTTAAACCAGTGGTTGCAATACAACCACATGCAATACAGTACAATACAGTAGAGTACAGTACAGTAGTGACCACTGATGTCATTTGTCACATCTCCAAAAAATGTGAAAGTTGTAAAATAATGTAAATATTTATATATTTATGTGAAAACAAAAAAATACTAGAAAACCATGGCAACATAGAAAAACATGATTTTTTTTATATATATATAAACGGTGGGCTTTTACCTTTTAATTTTTTTCAAGTTGTTTGATAAAAAACAAATACAACAAAAAAACCATAGGGATTTTGAATATTAAAAATAAGAACTACCCCAATGTATGTTGCTGGGGTTAAGTTTCGTTCAAGCTTAAGTTTTTCTTTTACTAATATCTAATAAAATCTAATAAGCTCCTACATTTTGACGCCTTATCATGAAATATCTAGTGTTTTTCTTACGTGTTCTAACTGAAACTGAAAAAAAAAACGCATGTCTTTAAATTATCATGAATTGTAAACTGTGTTAAAGGCCTTGGTGTCTAAATCTGCATTCCCTGGTTTAACCCACAGTGACATCATATTTGTCTTTTCAGTATTTTGTAACATTCCTATAAATATTTGCCTGCCAAATGACTGACAGTTTCATCTGGTATTTTTTATAACTTAAATATAATCCATATTTCTTGGTGTATGTGTAATGTACTCAAATCTGGTTGAAAGCGTGTGTTTCCCAGTTAGCTGAAGGTTCTGAAGCTAGCACTAGATCATGGTGCATGTAGGAGTTAAGCGTTCAGAAGTTGACCACTTCCTTGTTCCATTCTGAGTTGTCTACATTTCCTGGTAGAGCAGAGTCCATCAGATCAATGCAGACTGAAAAGATGAGCAAAAAAAAAAAAAAAAAAAATTAAAAAGAGGAAAAAAAAAAAAAAAAAAAAAAAAAACCCAACAGCTCATGAAGAGTAAAAATAAGGAAGAGGCGGGGTAAAAAAAATGCAGAAGTGTGGCTATTAGGGTGTGCTATATGAATTAACACAGTTTCTCAGCCAAGAGGAAGATCTAGGTTTTCAACAAAGCAGTGGGCTACATTAAAATTACCTTAATACCTTAATTATTTGTCTGTCTCTTGGGTTGATTTATTTAAAATTTTAATTCCTGTCCAGAGTCAGATATTCAACTTCCCACCGTCGTGTTTTTCCCTGTGTCTCATTGCCATTCATCATACGCACTGTGAAATCAACAATTTAAATGAGTCACCGCCAAACTTGAAAAGGTTGCACGGAGCAGTCAAATGTCACTGCAGTGAGCATGCATCCCTGCAAGATACACTCAAACAACAGCACATGAAAACCACATCCTGAGACCTGGTCTCCAACTGTCCCGGCATCACATCTCTACATGCTGCTTTTATGACAACTGATTTTCATATGTCTGAAAGAGAATAACATTTATTGTGTTCCAAACACAGATGCCATCACAAACAAAAAACAAAACAAAAAAAAACAATTTATCAAGAGTTTTCCATAAATGTTCGGATTCAGTCTGCCCCAGTGGTTGGTGCAAAATGAAACCATTTCAGTGAATGTAAGTAGGAGGCAGGAAATGGTGGTTTATATTTTGAAATAACAAAAAACCTATGTCCTGTTGTCATTGCAACTAGGTTAAACACACTTATCTCACTCTATGGGATGAATATCCAGGTCGTGGGTACAGATAGCCCGAAAATGGGAAGTCTAAGGCTGATTAAAAGCACTTTCCTTCACCGAAATAATATTTTTAGGGGCGGTTGCTCGATCTTCAGCGAGAGTACTACAATTTCCTACACTCGGAAGCGTTCATTAAAGTAGTCAATGAGAAACTTACAGACAGCTTGTCTAATTCTGGATGCTTTGTAAAGCTTTCTTTAAATAACGTTTGCCTACTTTATTTAAAGAAAAGAAAAAAAATCTCTCAGTTTCAAAGTGACACTGACGATCTTTTATTAGTTCACGGGCCTAATTGATTGTTTAACGTTGCCTACTATTGGAAGATGAAGGTCACGTGGTCACGTTGCATATACGTTATTTGAGGCTAATTTACTTAGCTATTTAACTAGCTATTTCGTTTACTAAGTAATTAGCGAGTTAGCAGTTAATTACTGTGTTAATGTATTCGTTTTTTATTCATAATTCATGTTCCTTCTTTTTTATATGTATTTATTTATAAGTGTTGACGAAGCTAAATTATTAACCTGCTCTTTCGTCTTTTTCTACCTCCAGGTCAGTCGATTGGTAAGTTTCTTCAACTAAATTCACTGATATTAAACAATGGCATGTGAATATTTTATGAAATTTCAAATCTGCATAATCCCTCCATCACCAAAACCTTTTTTAGACAATTATTGTTACTGTATACTGTTACTGTATACTTTATTGTATACTTTTTTCGTCGTTAGTTTAACAATTTTATTCTGACAATTTTATCAACTTTTTCAGATTTATTGCTTTTTAAATGTATTATATCTGATTTTTATAAGTGGGTAATAAAGTCGATTTTTTATACTATTAAAGTGCAATTCAATAAACACTGCATCTTGGTGTTTATATATTATTTTATTTTTGATGTGAACCGTGATTTTTCTTTTAATGATGCGTTTGTAATGTAAATTTACTTTGGAAAATTTATTTTTACGACTGGATGTAGGAAAATTCATTGAAATCATATTGTCAATTATACGTTTATAATATTAACAGTAAGCATAATAGTAAAAATAATAACAATAACATGTGTCGTTATTGCATTATGATAAATATAGTTCTTATAATACAAAAGATAATAGGAAATTGTTTTCTTTTTAAACGATTCTTTAAAATGCTGGGGCAGTTGATGCCCTTGTGGTTAAGCAAGGCCCCAGGTTTTAATCCCCTTACCGTAATGGGTTAAATGCAGAGGCATAATTTCCCCAAGGATACTCTCAAGGTATTAATAGAGTTCTAAAATTAAATAATGGCACAATTTCTCTCCCAAAGTACCGTAGATTTATTTGGACTCACAAATAAATAACTCATTGGACTCACTCACATACAAGTGTGATAATAACAAAAGAATGTTGTGTTTTCCATCAACCTTAACCGTTTTACTGTACTTACGTAGAGTTAGGTTTGTGTTTATGATCTGTGTTTTAAATTTTGAATGTATTGAAAAGTGTGCAGAAGTCAGCAGTCCAGTAGTAAGTAAACAGAACAGGTTCACTCTGCTGATTCCTGGATTCATTGGATGTCATTGGTGTCTTTACATAGTTTTTTTTATTCTTGCAACTCCATATATTTCAGCCTCACCTCCAAGCACAGACTCACCTACAACAGTAGAATTATCTTCATCCATTGCAGCAGAAACCACTGCTGTGATAACTGCCCACAAACCCACACTCACTCAGCCAACACCCGCTCCAGTCTCTCGCAGTCAAAAAATATTTTCTACGGGTCCTGGTAATGTATTGAGCTTCTGTTTCTCTGCTATTTAGCACAATTCAAATCCTGAAGTCTTAGTTGCTGGTTACGTGATATTGGCATCGATGTATTGCTAGCTAAAAGCTGACCTTCATCATGCTCTTCATCTTGCAGTTCCTTCTGCCTCATCCAACAGTACCAAACAAGACTCTCAAAACCAGACATCAGTCAACAGTACACAAGGTTGGAATTTCTTTATCATTTTATTTATTTGACACAAGTTTTTAGATTTAATTTAACAATGAAACGTGTCAGTATGAAGCAGGACTTGTGTAAAACCAGTGGTATCAATAGTTTTGTTGAGTGTTCTGGGTGTTGTGTGTTCTTTATTAATGTTGTTCTTTTTTTTTTCAAAATTCCGACATGACCTTAGGACCAGAACCCAGCTGTGAGTATATGATTACATACATAAATATATTTTTAAACATGCATATGTTACACATTATTTCCAGAAATGTTTGTTCATGCAGAAAAAGGTTTAACAAAAACATCAAAAATAAAAGGAAATAATTTGCTAAATAATTAGCCAGTTGACCCTTATTTAGTCAGTTTAATTCAATTTTCAATGCCCCAAGTAAAAGGTTGATCATGTCTTCCTTCTCTTTTAATATTTTTCTCAATGTAATATTGCCAATTAAAGACTTTTTGAAGCTAAATATTTAAAATGCAAATCATCTGGGCTTGTGTAACTGAAACAAATAAATAGGGCATTTTTTACTCATTTAAAATGTGTTTAGTTTTTCCTAAACACAGATTAATTCATATTTTATATAATTAATTCTAATAAAAGGATTTAAAAAAATAAAGCTACTTGGGGAAATTATAATACATTTGACATTTAAACTGAAATGACCTACAATTTCATAAAAAATTGACAGTGACTTACAGCAACAATAATCAATAAGAGAAATAAAGCAAGTTACTCAATGAATAAGAAAAAGACAAGCAGCTGAGTGTAAAATATAAGTTAGTAGTTGGGATAGAAGGTGTTTTCTGAAATGAAAGTGCTTCTTGAAATACTTCCAGTTGCTTTAAGTCTAGCGTATTAACATTTTGTAAATCAATTATTGATTTTTCAGTGAGACAACATAGGTATTTAAGAAGAAATATATTTAGATCAACTATAGTTTTGGGAACTAGTGTCAGAAGTTATTATTCTCATATACTTAATTCAATTGTGTCTTTGTGATGTTTTTTTATTCTTGCAATTACATATATTTCAGCCTCACCCGCAAGCACCAAAGCAAACTCTTCTTTGGTATCTGTAACCTCACCTACAACCATCACGGCAGAAACCACTGCTGTGACTGCCCACAAACCCTCACACAACCATTCAACACTTGCTCCCGTCTCTGAGTCGTGTAAGAAGAAGAATCTTTTCACTGTTTCACTTTGCATCGCTGTCACTAGACAGAGCAACATCCCAATCCTATTTACTTGTGTATTTGTAATCATTCAACTGAACTAATGGAATTTAATGATCAAATATTTAGGATTTATTGTACACACTTCAGTAAAAAACATGGGGCTCTTTGTGCTAATGTTAGCATTTTGTGGTCTGTCCGCAATAATGTTGTATTTTTGATACATTTTGATTGTATGTAATTATCATGGAAAATGTGAAATATTGTAATATAATTTTGCCCTGTTAATGGTAATTTTTGCATTCTAACAAAATGTATTCACAGGTTTTTATGAAGTAGGTATTATCAAGTATGGCCTTGAGATTAAAATTTTTAACTCACCTAATGGAAGCTACAGCATCAGCCTGAATGAGGAAGGTCAAGAGGAAAAGCTCACTTTCATTGTTCATGACGTCAGTCCCAACTCTACCCACAACAAGACCCAATTGAAGCCCTGTATCAAATATGAACACCATGTGACTTTTTTAAATGGAGGGCAGAACATTTCCTGCAATGGCACATCAACTGCAACCAGCACTGATGTAGTTGGTGAGTGTACCTGTGTGTTGATCATATTTTTGCTTTATGTACATTTTTCACGAGTGCTTTTTCTTTTCATATTTCAGATAAGGGAGACATTCAGGAAGACAATAATTGCCCCATTGGACACATTTGTTATAAAAGTGAATGGAACATCACCTCTTTCAGCTCAGAACAAAATCACTCACATGGAAACAACCAAATGCGTATCAAACTAGGTTTGAATAATATTTGCTCCAACTTTACAACAACCTTGACGTCAAAAACTTGCCAAGGGTCACACTTTACCTTCGCCAAAGAAATCACTATTGGTAAGAATACACACATTTAGATAGATTTTTAGATTTTTCAACATTACCTGTTTTATAATAATTATTTTCTTGGATGCATCAACCATATGTCCAGTTGATTTATTGTTTAATAAACTTGCTTTCTGTCGTAGATTCCCTCGATCCAAGTGATATAGAGCAGAAAGCACCCACTTCAATCCCTGCTGCGATTAATGCAACGTTGCCAAATTGTGAAAACATCTCTATTAAATACGAATGTCAGGGTAAGAAAAGATGCTTTAAATAATTTGTCTTTAGTGTAAATGACGAGGGGTCGTTAAATTCATGGTCTTATTGTTGTCTTTGCAGAAAATATGGGCAAACAAAATGGGTCAAAGGCTTTAGAGAATCTGGAGCCTTTCACCAACTACAGCTGTATTGGTCACATCAGCCAGAACAACAGGACAGTCAAAGAAACAAAAGCCCTTAACTTCAGTGTTAACTGTGGTATGTCCACCCTTTTGTCTACTTTTTTATTTTATCCATACCTGTTATCCTGATAGTATTAAATTGGATTTAGGTCACTTAAGAGGAGACGGTTACTATTTCTATATTTACCAATATTTTACATTGGTGTTTCTATTTTATTAATTTCTATTGTATTATACATTTGCTATACTTATTAATTAGTCAGTTTAAAGAGTTTAAAGAGTAAAATAACTTTGCTGTCGGTGATTTTTCTTTGTTTTTTTCTGTTTATATTATCTCCCTATCAGTGCATTATCCTTCCCTCATCCACAGCTCAACGTTATCAATCATCTGTTTATCAGTGATCCATTAATTGGCCTATTTATTAATCATCATAATCTGCAATTGGACTGCTTTTTCAGATACAGCATATACCTAGATAAACCTTGAACATTTAGCCAGAATGAGAGGCAGTGTTTGGAGGCTGACATTTCAAATGACTGACAATGTAGCCCACAAGTGGGCCAGAGTTTGGCCAAATCTGGCCCATCTTGTAATTTTATCTGGCCCGCGAGATAAAATCAAATGTTTACTAAAGTTGACCCACCAGTATGTAGACCTTACATACTCTCAGAATTTGTTATATTAATAATGCAAATACCACTGATTTGTGAATTATTTCTAATGTGATTTCTCATGTGTTGGTAACATTAAACTTTGGCTGCTCCAGATGCAATGTTTACATATGAAAAAACAATATGTAACATCTGGAGAGAAGGGAAAAGTTGCACGATTACAGTTAATTTCTCTCTGTATATATTGAGTTTGGCCCGTGACTTCATGCCAGTCTTAAATTCTGTCCCGTTTGACACTCCTGGTTTATACATTAATTTTTTCAACAATCCACACATTCCCTTATCCATCAATTTATATATAAATCATCCCTTCATCAGTCACTGATTCATCTGTTTGTCCAACATCCATCTGCGTGAACAGTTTCATTGACCAGGTTCTGTTGTGTTTTTAATAGATCTCCCCGTAAACTTCATTGAGCAGAAGCCAACATCTGAATCTATTTATTTGAGTTGGAAGACTCAAATAAACGAAAATTGTAAACCCAACGAAACTTTTAAATACCAGTGCAACTGTACTGATTCAAAACGTAAGTGAAATTTGTTTTTCTTTTTCTGCAAGGAAAGACATTCTATCACATTGCATTTAATCTGATTAATGTTGTTTAATATCAACATGTTGTATTGACGTTGTTTCTGTTTTCATGACTTGCCAACTAGACTCCAACAAGGAAGTTCCTGCTACTGTTGATCAACCCCTTGCAGGAAAGTGTAATGTCACTGGCCTTCAAGCCTTCACGAAATACACATGTTATGTCCAAATCACCTACAAAGACAAGAGGGTAGCACGAACAATTGATGTCCCCCAAAAAACTTTGTCTGGAAGTACGTAACTGACACACTGTTTGACAGTAAAGTAATGTTTGCTTTAAATCTTAAGAAAAAAAAGCCAAAATATAGTTAGAGCACGGCATACGTTTACTATCAGCTCGAACCTTTTCACCTTGTTACCAGTAGGAGAAACTTAGACAACATAATGGTGAGGTTACAGGGAGCAGAAGTGGAGAAGGTGGAGGAGTTTAGATGCTGCGAATCAACTGTTCAGAGCAGTGGAGACTGTGGAGGAGAAGAGAAGAATAGAGTGGAGTCAGGATGGAACAACTGGAGAAAAGAATCAAGAGTGATCTGAGATAGAAAACAGTCAGCTAAGGTGAAGGGACAGGTTTACAAGACAGCGGTGAGACCAGCCATGATGGATGGACGAGGAATAGGTAGAAGACAGGAGACAGAGCTTGAGAAGACAGATTGAGATGGTTTGAACATGTTCAGAGGAGGGACAGTGGATACATTGGTAGAAGAATGATCCTAGAGATGGAGCTACCAGGTAGGAGACAAAGAGGAGATTGATGGATGCAGTGAGGGAGGACATGGAGGTAGTTGGAGTTAGAGTAGAAGTTGGAGAGAACAGGGTGGGATGGAAATTGTTGACTGACTGTGGCAACCCCTGAAAAAAAAGGGACAAGTTGAAAGGAAAAGAAGAAGAAGCTTACTTGGACACTTTTTTTTAACCTACCCATATCTTTGTTTCACTTTCTAACAGTACCTGGTAAAGTTGTTAATGTGCAGACTCAGCTCGTAGCCCACAATACGATCGAAGTGACTTGTGACAAACCGGGCACGTTCAATGGGCCAGATCGCGGATGCAGAGCTAATGTCAATTATAATGGTGAAACGGAGGACAAGAAAAGCCCAGTTTGTTCCTTTAAATTCGAAAACCTCAGATACCTCACCACCTACAACGTTACGGTCTGTATCCATTCTCTAATTATGAAATTCACACTTGAAGTTCTTCTAATGCTGTAGCAGCTGAGGAAAGTAATTCCCCTTGTCTGTTTCCAGGTGACCGCCTTCAACGGAGATCATGAGAGCTCACCTGTGACTATAAAGATCAGCACGAGCTGTAAGTGTCTTTTTGTGGAAGAAGATCCTGTTGCTTTGTTTTATTTAATATTTATCACCTTGATTGGACATGTAATATTAACTTTTTTCATACAAACCCAATTTATACAGATAATGACAAAGCCGTCGTCGGTTTCCTCATCACTCTAATCCTTCTGGTGTCTGTGGCTCTTCTGGTTGTCTTCTACAAGATCTTCATTTTGAAGAGGAGGAAGTCCCAGTAAGTACTACATTTACATGCGTAGACATTTACAACTTCTCTTGCCTTCTTTTCTATTTTTTTACGCCCCAAAATGTAGGTCACCTTTGCAACTACCTGATAAAATTCCAATTTTTAGTTATTCACCTAATTCACTTCAGGTCCTTTATGATTTATCGAAACCCTTTTGCAATATGGCCATGGTACATAATATATTTTTTTATAGATAACAAAGAGGCTTGAAGGGGAATTTCAAATAAATATCGACTTTAACTGCAGTAAATGCACCATGTGAGGTCAGGAGAGGAATCTGACAGAGGAGACTGAATAATTAATGTCACATTAGTTCATGAAAAGAAAAAAACATCTTCATTTATGGAACTTATTCTTTACTTCAGTGCTTCTCAAAGTGGGAGGGCGTGGTGTGATGCTGAGGGGGGGGCCTGTGACCCTGGGGAACATGGGTTTTTTCCACCGTACTACAATTAAGTGTAATTGCACATCCTTGTAAGTTGAATTATATCTCTTTCTTTTTGTTTATGTTAACAAGGATACGATGTTATGCAGAGGTGTAGCTAGAACTATTTTATAGACAAATGCTGTTATTTATAGTTGCGACGGAGAGTGGGTGGTGGGGACGGGGGCTGCGCAAATAGTTTTCTTCTTGCTTGGGGGGCGTAACAGATAATAATTGAGAAGCACTGCTAGACTTCCAGTTTGTCCCTAATTCTGGGGTTGCCTTAGCCAATCATTTTTGTCTCTGACTCCAACTACCTCCATGTCCTCCCTCACTGCATCCATCAATCTCCTCTTTGTCTCCTACCTGGTAGCTCCATCTCTTCTACCTATTCTTAGTGTTTGTAATCCATCATGGCTGGTATCACAACTGCCCTGTGAACCTTTCACTTTACCATCTCTAGGATCATGAACCAAAACCATCTCAATCTGCATATATGTAACTGAATTGTACTTTAATATTACATGTAGATTAAAATACCCAAGGACTGAGGTGCATATTGTTCTCTAATTGAAGGTGATGTTCCAACTACTCTTGAAAAGTCCATGCATTTTTATGTCTTTGAGGTTTTTGAGGAATCAACTATGTTTTGTCCTTACTGTGAGCTCTTCCTGCAATAACCTGTATTTCACCTTTGGACTTGTCTGATATGCATGTATCTATGACTTTGTCCCACAGCGATATGAACGAACACATGGAGCTTATTCAACCAGCAAGTGAGTGAATGAAACAGATGAGCTCTGAACTTCTCTATCAACTCTGTTCTCCTGGTGCTTGTTTTGCACTTACATAGATATATAGAAGAGAAGCATGTTTCAACAGGACTGGCCAAAACCAAACACCAAACCTTATGATCTTCTTATATGTTAGATGATGAGGAGAACCTGCTCCCTGTGGAGCCAATCCCAGCAGAGGTGCTGCTGGAGGCCTACAAGAGGAAGCTGGCTGACGAAGGACGTCTTTTCCTGGAGGAGTTTCAGGTACTTAAAGAATCTGGATTTTACCATGAAAGCCACATGTTTGTGTAGTGGACAGGAATATTTGTCCTGGTTTTATCACTGGGGTCGCCCTCTGTTCTTCTTCTTAGTCATTGCATTGCAGTAACCAGTGCTGTGAATCAAAAATACCGACTGATGCTCTGAGTCAAGCATCAGGTAGTAGTACGATGATCATCTGCCATAGCCGACTAAAACAGTGGTCCCCAACCACTGGGCCGGGGACCGGTACTGGTCCGTGGGCCACAGAGAAATAATGTTTCCTTTTGTCCCCATCTGTCTATTACTTCCACTTGATCCATACCCATATCAACAAAAGAACTGACCAATAGAATGGCTAGGATTCCAACATCAATAATGTAACTATATTTGATTAGGAAATATTTTTGAAGACAACAACAATAAACTCAAAATGACATAGAGTCATTGATACAAGATCCTCACTTCTTATACCAGTCTGGTAGGAGAAAATTATAGGCTGTGTGCACTTGAGAAATCCTTGTTGTGCCAATGCACAGTTAGTTCAGGTAGGAAGATTTTATAGTTAGGAAAATGTTTTGTAGGTAAGAAAATAAATATACAGCCCTTTGGTGAAACGACAGTGTGGATGGTGGCCCTCCACTTATTTGAGATTGAAACAATACAACAATAATCCAAATATCATTCTGTGTTTAGATTCAGTAAAAACTGCTATTTGGTAGAAATATCTGAGTTGACCGATATCTGCAGGTGTGAATAAACTCGACAGAGGAAAATGGAAAAGGAAATAGTTGCACACAAGGAAATCGATTGTTTCAACCCTGTCTTTGCAATCTGCAGGTTTTCTTTTTTTTTTGCATTTGTCATCATTTTTCT
>JAFBJS010003632.1:50730-73338 GCA_016785265.1 Paraplagusia blochii | reverse complement strand
CTCCAGCTCTGTCTCCTGTCTTCTACCTATTCCTAGTGTCTCTAATCCGTCCATCATGTCTGGTCTCACCACTGTCCTGTAAACCTGTCCCTTCACCTTAGCTGTCTCTCTTCTATCACAGATCACTCCTGACTCTTTTCCCCACTTGTTCCATCCTCCTAACGTTGAATTTAACCACTGTTGTGTCAGTGTTGAATTTTTAATCTACAAACATTTTAACTGTAAAATTTGAAAGATAATTTACGGTAATTCATCTAATTTGTCCTGTGACTCTCCCAGTGCTGGAGTGGGCAGAACAGGAACCTACATTGCCATTGACGCCATGATGGAGTGTCTGGAGGCAGAAGGAAGAGTGGACATCTATGGTTATGTTGTCCAACTACGCAGACAGAGGTGTCTCATGGTCCAAGTAGAGGTAATGCATTTTACCACTCATGGGTGTGCAGCCCCCTAGAGGTATAAAAGAAAATTGCAAAGGGCGCTGTCACGTCACTCGATTTAAAATAGTTATGTCGAACGCAACTGAATACAGTGCAGTTTCCTTCTATGTAACTATTTTGCATTCATGATATTAACATATTTAATTACTATTGTTATTATTATGTTAATCTCTAATTATTTGTCAGGTTTTACTGTATGATTAAGCTAAAATTAAACAGGGATGTTTTCCAGACATAATATTTTACTCAGAATTTCCTGTTTATTTAGTGTTCGATTTATTATAAAATTTACATATAAATACATTAAAAAGGAAGATTAATATTGTAAAATAATGAAGTGTAAGAAAGTTTATTATGTCTTATTTATTTGTCACAGTAAGTATTGAAGCAGTTAAAAATGTATTATTTTACACCAAAGGTAGGCCATTTTTTTATCACGTTTATCATTTGTTGTTTCTCAAGATATTATAATTATTTTCATTAGTTGATTTGTGTCAGCCCACTTTGTATTCAAGGTTTTATGTTTGTTAATGTCCTGTTTGGTAAATATTCTCCCAAATTAGGCCCAGTACATCCTGATTCACCAGGCTCTGGTGGAGCACAACCAGTTTGGAGAGACAGAGATCCCTGTGGCTGAACTGCCCAGCGCTTTGACTACACTGAGAGAAAGAAACTCAGACAGTGAACAAACCCTGATGGAGGAGGAGTATGAGGTACAGTCAGGTTTCAAAGCTTTAGTCTGTGATGTGTGAGTTTAGTTTATGTTGAACTTTCAATTATGTCTCAAAAAGTACAGTATATGTTATGAAATATAATGATATTTTACTGTACTTATTTAAGATTAATGAAGAAAGACACACACACATAAGGATGTAATATCCGACAGGTCAGAGTGGATCCTTCAGTGCCACCTGGCGGAAGAGCTTTTAAATGATCTTACGATCACTTTTCCATTGAAGTTTGTTTATTTTCACCAACTCAACAATCGTTTTCTATCCAGTTGTGTAAAATCAGATATTTTGCCAAGATCCCTTGCACCACTTTTGGGAAATTGACTGTAATTGGCACCTTTTACCTTCTCTCCAGATATGAAATATTGTTTTTTTCATATGGAAACATTAAATCTGGAACAGCTGAAGCTTAATGTTATCGACACATGAGAAATTACATTAGAAATAATTCACACATCAGTGGTATTTGTTTCTAATTCCCTCTCTTCGCGGTTTTTCCAGATAATTCTCAATATAAATCATTATTTACAGAACAAAACTTAAAGCATGTATTATTAATATAACAAATCCTGACAGTAAATAACATAAATACTGGTGGGCCAACTCTAGTACACATTTGATTTTATCTTGTGGGCCAAAAATTATTACACTGCGGACCAGATTTGGCCCTCGAGCCTGAGTTTGACACCTGTGCTATTATGGGATGTTTTGTCTGTATTTAAATAGTAAGTTAGATTCTTTAAAGTGATTCATGAATGTGAAACAAATGTCTTGGACTGCAGAGACTTCCTACTTTTAAGAAATGGAGAACGTTCAACACTGGAATCTCCGAGGAAAATAAAGAGAAGAATCGTTCCATGTGTGTCATTCCATGTGAGTTTTATCTGCACTGGTGTTGATTCATGAGATGATGAGTCCGGTTCACCTTCATGGACACGTTGATGTTAACGATCATCTGTGCTGCTCTCCCTCAGACGACTACAACGGCGTGCTGCTGAAGCTGGATGAAGGATGCAGTCAGGACAGTGAGCAAAATGACCACAACGGTGACGACTCATCAGATGACGATGACGAGGACGATGGATGCACCAATTACATTAACGCCTCCTACATCAGTGTATGGTTTCACCTCAGTTCTTTAAAAAGAAAATGAAAATGAACTGTCATGACAGTGAAATCCTAACTTTTCTTCATTTTATTCTACATTTAGTTACTTAAGTCAATAAGATTTTTTTTTTCATCCTCCCACAGGGTTACTGGGTACAACAGGTCATCATTGCTGCACAGACTCCACTTCCAAACACCGTAGCTAATTTCTGGAGCATGATTTACCAGAAGAAAGTGTCGACTGTTGTCATGCTGTCGGACTCTAGTGAAAATGATGAGGTGAGAAATAAACATTAAACAAACACTTCTGAACCACAGGGTGTTTTTTGAAAAACATCAGGTTTATGGTTTCTTTAACTGTAGCCAAATAAGCCTTAACTGTTGCCTAAATCAGACAAAAATAGAATTTGTCTAAACGGCTAGAGAAATCGCTAACTTAAAAATAATGATGAAGTATCTTTGTAATTTATCATAATTAGATCAAACAAAGAGGCTGAATATCCATCTTGTAATTGGAACAATTATGATTTATTGACAATATATGTAACTGAGAATAAATTAAAAAAACAATACAACAAAAAATTTGACTAAAAAAATCAATCAATATGTACGGAAGCGTATTGCTGCCACGCTTAGAAAAAAAAATTGGCTCAGTATCACGTTATAACATGATACGTATCATGTTATTTCGTGATAGTATCACGTTATAACGTGATAAATTTTACATTATTTCATGATAGTATCACGTTATAACGTGATAAGTTTTTTGTTATTTCGTGATAGTATCACGTTATAACGTGATAAGTTTTACGTTATTTCGTCATACTATCACGTTATAACGTGATACGTATCGCGTTATAACGTGATAAATTTTACGTTATTTCATGATAGTATCACGTTCTAACGTGATAAGTTTTACGTTATTTCGTGATACTATCACGTTATAACATGATACGTATCACGTTATAACGTGATACTGAGCCAATTTTTTTTTCTAAGTGTGGCAGCAATACGCTTCCGTAAATATGTGATTAATGAGAAAAAGCTGAACATAAAAAACAATTAAAGCAAGTCCAGAGACGCTGAGATTGTCTTTAGGAGAGACAAGGATGGACAGGACCAGCAATGAGGTGATTAGAGGGACAACACAGACAGGAAGGTTTAGAGAAAAAGCTAGAGAAGACAGATTGAGATGGTTTGGACATGTTCAGAGGAGGGACCTGATCAAGGAAATCAAGAGCAGCGCTGACGGCAGAAAACCACAGACTATTGTGGTTCACTGCAAGTAAGACACACAGGAAATGTAGAGACGAGCAAGACTGCGGACTGGTTCTATTTTTGCGGAATAAAATATTTTCCTACCCATAAAATCTTCCTACCTGAATTAACTACGCATGGGCACAACAAGGATTTCTCCAGTGCACACAGCCTATAACTTTCTCCTACCAGACTGGTAGAAAAAGTTAGAATCTTGTATCAATGACTCTGCGTCATTTTGAGTTTATTGTTGTTGTCTTTACTGAGAAAATATTTCCTAATCAAATATAGTTGCATTATTGATGATGAAATCCTAGCCATTCTATTGGTCAGTTCTTTTGTTGATATGGGTATGGATCAAGTGGAAGTAACAGACAGATGGGGACAAAAGGAAACATTATTTCTCTGTGGCCTGGGACCAATTCACCCACAGGTCCCCGGCCCAGTGGTTGGGCACCATTGGACTAAGCAATAGCTCCACCCCCTGGACAGGTCCACCTACCCATCCTGGTTAACCACTGGTTTACAGCAACACAATGAGACATTAACAATTCAATGACAGACTGTTTTTTCCCTCATCTTTCAGTGACGGTTCTACCCGTACAGGGGTCTTCTGTGCCCTGTGGAATCTCCTGGACAGTGCTAACACTGAGAAGCTGGTGGATGTTTTCCAAGTGGTCAAAACTTTACGCAGGGAGAGACAGAACATGATCTTCAAACTGGTGAGGAAATAAACGTACTCCAGGTTTCACAGAAATGGTTTAATCTGTTGTAAATCAGTAGAATGTGAAATTCAACCCAATTTGAGGACAGGGAGTAGAATACAATTCAGAATGTGTCGAAGGTTTATCCAATACACCGTAGAAGAAGGACAGTGGCCTAATGGTTAAAGAGCCAGACTGGGGTCTAGAGGGTTTGAATCCGCCAACTGCTAAGTTACCATCGAGATTCACTGAGCATGGCACTGTCCCCACAGACTGTCTATCCATCCATCCATCCATCTATCTATCTATCTGTCTATCTAACTATCCATCTATCCATCTATCTATCTATCGTTCTATCTATCTATCTATCTATCTATCTATCTATCTATCTGTCCCCGCAGACTGTCTATCCATCCATCCATCCATCTATCTATCTATCTATCTATCTATCTGTCTATCTGTCTCACTCTCCTATATATACATACATATTTATATATATATAAATGTATTTAGAATACATTTATTTTTATTCTTAAATAAACAACCAACATGTTTATTAATACCTCAACAACAAATGGAATTACTATTAATAAATAGTCATGGACCAAAAAAAAAAAATAGTAATGGAACAAATTTGGTGTGTTTGTAGGCCAGACATGGCCCACTAACCATGAGTTTAACACCCTGTTTCAAAGACAGTGATTTTAACTATTTCTAAACACAAAGAGAGCCATAAAAGTTAAACATGTGGATGATGGTTCAATTAGTACCTGTGTGTGTGCGGCCCACAGGAACAGTACCAGTTCTTGTACGACGCCGTGCAGGGCGCCTTCCCTGTCCTGAATGGGGGCGTGAGAGCAGCCCCAGACTCTGTGGCTGACTCCATGCAGATAGTGGACGAAACCAAAGTAGACCGTCCTGCCAGCACTACCGATGACAGCCAGCAGGAGGCATCAGCAGAGGGAGACGAAGCACGACAGGGTGAAAAAGAATCTAGTGACGCAACAGCGGAGGAGGACAGCTGTAACGGCCCCACTGTGTCCCTGGAAGTGTGAGACATCGGTCTGTCTTTAACTGTGCTTCTTCTCTATGCTTCCTTTTTTAAATCTGTGTTGAATGTAGAAATGTAAAGCTGTTTTACACAGTGTGACGCAGGAGTTTTGGTCAAGACTTCTATGTCACAGTAGTGAGTTAAGTAATAAAGTTTGGAGTTAAAATTGTGTAAAAGTATGTGAGCCATTCCAGAACTGCTTTGTCAAACTTTAGAAAAGAGAAAATACTGTGTAAGAATTCATCTTGTCCCTAAGTTCATAGAAGTATTTTATAGTTTATATATTAAAAAAAAAGGTTTTCTTGCTAAATAAACATATGCTGTAGTCCATGTGTACTGAAAAAGTACTTATATTCATTGAGTCAACTCTCTGGACACTGTCACTCACTCTGATAAAAGAGGGAAAATCCTACAAAGACAAATGTTTGTAGGGAATTCTTTCAGTTCTTCCAAAAGGAAATAAGTTTCCTTTTTAAATGTCTTTTTGGTTAAATAAATATAAATAAATGGGCACAGATGAAATTCTGTTACTGAGCTTCAGTATTTACTTTTTCTTATGTTTCATTTTGAATGTGTAGAAAACCAGAGTAACAGAGTAATAATAATAATAATAATAGTAAAAAAACATAAATATATACAGTAATACAGAGTTTAATTTTCTTACTCATATGGACACGGTCAAATGGACAAAGTAGAAAAACACAAAAAATTGAGAAACAAATTACAAAATGATCTCAGTTTGGTCTGGACACAGTAACACACTACACACTCAACACAATGTCAAGAATATAAACACAATATAAAAGAAATATTAAGCATAAAAGTTGACAAAAAATAATTCACTTGTTCAATATCTCTACGTAAGAGAATGAAGAAGTATCACAAATACGTCATGGACCATGGAGTCGTACAGTACAGTACAGTACAGTACAGTATTTCACTGGAGAAAGACTGTTCTCTGTTGGACCAGTTGTTTTTGTCTTTTCTACTCATAATACTCCATCACTACTTCATTTTCCTTCCTGCTCAGAATTCTGACCCGTCTATAAAATCTTATTTTTATGTCCTAAATGCATCTAAATACCTGATGGCATAGCAGTTGAGCAAGGCAGTCAGAGGTGTAGCACACAACCCTCCAATTTCATCTACAAATCCCTGTATTGTGCAGTTCTTGATTTAAGATTAAGATTAAGAAATCCTTTATTTGTCCCACAGTGGGGAAATTGCATTTCAAGTTCTGGCTGCAATTCAGGTAATTGAGGGGCCACCTAGTGGCATAAATGATATTTACAGAGACGATTACCAGTTCAATTCCCGCTTTTGGTTTGGATTATGTGAATTATTCTCGTGCATATTTGGATTTTTCACTTTCTTCAGTTCGGAGCCATGAATAGGGGTGAATAGTTCACTCTGCAGTGAGTGGAGAAGTGAATGTGAGTGTGAATAGTTGTTTTCCTTCACAGTGGACACGACTCTGCATCTCAAACACCATCACAGTGACACGTTCTTGACTCTTTCTCCTGAGACAATCAGTGCGTTCTTGATTAAGGCACAACAATATTAACTATGTGTAAGATAGGGACATGTCTCCTTCAGCAGTCAGGACGTTGGCTGGACAGTTTTGCAGTTTAGGCTCATGACCATTTTTTTTAAAGCTACTTTTCCTGGAACTCCCAATAACGTCCTGGAAGACCAAGAGTTTCTACATAAACATTTCCTGGAACTCTTAACGACAGAATAACAATGTCTGAGTGTTTCAGGTTTGATCAGACTCAGCTTTGATCACCACTCATTTTCTGGCCTTGCCGTCTGGCCTCGTGTCTGGGTTGTAGTTTGGACTCTGTCTGGCAGTCGCTGGTCTGGACCGCACCGACTCAGACAATGCCTTGGCGTGGTCACTCTGAGCTTTGGCAGTCTCTGGACGTTTTTTGGATTCTGCTGCCAGGGAAGTAGTGGCAGGCTCCCAGAGTAGAAACTCATGCAGGAGTTTGTTCACGGCCTCAGGACACTCCATCATCACCATGTGGCTGCCGTCCTCCAGCAACTTCAGGAAGCCCAGAGGAAGGATCTGAGGAAAAATTCGAAGAAACATGGAGACAATCAGTGAGTCAAGTCATGAAGACAAGCATCAATGTATGTCTTTGTTTTTGTTTGATTGTTTTCTATACAAACATCTACTCTCATTTCTTTTCCAACAGTATTTGGTGTTGGGCTTAAACTTCAATCTGGGATTTTTCATCTTTTGTTTTCTTAAGGCTTTGTAGCTTCTTTTTAGCTCAAGGGAAATCCCTTCTGTCCCTTCTTTTCAGGTGTTGCCACAGCGAGTCAACTATTTCCATCCCCCCGTCCTCTGCATCTTCTACTCTAACTCCAACTTCCTCCATGTCCTCCCTCACTGCATCCATCAATCTCCTCTTTGTCTCCTACCTGGTAGCTCCATCTCTAGGATCATTCTTCTACCCATGTCTCCACTGTCCCTCCTCTGAGCATGTCCAAACCATCTCAATCTGTCTTCTCTAGCTTTTGCTCCAAACCTTCCTGTTTGTGTTGTCCCTCTAATCACCTCATTGCTGGTCCTGTCCATCCTTGTCTCTCCTAAAGAGAATCTCAGCATCTTTAACTCCTCCACCTCCAGCTCTGTCTCCTGTCTTCTACCTTTTCCTAGTGTCTCTAATCCATCCATCATGGTTGGTCTCGCAACTGTCCTGTCAATCTTTCCCTTCACCTTGGCTGACTCTCTTCTATCACATGTTTCTTTTTTACACTTAATATAAATATCTATTGGTAAACTGAAGGTAATTCCACTAATTTTACCACCAGATGGCCTCCTATTTACATGAAATACAAAGGTTTAATTGTTTAATTCATGTCAAGTTGATTGAATTTGTGTTTTTGGGTAGTTTTCTTTTTTTTTTAAGACAATATGAATCTGTCACATTTTATATTCCCTAAGTGTCTTCAGCATTTGTTAAGTTAGCGCTGTCCACAGTTGTCTGTCTCGTCACCTCTGCCATACGCTGATCTTCTTCCACAGGCACAAACTTGTCATGAATTCCGTGAACCAACAGGACGGGGACCGTGAGCTCAGCGTGGTAGACCTCGTCCCCCTCCGGCCAGTACTGTCCACTCATCATGGCACGCAGTACGAAAGATGACACGTTGAAGGCGTTGTTTTCTCTTAGCAGCCGCTTCTCTTTGGCACCCTGTCGAGCAAAGCCAGCCCTGTGGGAGACAGAACGGCTACTGACGATTACTGTAACTTCAGTTAGGTCACAGTGGGGTCAAGGTTAAGTTAAGTAACCAAGCATTTTTGGGCCCTCGAGCCAAAAAGTTAGATTGCTCATAAGGGGAACGTAAACTGTGCAGTTTTGCCACGATTCCTGTCATGTGACGATCGGGGTACAATTGATTTGTACGATTTGGCTTGAGTCAAGTAACTCGAGTCGTGCAGAGTACTCAGAGTTGTGACGAGCGATTATCACCTCATGATCGATTGTGTGAAAATCAAACGTTCGCAAATTGGACGGATTTGCCCACAATTGTAAGAAATCGCACAGTGTACGTCCAACTTTAAGTAGACCATAATGGTAAAACCGTATTTTCACCATACTAAAAATGCGCAGTCCAGGTTATGTGTGCCATTACTATTTATTTAACACACACATATGGCGCACCTGACCGGGTTTTATATACAATCCACGCCCCCACTTCCCCCTTTAAGGTTCTCATGGTGTCTCTACTACTTCGCACACACACACAAGCATACAAGTGTGCGTATTTACAAAAAAGAAGGGGAGCAAAACAACGCTCACACTTCTCCCTTTAACGTTCTCATGGTGTCCTCTACTACGTCCGCCTTACAACAACAACACACACAGGGCGCACCCCACTATAGGGTGCGCTGCACATTTTGAAGAAAATGTAAGACCTTATAGTCGTGAAAATATGGTAACTGTCCTCCATCAGAGCTCCATCAGACCATAACATTCTGGTGATTATTTTAGATCAGATAGAGCCAAGCTTTTTTACTCACGGGCCACAATTGGTACTAAAACTGGACACGGGTGTAAGTTAGGACCAGGAAGATGTTAGGTTTACGTGAACTTCGTAATCCTCTGCATTCTGGACGTATAAATGTAGGTATGGCAAATATATAATTACAATACAAACCAATTATATGATATGGAGAAGTTTGGCGACCGGATTACTAAACAGAACGGGCCGCATCCGGCCCCCGGGCCTTAGTTTGCCTGTGCCTGCTTTAGATCATACACTTCCATGTCCCAGGTCATTACTTGAGAAAGCTCCAGGCCAGCAGTGGAGAAAGACAGTGAAGGACAGAGGTGGGCAGGTTGAAGATGGAGCAGAGGCTTGGCTCCAGAGCTGTGGGACCACCACCGTTGATCATCACCATCTTATGAATCTGGTCTGGATACTCATGGGCCAGGAACGTACAGAAGGAGACACTGTGAAGTGAAACCGAACACTGGTTAAAAACATTTTCCTCCACTTATGTAGGTCAAGGTAGGATTAAAAAAAAAAATCTTCACATTTACCCGTAGGAGTGACCAATGAGAACGTTCCTCTTGCGAGCATATCTCTTGAAGATCAGTCTGATATCCTCAGCCAGTGCATAGAAGGTGTAGGCTGCAGCTATCTTCGGTGCAGAGCTGGCTCCGTGTCCTGCCAGGTCGGGGGCGATGACCTCGTAGCCCAGCTGAGAAAAGAAGTCCAACTGACTGCCCCAGATCTCCAGAGAACCTCCGACTCCATGGATGAAAAACAGAGCCACGTCTGCATGTGTCTCCTTACAGGCCGATATCTTCCTCTCACAGTCAATCACTACAATCCGCTTGGGCTTCCTTCTACGCCTCCTCAGCTGCTGGTTGTGGTCAGTCTGTCCAGCAGCAGGTGGTGCAGCTCCTACCCCTCCACCTCCTCCTCCTCCTTCTGTTTTACATGCCCCGTTGTTCACGGCAGTGATGGAGTCAGAGCGAGACTCAGAGAGGTTGACAGGCGCTGTGGAGTTTGTACAGTCTTTAAGTTCAACCTCCACGGTGCTGTTGGTGTCTGTCTTTGTTTTGACACAATGCTTCAACTCCGCCCCTTCTTGGCCGCTCAGGTTTTCGATGTACATCTGTCCGTTGCGATACACCGTGATCTTCCTTTTACAGCTGACGTTTGCCCCCTGTCCGTTGGGTTCCTCCGACACCGGCCGGTCGGGGATGACGTGTCGAACCCTCAAGACGCGGCCCGGTTTCACCTCAACAAACTCGTAGCCATCGACGAGTTCAGAGGTTTCTACGGGACAAACAACGTTGGCAGACTTTGAGGTCAGGCAGCACATGAAGCCGTCCATGAATCTGGTCAGCATGGCTGCTGGTCTGCTGGAGATACACATGTAAACAAGCAATAAGAATACGTGTAAGCAGGGTCACTGGGTATTTGTAGTAAAGAAGATGATGGATGGATGGATGAAACTGGAGAAAAGAGTCAGGAGTGATCTGTGATAGAAGAGAGTCAGCTAAGGTGAAGGGACAGGTTTACAGGACAGTGGTGAGACCAGCCATGACGCTGTCTCTTATACACATCTAGGTGATTAGAGGGACAACGCAGACAGGAAGGTTTGGAGAAAAAGCTAGAGAAGACAGATTGAGATGGTTTGGACATGTTCAGAGGATGGACAGTGGATACATTGGTAGAAGAATTATCCTAGAAATGGAGCTACCAGGTATGAGACAAAGAGGAGATTGATGGATGCAGTGAGGGAGGACATGGAGGTAGTTGGAGTTAGAGTTGAGGATACAGAGGACAGGGGGAGATGGAAAATGTTGACTTGTTGTGGAAACACCTGAAAAAAGGGACAAACTGAGAGGTGAAGAGGTTTTTATAAAAAGGCAGGATTTGAAGGATCAGTGATGTTTGTGCTGTTATGGGACATACATTTTTTGTTGGCCTCTCAAAAACGATTTTCATTTAAAATGAAAGGCTAAAGAAACAAATATTATTGACATGTGTTTTAACTTCATTTTTCATATATTTGTAATTTTAAGCTCTGGTCGTTCCATATTTATTGTTTCTTAAGTTTTTTTTCCCAGATGAAACAAACTCTAGAGATGACATGAAATAATTAAGAAATCATTGGTATTTGTTTCTTCTACCGTTTCTTTGTAGTCTTTCCAGATCATTTTTAATGTAAATCTTTCTTTACAGAACAAAATTGATGTGTTATAATAAACAGCCTGCATTATCATTATAACCAATGACAGTATATAAGGTCTACATACTGGTGGGCCTACTCTAGTACACATTTAATTTTATCTTGTGGGCCAGATATAATTACATTGCGGGCCAGATTTGGTCCCCGGGCCTGAGTTTGACACCTGTGGTCTAGAACAGTAGCATAATTTTGGTGTTGCTGTAGGTTCAAAATGTTCTTTAACAAGTGTATAAGTTACAACTGTTTTTATTACATTTGTCTGGGGATATTCCCAACGTAGGCTGACTCATATGTGGATCGAACAGAAATGTTTGTCTTACGCTAACATGCAATCTGATGCAGGAAAACATTGGAAATCCTGACAACATTCTGTGAGAAGCTACTGAGCAGCATCTACCATTAGTGCAGCCTTGGAGTGTATTAATAGACAGGGACGGTAATAACTCCGTGAGATAAAGCTGCCGGCTACGTGATCCCTCTGCTGCTGCTCTCACCAACGTGAAGTTAGTCAAAGAGACGCAGCTGCCAGGACTAATGTGTAATACTGTCCAAATGAAGACAGTGAGATGAATTCTTTCACTGAATCTAGAGAGTGAATCAAGTCAAAGTGCAGGATGTTTGTCACACAGCAGACAGAGAGACAGGATGATGGTTGATTAACGTCCATGGCAACAGCACTGAGGCCAAACAGGGTCTGTGAGTCTCTGTGCTGGTGGTATTATCCTGTCTTCCATTGCTCTCTATACACTTGAGAGGATTATTCTCTGACCGTCCACACAATCTGTCAATTACTCAGTGTAACCAGAACTGAGGTTTGACCTTAAATGTATTGTTTGTTTGGCGTGTTGAATATTTTTGTCTTGTACTTGAACATTGACAGCTACTACTTTAAATAGTTTACCAAGTAAAAAAAAAAAATATTATTATTATTGAAAATAAATTAATTTAATAAATTAATTAAAATGTCTCAAAACAAGTAAAGACCGTGGGTTATTTGTTAAGAAACATGATAACAATTTAAAAGTCTATTTTTTAAAATATACGTTAGCACGGCATTTTATTTTGAAAAACACAAACTTCCGTAGCGTCTTTCCTCGTCTTACTCTGGGACTCGCACTCTAGCACTTAGCTCGGTAGCAGATTTTTTTATGTAAAGGTAATTCCTTAGACCAATTCAAGCAGTGAAAGAGTCAAATTATTAAAATATTCGAAAAACAAACATCTTTTTGTTCTTTTTAAAAAAGGAGAGGTGTTTGTTCGCTATGTATTTTATTTTGAAAACGACCTCGTCCATCGATAAGGCTGAAATAGTAGAAAAGGCATCATTTGTTACTTTAAATTACGTAAGTTTAAATTTAGAAATCCTACCTTTTTTAAGACTAAGTTTCCTATAAGTATTTGCGGAAAAAAACATTAATTTTTGTTGTGAAATACGTAACAGGAAGTGTGCTTGGCTCCCCCATAGACTGCGTTTATTACGAATCTCTTCTTCCTGTCAGAGAAGTTTGTCAGCCTTGTTCTGGCAAACTATTTATATGAAACAATAGTTTCATTGCGAACATAGACTCACTTACCAGTCAAGGAAACTAAAACGGTTGTTAAACAATATACAACACAACCCAGAGTCCTGTGGTTGCACCTCAAATTTTACGTTATGCTAAGTCTATTAACATCTTTAGATACAGAAACCTCCAGGTGTTTTAGGAGGCTGTAAAGGAAATTGTATAGTTATTCAATTTATTCTCTTTAATTTTGTTATTTCCTCTTATTTTCTAGAGTTACATTGAAATAGTCTGTTTTATTGTTTAAATTAAACATACTGATAAAGTGTCTGTTTTTTTAGAATAGAGTGTTAATGTGATACAGCAGAAAGTAAAGGTTCCTACCTTTGTGATCCTGAGAACACAGTGTAGTAGTGATAGATGTGCTTTTGTTGTGCCGCACAGGAGAAGGCGAAGAGCTTTAATCTGTGGCTGTAAATCCAATTACTTAATTTATCTGGATTCTTGTGTCCTGTGTGTTGACTACACATAGTGAGCACCTTCAGCCTCCTGAGTGGAAATATTTTCCCTACATAGTTGATAGTTAAATCCAGGTATGAGTTCAGTTTAGCAGTCAGAGGAAGTGTGTGTTAGTGTGTGTTCCCTGAGAGGAGGCAGTACAGTAGTCCTGAGAAGGATTATCCAATTAGAGTGACAAGAGATTGGACAGAGAGGTACTCATATTTATTTACAATAATTTTATATTGCCTTTTTTATTCACCACTTCTATCTAGCCTTATCTATAATCTTAGCATTCCACTCTCCAGTACCTTGACCAGGTGATGCTGAAGCTGTTGCCATGGTGATAGTTACTAGGTGACTACTTTGAAGTTTAGACATATTTCTTTATTGAGGCATAAACAAAAAGTGTATAATAGTGAAGGCCTACAGGGATGGGACTTGGATCCAGAGGGTTCCTGGTTCCAATCTACCAGGTGCTAGATTACCATGCTCTGAGTGTGGCACTGGCTGCTCCCAGGTCAATTTTAAAGCTGCTGGAAGCTTCCCAGTGTTCAGTTTGATTAAATGTAGGTCACATTTTGTTGTCGGCTGTGGTGTGAATCACAATGACGAGGACTATGCTTTCCTTCCTTCCTTCACCAGAGGCCTTCAGTGATGTCATAGTTTTTGTGACGTCAAATTAATAAGCCGTAACATCAGTATGGCACCAGGACAAACAAGATGACGTAGTCAGACGTCCGGTAAAGCTTATCCAATCACAGGACACCCCTGAGCGCTGTCAACTGAGCAGGCTGTGTTCATTTATTTAGAGCCAGCAGAGCCCTCACTTTTGACTGTGAAGGCCCTGGCAGATGTTATACCAGAACCAGACTAACTAACACTAACACACCAGACTAACACTAGCTGGCTAAAATATGATTGGATAAAAAGTTTTTGAACAACCTTTTAAATGTAAAAAAATATTTTATATTAAAAAAATATGATAATAATAGTACACTTTTTTATATTTGAATGAATAAATGTGTTTTTCTAAGAATATTTAGGTTTTGTTGGTCCTGACAGCCCACGGCTGGTTATATTTATATGATTCCAATAAACATCTAGTAAAAAATAAACCCACAATTCAAGGTTCAGTGTGCTTCGAACTGTTAATAATATAAGTATACTCCCAGAAGAGGTTCGTCTCTGTGCTGTACTGTATGTAACTGATGAGTGTGTGCAGATGCTGCTCTGTGATTCGCTGTTTGGTACCACCGTCACGTGGTTGACTTCTTCAACCAATTAGCGTTGTTAGAGGCGGGGCTCAAAGCATCGCTGTGATCATGCTAGTGAAAGGAGTCTTGTCTCATTAGTTTTGGTTACTCGCGAATTTACAGAATTTCCTTATTATACCGGTGTTCTGTTATTTAATACACTGAATGTGAATGATAACATTTCAGTAAACGTGAAGGTATTTATTAATATTCAAAGGAGAGACAAGAGAAGAGTTGGTCCGTGAAGTAGCCGTGAGGAGCTAACGCGGCTAAGCGCATACTCAGTGCCGACCAACACGACCAACACACCGGGAGAACAGGGCAGCGGTTTGACGGCTCTACAACCAAAATGGAGAAGGTAGGTGTTTGGCGTTCAAACGGCCACCTTTATACCTCATTCCTGTTCGTCTAAAATGGATGAGAAGCGACTCGGCTTTTAATAGTTGCTGTTAGGCCACTAGCTACACCTGTCTTCTGTGTTGACATCCGTGTAGATGGAGTTAAACCGGCACCGCCTGACTCTAAACTCATCTGAAACCGTCGGTTCGACAACGTGTGTGATATTATCACCTCCGTTAACGGAGGATGGTGGGGATGTTGAAGCCGGGAGAGGAACCAGGAGCTGGGGAACCGCCCTGCCTTTGAGCCCCGATATCAGTCGTTGTATACATGTTGGTTTAGGCAGTGCATTGTGAGACCAGCCATGATGTTTGGGCTGGAGACACTAGGAATAGGCAGGAGGCAGAGCTGGAGGTGGAGGAGTTAAAGATGCTGAAAGTTTGGAGGAAAAGCTAGAGAAGACAGATTGAGATGGTTTGGACATGTTCAGAGGAGGGACAGTGGATTGGTAGAAGAATGATCCTAGAGATGGAGCTACCAGGCAGGAGACAAAGAGGAGATTGATGGATGCAGTGAGGGAGGACATGGAGGTAGTTAAAGTTAGAGTAGAAGATACAGTTGACAGGGTGAGATGGAAATTGTTGTTTGGCTGTGGCAACACCTGAAAAAGGTCAAACCGAAAGGAAAAGAAGATTCAGTGACAACCACAGAGAGATAAAACTCTGTGAAACATTAGCATAGAATGAGGCACAGATGGTTTAAATACTTGATGTCGTCTTCAAACTCAACCTTCAGTTTTGCTGTCAACGTCTGACTTGTAAAGAGAGCGGTTCTCCAGCCCCTACTAGGAATACATTCAAAAACCTTGTTTTACGAGTTGATTGTGTGCAATGTAAATATACCAACGCAATAAAAAGTGTTAGCCATTTCCTGGCAAATAGTTGTTGTTGTTCTAAAACATGACTATATATTTAAACAAAAAAAAAAAACATATATTTTGGACATGCTACTCAAGTCAAAAAAAGGTTTATTATAAAAGTCCTGAATTTTTGCTTTCAATTTTTGGTGTAGACATAAAGTTAAACAATGAAAAACAGCTAAAATGATCTGCAAGAAAATGTCAAGAAAATATATTTAATGTTGCTTAAATTACTCACATTATTGGAATGTAGCCATGTGTCTGGACTAAAGATGTCAAACCCATAATGACAGTCAGCAAAAAAATAAAAACTGGGATGAAGTCTTGTTTTACTAGTTGATTGTGTGTAACTTAAATATACCAACACAATAAAAATGATTTGCTTATTACCTGGCAAATAGTTCTTGTCGTAAAAACCATGACTAGGATTTACCATAAAATAAAAAAAAAAATCTTTAAAATATTATTATAAATTCAACTTTCACATCAAGGCGGTGGCCGCAAAATATCATTCCATGGGCCGCAAATGGCCCACGGGCCGCGACTTAAAGACCCCTGGTCTAGATCCTAAAAATGAGATGATCTAGATTCCGCTTAACTCAAAAAATCTCAGATGACTTCAGGACTTTTAGATGAAATATCTGAATTGTTTAGTTATTAGTTAGTGTAATAGTTGGATTTTCTTGAAAACCACAACCTGTGCCTTCAATAGTGGAAGTGAAAGAACTGTATGATTGACAATGATTATCCACCAATTCACATGAGCCTTTCTCACCATAAAGATTCATTCGTAAAGGTGGAACAGAAACCTTTGACAATCCTGGATCCTTTTTTTTTCCCTCCAGGCGGATTTCTTGAAGGGACTTCCAGTCTACAATAAGAGCAACTTCAGCAGATTTCATGCAGACAGTGTTTGTAAAGCATCTGTAAGTACCTGCTTTTCCCCTTGTCCAATAAAATCACTGTTGCTGTGGAAAAAGGCTTAATGTCCAGTCATAAACACAATTATTAGACCACTCTGCTTTTTTCTTTAGTTTTTTGTTCATTTTAATGCCTGGTACTACTAAAAGTAGTTAATGATTTAACAACAGAAATAGCTAGAGTTTAATTTCAGAGCTGATTTTCCAGAATTTCCTTGGTAGAAACCAAAATCACTTCAATTCTTCCATCAAAAGCTAAGGCGTTGACCTGCCAAAAACTGTGTTTTTAGGTCTTCCATGTTGACCTGTTCGTTGTGTTCTTCAGGTAATGCACCTTTAGTGGTACCAGGTGTTATATTGAAGCAGAAATTGAAGAAAACAATGGGTGGTCTAATAGTTTAAACGATGTCTTTAAAAAGTCCTGTACGTTGGAAGGATCCACAATTCTTAATAATTGTGTCTCTTGTCTTTTGCGACAGAATCGGAGGCCGTCTGTTTATCTACCAACCCGCGAGTATCCGTCAGAACAAAGTAAGTCACACACACACACACACACACACACACACACACACACACACACACACAAACAGATGTGAGTAGAACTGATCGAGCCTTAAACAAGTGGGTGTTCATCAGACATGGAAAAACTAAGGCTCGAGGCCCGGATTCAGCCCGTTGAGCTTTTTAATGTGGCCCAGGTACCTTGTCCAAATTAAATAGTTTATTTATATTATCATTTTACTTTTCCCAGCAATAATACATTTCCCCAGTGTTTGACATCATGAAGGGTATTCGAAATGTAGAATTTTAGGTTTTATACAGACTTTTTCCATGCCATTTATCTTAGTTTGAAAGAAAGATCCATCTTTCTGCTTTGGACTCGGCCCCTGTGTCTGATTTAAGGAAAAACTGTGGACCTTGAGTCAAAACATTGGTGTAAACGGTGAATCTCTGTTGTTTCTAATGCTCCACAGTCATCGTAACAGAGAAAACAAACATCCTCCTGCGTTACCTCCATCAGCAGTGGGACAAAAAGGTGAAGTTTTATTTTTTCCTCCTCCACCTTTTCCCCTTGAAATATGCTCAAAAATATGTGAACTGACGTTCTCATTGTTTGTATCCAAAACAGAACGCAGCAAAGAAAAGGGAACAGGAACAAGGGGAGGGCGACAGCCCCGCCCCCCCAAGGAAGATCGCAAGAACAGATAGTCAAGAGATGAACGAGGACTCATAATCGTATATGTGCCTAATTGTGTATGTATGGATGGATGTGTGTATATGTGTATGTGTGTTTTGCACAGGGAAGAGTTTGTCTGGGCAGAAAAAATGGACACAAGAAATCGAAGGAAAAGAAAAAACTGTAGTTAGAAATGAATATTTGAATTTGGAGGAGGAAAAAAAAACACTCAACCAGTCAAGTTAGAGACTAAATTAGATTTTTTTCTTTTTAGAAAGAACAGTAATAGATGAAACAGTTAATTTATTCTTTAAATGTTTGACTTTTTTGACGATTCTTCTGATCAAAACCATCTCCACGTAAGGTCACAGTATTGGCATTTACTAAACAGCTCTCCTGATTTCTCATAAAAGAAAGAGAGAGTGAACTGTCAAGTAAAAAGAACAACTTTTTTTATATCTTTATTGGAGATTTCAGTTGGAATTACAGGTAGAATTTAATCCAGTCTCTCGACCAAGTTAATCTGTACCATAACATCTGAGTCTGAATAATGCATTTTGTGCACGACGCACTTTTAGGAAAGTAAAATGAAAAGATGTCGGTGATGATGCACCTGCTGAACCGGTGTCTGTGGCTGTTCCCTGTGTGAAGCAACTTACATGTTCCTGTTTGTATGCATGCAGAGCCTCGTGTGTGTGTGTGTGTGTGTGTGTGTGTATGTTGTACAGTGTGTGTGTGTGAGAGAGAGCTGGGTTTAATATTTGGGTAAATGTGTCAAAAGTACCTGGATCTAAAATCTGAGGTTGGACTCTGCTGATGTTGGACTCTGCGTAGCCTCCTGACGAGTCTGTTCCGATTTGTGCAAAGGTAACATTTTTTTTGTAAATGTTTAATTTTAATCCTATTTTTTTTTTTTTTTTTTATGTAATGGCTACGAGCTTCCTGCCAGCCACAGTGCCCGCCCTTCTCAGTTTCACTGCCCTACTGTGCAACCACAAGGGGGCACTGCAGCATTTCAACAGAGTTAAGAATGCACTGTGAAGAACAGCACAAAGTAGAAACACACAACCCTCTGAGCGTGTGTGTGTGTTTATGGTAAATATTCGTATCTTCCTATTGTGCGTGGTAGTCTGAGGAGTATTTTCTCATTAAGCGCCACCTACTGGTCAACCCTGATTAAAAACAGTCACCAGGGGTTCTAGAATAATCCATAAGAATTTGCTCAACAAGATGATTTTTGTTTGTGTCTGTGTTATAAAATAATAAGAAATGGCGAATCTCTGTGTCTGCCCTTTATAAAAACTCTAAAATTTAAAGTTGTGTTTAAGAGAGGAACTCCAGTGTCTGGTTAATGTTGTTTTGCATGTTAATGTTTCATGTGTGGGTCTTAAAATTCCTGGAACAGGAATCCAAACTTCCAGGTTGTTGAGTTTGTGACACAGGAAATAAAAGCCGAAGGCCTTACGACCAGTCACCGTAGGTTAGACTCTTTAGCTCCCCCTATCTCAGGGCGGCTGGATTTCTGGACTGTGCCCTGCCTATGTGACACCATAGCTTTGTTGTTTTTCCTGAAGATACATTTTGGTTCAATCAGGTGTTTTAAAAAAAAAAAGGATTTATTTTCAGTTATGGAATGCACGATAAGCATGCAGCTGCTGTCCTGCCTCAGCGTAGGAGTTCAGTTTGTTCTCACAAAGCTGATTTTTTTTTTTTTTTCAATGTTCTCTTTTTCAGTAGATTCATAAAAGCTTCTTGTACTTCCCAGTTACAGCTGCAGTGAGAGCTGAGATTATAATAAAAAAAATAACTCCCCACCACAACCACTCTTTTAGGTTCTACTTCACCTCGTACTTGTTGCATCTCACGTCTGGATACGAAATGTTCTTTTAAGCTTTGCTGGAATAAAACTGGATTCAAACTGGTTTAACTCCTGTGGTTCTTTAAAGTCATGAATACTCAATATTGGGTGTAGAGCATGTCCATGCTCCAAGGTTGGATTAGTCTACCCCTTTACCACCACTTGGGGTCGCCAAAGATAGGATTTTTTTCAAGTCAAAGTCCATGTTTTAATGCAAAGATCTCTGGACTAATCATTTCTATTTGTTCCAAATGTAGTTTTATTTGTCTTCAACATTTAACTCTTGTGGATTAATGAAGTCATTAATACACAATATTGTGTGTAGGGCGACCTCTTGTGACCTATGATCTGCCCATTACGTACACAGCATGTCTATGCTCCCAGGTTGGCTGACTCTACCCTGAGCCACCACTTGAGGTCGCCAATGAGAGGATTTATTTTCAGTCATAGTAAATGTTTTAACGCTGCAATCTCTGCGCTAATCATTTCTACTTTTTCCATTTGTCTACCATTGTCCACCACTTGGGGTCGCCAAAGAGGGATTTATTTTTTCAGTCAAAGTCAATGTTTTAACACTTAAATCTCTGCACTAATCATTTCTATGTGTTTCCAGGTGTAGTTTTATTTGTCCTCAACATTTCTGCATCTAAAAACACAGATTTACAGAATTATCACGAAGCTCACATCACAATGGAGTCTTCCTGTCCCTGAAGACTCCCAGAATGTCCCCATGTCCATCCGACATCTACCTCGGTGAGTCAACGCCACTCAGTCACAACACATGGACTGCAATTTTAAATAGTTTTATTAACTATTTCTTCAGGTCTTACAAAAATATGACAAAATTAATTCAAAGAAATCAAATGTCCCTTTTCCCTGGATTTTTCCGTTAAAACGTTTATACAGTGGTGCATTGGAAGAGCGCATGGCGGTGAGTTGAGTGAGTGTGTGACGATGTCTCGTCTCTACTGCTGAGGTTTGACAGTCTGGTTTCTAATGGAGCTGCAGTGATGAGTCTCACCAGCCAATGGACAGAACCTTTAGTCCTTTTCCCACCGATGCACAGAGTGACAGACTGAAGAATCTCTGTGAGTCTCAGCTCCTTCAGGAGCCGTTGTTGCTTTGATAGTGAATTAACCATGAAAGTGACGGATGAGTCCTAGTGTGGAGAGCTGCTGCAGGAGAAAAGCCTGTGCTTATCCCACAGAAAAGGCAGGGGGTGGGGGGGACATTTCAGTGAAACCCAGCGTCTGTTCATCTGTTTCCTCACAGCAGTCAGTGCTCGTTTTTTTTGTTACAAAATGTTTTGCAGTTGCCTAGATTTTAAGAATGACATCCATGTCTTTTTTCATGAAGTTTGACAATTTTCCCTGAATAAAAAGGAACAACAAAAAAAAAAAAAACTCCTGCCCGGTCTAAACACAACTGTGACGTATCGACAGATGCCCTAATCTTTTCACTTTTTTTTACGACTTTTCAGTTTGCTGAGCTGTGCTGCAGTTCTGTTCTCAAATCCCTACATTAACAACACCTGGTGTGAACGATGTAAAAAGATTCTACATTTCTGTAACACCCACTCTTCTAGTTTATAAACGAGACATCAATACTTTCCAGATAAAAAAAAACAAACACACTGTCATTTACCTTTAACACAAGTACATTTTTTCCTGTATTGCATTTACTGTCAGTATTAGTTTTTGTCTTTCTGTGGAAGTACATTGGTTTATTTACCGTAGACATTAATGTATTTATAAAACTGTCAAGTTCAGAAAACCAAAAAGGCAAAAAAAGCAAATTAATTAGTCTTTAGATGGCTGTGGTCGAGGTCACGTGATTTTATGCAATAAAAAGAGAGAGTATGTACTAGGAATAGGTAGAAGACAGGAGACAGAGCTGGAGGTGGAGGAGTTAAAGATGCTGAGGTTCTCTTTAGGAGAGACAAGGATGGATAGGATCAGAGGGACAACACAGACAGGAAGGTTTGGAGAAAAAGCTAGAGAAGACAGATTGAGATGGTTTGGACATGTTCAGAGGAGGGACAGTGGAGACACGTTGGTAGAAGAATGATCCTAGAGATGTTCTTGAGACAAAGAGGAGATTGATGGATGCAGTGAGGGAGGACATGGAGGAAGTTGGAGAGTTAGATGAAAAATGTTGGCTCTCTGTGTCAATCCCTGAATAAGGGACAAGCCGAAATGAAAAGAAAAAAAAGGAAAAAGTACAATGGAGACAGTTATGAGATGTGTAGTCAGAGTGACTGATGGGTTCAGAGAAGCAGCTGGAAGAGCAGTGGAGGTCCATACTGATAAGATGACTATATGTGAAGTAAATAGAGAAGTGGAGAAATTAAGAATTTATTAGATGATTTACATGGAAGGTAGAATTAGTCAGGGAGCTGATGTCCTCTAGGGGGCAGTAAGAGTGACAGGTAGAGGAGACTTCAGTAGAGTCTAAAAGACATAGAATTTTTAATGCTCAAGATCAGAAATGAGCAGGTCATGAAACATGATGAAGTAAGAAGAAAGAAGTTGAATATTGAGCTGGAAAAACCAAAGAGAATAAAAGTAGAAACAGAGATGTTTGGTGTCCAGAGAGAGAGAGAACCAAGGACAGATATATGAGACGTTAT
>JAFBJS010003632.1:29071-43249 GCA_016785265.1 Paraplagusia blochii | reverse complement strand
TCAGGATGGAACAACTGGAGAAAAGAGTCAGGAGTGATCTGTGATAGAAGAGAGTCAGCTAAGGTGGAGGGACAGGTTTACAGGACAGTGGAGAGACCAGCCATGATGAATGGATTAGAGACACAAGGAATAGGTAGAAGACAGGAGACCTCTCTTTAGGAGAGACAAGGATGGACAGGATCAGGAATGAGGTGATTAGAGGGACAACACAGACAGGAAGGTTTGGAGAGAAAACTAGAGAAGACAGATTGAGATGGTGTGGACATGTTCAGAGGAGGGACAGTGGACACATTGGTAGAAGAATGATCCTAGAAATGGAGCTACCAGGTAGGAGACGAAGAAGAGATTGATGGATGCAGTGAGGGAGGACATGGAGGTAGTTGGAGTCAGAGTTTAGGATTGAGAGGACAGGGGGAGATGGACATTGTTGACTCGCTGTGGCAACCACTGAGAAAAGGGACGAGCTGAAAAGAGAAGAAGAAGATGCAAAAAACTCAGTTACCTTCTCAATGAAACTGACTTTCCTCAGCTTCAAACCGCAGTCGATCACATTGTCCTCCTCCGTCTCTCCTTCACTGAACCTCCCACTGTCGACCTCGTCCTTGTCTCCTCCCTCCTCTTCCTCAGGCACCCCACATCCACCGTTCAAACACTTCTTCTCCCTAAAACGTTGTGAAGAGACCCAGTTATCTCTGACACAAACAACTCCTAATCTCTCTTCTCAGATGGTAAACCCCCTCACCTTCTCTCTGGTTGCCCCACCCCGGCCCTGCTGCCCCTCAGGCCCGGTCCTGGTACGGCCTGATCGGTGGGAGATACTTGGGCTTTTCCAGCTGCCAGTCGAGCATATTTTAGCAGCACCGATTGCAGCAGGTCCCACACGGCTCGGAGAGTCAGATCTCCGAGCTTGTGGCGTTCGTACAGATAAGGCTGCAGCACCTCCTTCACGTTCTGAAGGAATTGACGAATGATGAGCAGAGTGGCCAGCATCTGTTCAGCCAGAGAGAAACACATCAGTCAAACACTCAGTCAGGAACGTTTCACACACGATCATAATGCAACACACTGATTATAGCACACACACAATGCAGGGACGTCTGATTTAGCTGTGAGAATCATCATTACTTTGTCCTCCTGATGTTTAGGGGATAAACAGCTGCATAATGACATAAAAGTCACTAGAGGGCGATATCAGACATCCCTACATGCACACTGTGCATGCTGTCCTCATTCACAATGCATGGCATCAGACAGGCGTCTAATTAATATAAAATAAACAGTATTATTCAGGTTATGAAATATTCAAGATTTCAACACAATTTACTCCGACATGTAATATATTTGAAGGAACCACCAGGGAGCAGTGCAGCGGCTGTTTCATATATCATTATATAAACTACGTAAACGCCACAGGAAGGAGGGATTGTGATGCATGATAATGCACCAAAATAATCACATAAAGGAAAACAACTGAATAATATGTGTCTTTATTGTTTTGTTTTTTTTAAATGGAATGAATTAAATGAATAAAGTAGGTCTTGTTCAATTTAAGTCGTTGAGTTATATAGAATACTGATATATATATATAAAAAAAATTTAATAAATTTATTATTTAAATGATTCATATTCAGCGTAAATATAAAAAATAAAATTTTTGATTGCTTTTAAATTTAGTTTGACGTAAAGATATTTATATTTATATATCAGTTAAGCTCTGTGGCTCTGCATAAAGACTAGTAAACCAATCAGAGTCAATCAATATGTTATAAATACCCCTTAATAACATTTAATTTTTGGTGTTCTGAAATATTTTCCTACCTATAAAATCTTCCTACCTGAATCAACTGTTGCGTGGGCTTGAAAAGGATTTCTCAAGTGCACACAGCCTATAATTTTCTGCTACCAGACCGGTATAAAAAGTTAGAATCTTGTATCAATGACTCTGCGTCATTTTTAGTTTATTGTTCACTTTCTTCACAGAGAAAATAAAATAAGTTGACAATCAAAATGTTTGTTTTTTTTTCCTAATCTTATGTCATTGGAGAGAGAGAACAACTTCAGCTCATTTCAAAAAATGGCAAAAATTGGAGAAAAAAATAATCCAAATGTTTTCTTTGCTGGCTGTTTTTTTATTGCTGTAATCTTACATTAAAACATTTACCTAAGTTGCTAAATGCTCCAAAATGAAAATATGAAAATCAAGCCTGCATTAACACTGAGTGAACTGTGTGTTCAGTCCCTGACAGAAGGTCTGAGCCTCCCAGTCCTTAGATCTGTGCTCTCCAAACAAATTATGTTTATGTACAAGATACAAACACAAACTCCCAACAGAGAGAAGGACGTGGACAGAATGTTACATCACTCTACGAGGAAAAACCTTGGAAAACCGAAGGCGGTGCAGATACTGTTAGCTCACTACTGCCTCCTGGGACAGTCAGCCCAGCAATGTCAGAGTCAGACTCAGTAAATCAAGCTGACTGAACAGATGCTGTTATTGCAGACAATTTGCAGTTTTCAAATGTTATAGTTGTTGTTGTTTTCCCTCATAACTTTCTCGCCTGTTCATTTCACAGTGGGACAAAGACAAATGGAGGACAGTAAAGCTGTGACAGATGCTCAGACGTGGACCAGATCAGTGAGACAGACACCAACATCAAAACCCAGACGTGAGTAGTATTTTCCATCAAAAACATCATTCAGTTTGAGGGTTATATGACACCCATATATTTCCATGCAATGGAAACATTTAAAACTTTATAGATTCAAATCCAAACCTTTTAGGATAGTTTGCCTTTCCAAAAAAACTCCTTACGGACCATAATGCATTTCAAGTTCGCAATTCAATACCAGACAAACAATCCCAACACCAGACATGATGCTTTGTGCAGCGACACGATGCTTATTCATCACCCAGACTGAGGACGGGATCATACTTTAGATTTGACAAAAGTCCTGGAAAACCAGGGAAAAGACAAGGAATTCATCTGGATCTTGAGAAAGATTGAAGGCAGGACATTAACCCGGACCTGACGCTGCAGACTCCTCAACAGAGACAACACCACCAGCATCTTCCACAGACATGGACAGATGGACGGGGATGGTTACAGAAATCACGACCCAGATGTACAAAGTGAAGAGAAGAAGGGAGGAAGAATCTGTTTCTCACCTCTTTCAAGCGCTCCATGTCTTTGAGGTAGAATCCAATGTAAAAAAGGCTGAGATAAGAATTTACAAACTGAAACTACGGGAGAAAGAGAAACAAATGCGAAGAAATAACAAACCCACATTAGACATCAACATTTTTATGGTACATTAATAGTTGGGTAATTAAAAAGCCCACTCACAAGAACCATTTTGATGATGAGATTTTTCTCATAGGCACTCTGGAGTCTGTAGTTCTCTGTGAAAACACAATGTTAAAACTCTGTTATATGTTACTAATAACTAGACTAGAGGCAATATACTTTACCAAGGTCATAAAATAGAGAGAACCTGAAAGTTTTCTACAGAAAACTGTAGCACAAAATTAGAAAACCATTGAAATTGAGACTGTTAATGTTGCATAGTACTTGTGAGGATATTTTAGGTATTTTTCTCCATCTGTTTTATTCTATAGATCTTTATTAATCCCCATCACCGTAGTGAGGAGGGGCGTTAGCTGAGCTAGCGCCCAGGGAGAATTGAGATACCATGCTCAGGGCACCGCAGCGATAACTTAGCGGTATGGGAGATTAGAACCGGGTCCTTGGACCCAAGTCCGTTTCCTTAACCACTAGGCCACCAAGTGCCTCATTAGAATTTTCCAGTGGGCTGAATCCAAAGACGACCAAACTACGACATTAATCTGCCTTCGAACGACACAGATGTGTGTAGAGAACTGCCATCTTCATCTTCTGACGGTGGAATGATACCGTTTATTCAGAATCTCGATTCTCACCCATGTCATTGAGCCAGCAGGCAATTTTCCTGTACACCTCGTCACATGCAGTCACAGTGATAGCCAGCATAATTTTGGGGATGAAGCGAGCGAGTCGAGGCATTTCCTTGATCCCCATCACAAATTCCTGCGCAGACAAAAACACAGCACTGAGACCGTGGGACTAATCCTCTTAATGTCCTGCATCTGACAGACATTTCTAATGGACAATGATTGATTTTTTAAATTTCTCTACGATATCACATTAGCTTCCAGTCAAGGTCTGTACATTCTACAGTGCTATTACACAGCAGTCAAAGTAATGGGTCTTATAACAGCCTCAGAAAACAAAAAGGTACAGCAGCACTGAATGACGTCTGATGCAGGGAATCCTATAAGACAGATGAGGACAGCTGACTGACCTGCAGCTCGAAACAGATGAGCATGACCAGGAAGACAAAACAGAGACACAGGATACAGATGGGCAGGCTGACCAGCCACCTGAAAACACGCCTCCGCCACGGAGGGTAGTAGAACTCCTCACATCCTGTGATAGGACTACAGCGCTTGACTCCCTACAGAGACATGGAGTAGGAGAGGGTGTGACAGAGCCTGATAGGGGAGGTGGGTGAGGAGGAACGAGTGGATGGGAGGATCTGCTCGACTCACCCGGAACTGAGGCCGCGGTTCCTCCAGGGATTCAGCCGGCGTGTCCAGTGTCCCCCACTTATACGCCAGCTCGGCACCTCTCCTCTTCCACCGCTCCAGAAACAGTGTGGCCCACACCACGTTGAACAGTGCAAACACCACACAGCAGATGTCACGGCTGGTCTGAGACGACCCACAATCACAAACACACCCAGAACACAAGCTTAAGGATGAGCACCACAGTGAACTGTCAGTGATAGAACTTTAGATTAGTTTTAATAATTAACCTAGAAGACTGGAAGGGTTTTATAACAGTGTTACCAACATTTTTTTGCACCACGGACTGGTTAAATGTCTCCTTTTATTTTCACAAATTGATCGTTATGTTGTGGCATATAAAATAAAATTTAATTTCTGGTGTTCTGAAGTTTTTTCCTATCTATAAAATCTTCCTACCCAAATTAACTGTGCACACAACAAGGATTTCTCAAGTGCACACAGCCTAAAACTTTCTCCTACCAGACCGGTAGATAAAAAGTTAAAATCTTGCATCAATGACTTTGTGTCATTTTGAGTTTATTGTTGTTGTCTTCACTGAGAAAATATTTCCTAATCAAATATAGTTGCATTATTGTTGATGGAATCCTAGCCATTCTATTGGTCAGTTCTTTTGTTGACATGGGTATGGATCAAGTGGAAGTAATAGACAGATGGGACCAAAAGGAAACATTATTTCTCTGCGGCCCGGCACCAGGGTTATCATCGTTAACGAAAACTAACAAAAAAACGAAAACAATCACTGAAAAAAACTGTTAACTGAAACAAACTAAAACGATCATTAAATAAAAAAAACTATAACTAACTAAAACGAAAATGTGTCCTAACAAAACTAACTGAAATTAGAAATGAACTACCCTTTGTTTTCGTCTTTTTTCGAACCTCGCTAAGAACTAAATTGAAAACTAAAACGAATTAAAACTAAACTAAAACTAAACATTTTGAACAAAACTAAAACTAACTAAGACTAAATTAGTTGCTTTTACGAAAAACTAAAACTAATGTGCTAAAAGGCAAAACTAACTAAAACGAAACTACACAGAAAAATCCAAAACTATTATAACCCTGCGCGGCACCAATTCACACATGGACCAATACTGGTCCCCGACCCAGTGGTTGTGGACCACTGCTTTATAGGAAGCACAGATTCATGGGTTTCGTTGACAACAGTTAACTCCACGCCAGAACATTCTTACATGAACTGACAGTGGGCAGATCCAAAAATATGTCAAGCAAAATGCACGTCTTCTCACATCTATATCAGACAGGAATCTTCCCTCACCTGATCAGACTCTGTCAACATCCAAAGCACGAAGCCGATCACAGCAGGATACAACATGGAAGTGGTGTAGAAACCCAACCAGGCGAAATACATGGCGATCTTCACCCCAAAGTAGTCACATATATCATCTACAAACACAAAAATAAACCTTGTTGCTTTCAAACACTTCAAGAACTTTATCATAACAGTTGGTTCATGTGTCGTACTGACCTAAAGGTTGTTTCTCACAGACAGCCTGGACCCAGGACTTCATCAGCTGACTGAGGATCCTCTGCTCATGGAGAGGAAACAGCTGCCGGATTACACCTCGTGCGCTCAACTCTGGGACTGCAGACAAAAAACAAAGTAAGAAATTCAGTCAAAGTTATTTATCTCTTCAAAAAGGGTCGGAACAAATAATAATCTTAATAAATATGAGCTACGCACTGATTGGCTGGCCCTCCAGGAAGTTGATGTTATGAAGGACGTCACCGTTTTTGGCACGAAGATTGTCCAACCAGTATTTAATAATGCTCTGCCTCTCCTGCAGAGAACAGACGACAGAGTTAGGAGTTAAAAAAAAAATACAGTTTACTTCCGGGTGTGTTGTCTGTGTCTCCGACCTGTGAGGTAAAGAAGCACAACTCGCTCTCGATGTTCTCGTAAATGTAGTCCTCCTCACAGGAGAAGCTTCTCGTTCCTCCTCCGAACTCAGGTTTCACTGGTTTCCTCAGTCCCATCTCCTCAGCACCTCGCAGCAAACTGGAAGACAAAATGTCTTAATTTTGGGGGGGGTTCAGGTGTCTGTGCTTCACTCTGACTCTAACTTTAAATAAAAGTTTGGTTATGAAGTCAACATAAAACCACAAATACTCTTCAAAGATATCATTTGGAGTGAGTCATCTTTCATTTTGTGCTGTTTAATGAACCAGACATTTTCTCGTTGTTTCTGTTTGACCAAACCACTGCCCTCAGGCAACATCTAGAGCAAAAACAATCTGTTTTTTCTTCACAACAATCACCTTTTTATGAGTCCTCTTGCCTCCTCTCTCCTATCATCCTGTTTCTACTCCCAGCCTCCCCACTCATGCCTCTAATAACCTAATGTTCTCTCACCTCCCCCATCACATCTTCCCTTTCTCCTCCTCTTCTGTCCCTTCCTGTGGCTTTGTAATAATGCTATTCCACACCCACTGTTCCCTATAGGCTGCCGCTCACCTCTCTGCCCCCACTTTGTCGTCATATATATTTAGTTAAGGTTGAACAGAGGACCTGTGTTGACCATTCATCATGCTGCTCTTCACTGTTGAAGGATCTGGGCAGAAAACTGCCTACATTTTTGCCCTTTGATGGGAAAACATCCTAGGAATGATATTGTGTTTCAGTACCGTCAGCACAGAGGTGCTTTTCTGCAGGTAGAATCTGTGTAGAAATCGTGTTCAAAGTCAACATCTGCTAAGACTTTAAGAGAGGTTTTTATCTGCTACCTTCATGTTCTCCCTTTGAGATAAAATATCATTGTTATGTGCATTTTTTCCCCATCTTTTACGGAACAATGCACACACAAAAAAAACAGACTTAATAGGAAAATAATGCATTTAAAACACAGAAGACACCGTTTATGTTGATGAACTGGATGATAAGCCTTTAAGATCAAAACAAAATGACATGCTGTCATCCATGTGCAGCGAGTAATCAATTGTGTGTCAAACAAAAATGAGGTCATTGCAGTTTTCATAGGTATGGAGCTGTTTTAGAAAAAAATAATACTGCAAAAAGCACAATTCCCAAGAGTGAGGGAATGCTAAGACAGCAAACTGGCTTCATACCAAAGATGCAATTCTTTTTTTTTTGAGTGATAGAAAAAATAAGTTGGAAAAATGTCATTCTGGAGTGGCAGACAAGTAAGTGAAGGTGGTGCAAGTACCTGTATACTATGAGAATAGGGAAGAAAATGTGCAGCATACATTATGTTAGACTAGGGGTCTCAAACTGGTGGCACGAGGGCCATTTGCGGCCCGAGGAATGATATTTTGCGGCCCCCACCTTGGTGTAAAAGTTCAATTTATAATAATATTTTATAGATTTGTTCTCCACATTTTATGGTAAATCCTATAGTTCTCAAAACCCTGATCCACAGACTCCTTCTGGTTCAGAGTCGTATTACACGGAATCTATGGGAAACTGATTTTTTATCAAATGTTTGGTATTGGCGTAATGGCGTCTGGAAGCGGCAATATGGCAAGCGTTCGAGTCTAAGTATTATGTTATAACATGCTAACATACTTACACTTGAACGCTTCCAGACCCCATTTATGTAGGACGTGAACTTGGTTCTCGGGCGCAGTTTAGTGACGTCACACACAGACCCTCGTGGGGACATTGCCATGTGATTGGCTGCAAACGAGTGAGACTTCTAATTGGCTGGTGACGGACTGACGTAGCAAAATTACACTTGCGAATCTGGTCCGTGTAAGACGACTCTCAAAAATACAAATTTGCGTGCACGTAGTTTAAAAAAAATTAAAAGCACAATTTGCATGCGCGTACCACAATTCACAAACGTATTTTGAAGAATTCACAAATGTATTTTGATGTGTGAAGCTTTGTTTGTGTGCTCTTCGCAGAATACGCTTGCAGATCCGCGCTTATGTGTGTGTTCTTTTTAGAGACTATTCTGGCTCCATAATAAACTGGTTAAAGGATGAAACTTTTGCATCAGAGTATCAATTTGGACTTGAAGTTACAAGTGATCAGGTACGATAATGGCCAACGAGTGGCTGTTGTCATGTCTGAAGGGGAAGAAATGATTGGAATGGAGGAAATATGTTATAGGATTTCAAAAGTGTTTTATCTCCTCAGTTCAGAGGCTTAAAGACTTAAGTGCCCGCCATGTGGCAGCTTATATGGCAGCAGATGGTGACATTTTATCGTTTTTTTTCCCCCATAATTTGTCCCTGGCCGTCGTTAAAATGAGGGCGGGAGTATTCTCACTGCTTCAGGGTGTAAATGAAACAATTATCCAAGGTGAGGAGATGACACACTTTCTGGGTTGTCGTTTCTATCAAATAGAATGTAGGTCAATGTATCTAACAGCAGATCAGAGTGTGTGTGTTCTACGTTTAGCTACACCTGTGGGGACAGTTTTTGTAAAGTGTTTTCTTGTTGGATTAAAGGATGCATCGTCTCAGTGAAGCAACTTCTAAAGAGTGTTTTTGAGTGAGAACAGAGAACAATAAAAAGATGGGAAACTGTCTTTTGTCACAAACTTCAAATACTCTGTAGCACAGGTGTCAAACTTAGGCCTGCGGGCGAAACTTGGCCCCAGCTGTACTTGTACTTGGCCCATGAGATCATTATCAAATGTGTATTATAGCTTGCCCAACATTATATAGTGTGTGTAATCGGAAATGCATGCATAATGTTATAATACAAACATTTTTGTTGGCCTGTAAAAAATAGATTTTCATCAAAACAGATCTCAAAAGGCTCGAGATAGAGCAGCGTTATCAAATTGGCGGCCCGTGGGCCATTGGTGGCCCGTGGACCGATATTTTGTGGCCCCCACCTTGATGTAAAAGTTGAATGTTAGCAGGTCCCACAAGATTTATAGAAGGATTCCACTGCAAGTCATTGCTAAAAAAATGTTTTTGTTGGATGCACTCAGTGGTAGACACTGCTGTGGATGAATGTGAGTATTACAAGACTCATATAAAGTGTTGTATTACAGTGGGAAACTGATTTTTTTTTTTTTTTCATTTTCACCATCTTTTTCTTTTGTTTTGAACATTAACTGCTAATGTCAAAATGACAGTGACCCTCAACTTATTTGAGTTTGAGACCACTGAGATAGAGGGTCAATAATAACAAACAAATACCACTAAAATGTGTCTTATTTCAAATTTAGTTTTTTGTAATATTAATTCAAGTTGGTTCAGGTTGAATGTTAATGCATAACTAAGATTTTTATTGCTAATATTTCCTGCCACATCTTTATCCCAGTTTTTATCTTTAGCTTTTTTTTATTTTTAACTGTGAAATAAAATTTGACACCTTCACTCTATAGCAGACCTGGGCAAACTAAGGCCCGGGGGCCGGATGCGGCCCGCTTGACATTTTAAACCGGCTCGCCAAACTTGCCCAAATTACACTTTTAATTTATATTATCATTATCATTCTGCCTTTTCCCTGCAAAGCCAGCCTTTCCCCCATTGATACTGTAGAAGAGGCTCAGAGCAATTTGCGTTTATTCAATACTTTACTTTGAAAAGTCAAATACTCAATCTTTTTGACTGTGACCTGACCCGTAACTCAAATTTTAGTACCGCCATGTGGCCCTCCAGTCAAAATAATTGCCCAGGCCTGCTCTATAGTATAGATCATTTATACTTTCTACTGCAGAGATGTTACCCCCTACGTGTATTTTCCAATTTTTCTTTTTTGCGAAACGTTTAGAGTACCCAGAAACAGTCTTTCAGTAGATTGTTGGTCATTGTATTGGTCATGTGTTGGTCAGGTCATATGTACATAAATATATGGTCCATTATGTAACAGGGGGTTGTTATCATATAATGATGAAAGTGTACTGTCCCACAGAGTGATTGGTCAGCACTTGGTCAGCAGTCATTCATGCCAGGACTGCAGTCATTCATCATTTTATTTATGACACTTGGGTTAAAATGACCCTGTGTTTTCCCTCAGACATTTCGACAAGACAGCGCGTGAGTCAGAGTGAATCCTGTTCCAATTTTCTCCTCGACTTTAAATAAGCTACGACACAGCAGAAGCAGCAGAGAGGTGCTGCTGAAACTCCACGTAATGCTGCAGCTCCACTAATGACTCACACAGCTTTACTGCTGGGATGATTTTAGCTGCAGATACAGGCAGCAGTAAAACGTAATAAATCCAAGTTGAGTTTTACACCAGCACAGCAGAGATATTTTAGTTTCTCACAACCTAACCTTAGCGGTAATGTTTTAAAAATATCCATAGACTACTAGAGGAAGTGATGCACTGCATTATTCAGAACCCACTTTATTCATTTCCTGTCTCTCTGCAGGGAATTTTGTCTGTATCTTTGGGCCTGTAGTCTGGCAGGGATACATCTGTAACACAGTCAGGTAGGAAAAGCACAGGGCCGGGGGCTGTCTGGTCATGGAAGGGACATAGTTTTATCTGTTTTGATCAGTACAATCTTTATGGGACAATCAATACCTAGAAAAATCAGCTATTTCAATTCATTAATTGATGTAGCTCCCAAAGACGCTTCTCCAAACCAAGGATTTTTTTTAGCTGCCGAAAGGTTGAAATAAATCTTTAATTGTGAAGAATGTTGACAGTGAACTAATGTTCATTAAGTCTGAACATATAGTTTGAAGGCTTTTTCCTCAATCTAAAAGTAATTGAATTTGCAAAATAATAAAGATTTTTGTTTAATTTTCAAACCAGCCTTTTAATTCAAGCTTACTGTGTAATTTACCCAAAATTTTCATTCCAAAATTAACAGATGGACACAGACTGAGAGTACGCAGAACCAAACCCTCCAGCTTTTGGTTTGGACCACGATTCTGTTTTTTATTATCTCTATTCTGAATTTTGGCAATAGTGTGTTTCATTAATGAAATAAAACAAAAGTGAAATGAACAGCTGCAGAAAAATCGAGTGTTTTGTAGTGCAAAAATCTTTTTAGACTTTTTTGTCGTAATTCCCTCTCACTCATCACTATCTGCTACTTTTCTGTCTTTTCTCTCAACTATCTTTGTGAATCAATTGCACCTACAGGATAATATCAGAAATAACAGGTCAACGATGTTCTTTTCTTACTTTTCGTACGTAGCAGTGACGAAGAAGGCGTAGACCCGCGTGTGCTTGTGATGTCGGATCTGAATGATGAGCTCCGGAATCCCCAGCCGGATGTGGTTCAGTAGCCATAGTAACGTGTGGTCATCAATAGTGTCTGTGGAAATGTAAAAAATACAGATTCTAACACACCCCCGTATCACTGTACGAAGCAGCTGCTGAAGACTCCCACCATCCTGTGCTATTATATCCTGAGCAGCACTGGAGATGAACAGTTAAACTCCAGAGATTGAGAAGGAGACAAAAAATAAAATCAAATTATAATTTAAAACACGTCTTTCAAATATTAAGTATTTAATGCTAAATTGTGTCTTAGTTGTTTATGGCAGGAATTAATTGCAAAAAAGATTAATAGCTCAGACGATAAAAACAAAATAACTGAGCAGACAGTGATTAATGATCAAGACCATTGAACAGTTCCTGAAAGTATTAGAAAAGTTCATGAACGAGGACGTCCACAGACCAGGGGGTGGAGACCATTTTAGTGAACAGAGCCAAAAACGTTAAAATTTATTTTGGTCGTCAGGTGCAACGGGGAACTGGTGCCAGCTAAGTCACATTGCTCCATACTGTGAGCCTTCCTGTGGGTGAAGAACGCACTGGAAGTCATGTGGGTCTGGTAGGTGCCATGATCACAGCACCTGGGTGGCAACCTGGCAGCAAATGGATTAGAACCTGGAGCCTTGTGGACCCATTTCCACCACCTTAACCAACAGGCCCCTGATTAAGTAGCATTGAAAGTTGAGACATTTACAGAAGAAGTCGTCCCCACACAGAGACAAGGATCAGTTCTGGGTTATCTAGAGTCACCATAGCAGCCAGGGCGCCCCGCAATGGTTAAGATACTGTTTTAACTTAATTTTGTTACTCTTATTTATTTTATATTTTTAGCTTAAGTGACCGTTGCTATAAAACACAGGTGTCAAACTCAGGCCCGGGGGCCAAATTTTGCCCACAGTGCAATTATTCTTGGCCCATGAGATCATATCAAATGGTTACCACAGTGGCCCCCCTTTATGTAGTCATTATATACTGGCAGAATCTGTATTATTAGTGATGTATGCTCTTTGTTATAACTGTAAATTAGATAAAAATTAAAAAGGAAATCCCAAAAGACAACAGATAAAGAGGCAGAATAAGCAACAAATACTACTGTCATTTCCATTTTAATTTCTAGTGTGTTGATAGTATTAATCTTTGGCTGTTCCAGGATCAATGTTTTTATATGAAAACAATCAACATTTAATAACATCGAGATCTGGATTCACAGTTATTTTTCAATAATTATTCAGTTTGGCCCCCGACTTCATGATCAACGATCAAGAAAATCATGGGAATTGTCAAAATAGTTCTGAAATTAAATGTTACTATTAACTTCTTTTGTTGTTATCATTATATTTGACCAGAAAAATAAAAAAAGACCAGCCTGGTGGTTTAATATTATTTTTGTCATTTAATTTGGTATTGGCTGCGTCGCGAAACCAGTTTCGCTCCCTGTTTGCGTTCACATTACAAACTAACTGCTCCATTTCTTCTTCAAAATTGCACGTGCGTTTGTTGACAGAATCCATGTTGAATAAAATCATATCATATTAACAAGTTCTCGTTATATAACCACGTGATCAAGTTGAAACTGGACCATGGTTTGACTAATGCGCATTTGCTCCCTTATTGTGTGTGAATGCAAAGCGGGTATTGAATGCGCAGCAAATAACAAATTAAACTGAATGTGAATGCAAAGTGAATCGAATGCGGATTAGTAAATACCGGATCGGATTCCTGAATTACCTAATTCAGTATTCGATTCCAAATTGAATGAGGAAACGGTATCACTGAGGTAGAGCGTTCACTGTGTTAAGACTACAGACTAACAGTGGCAGTTACGTCCCCATGAATACATAAACCCTGTTGCGTGTTGAGTGTTTGTGTGAGATGTGCTTTGACCTGCAAATGTCATGAGGATGTCACAGTTCTCTGTAGGCACCGTTTTCATCCAGGACTTATGAGACATGATGTGTCTCCCAGCCTGCAGCAGACGCTTTCCAAACAACTTGTCTGAGAGGGGAGAGGAGACACAGAGGGAGAGAGAAAAGAGGGGGAAAAGTTTGAGTCACCTTTTCAAAGTTGCACAGAGCAATGACATCTCTAACATTTCTGAAAATGATGTCCCCCAACCTGATACTGCTGCTGCCTCAGCAGAGACACAGAGTTATACACAGCTATTCTTTAACTCCAGTCTTAGCCAGTCTACAGACTGGAGAAAACTTTTCTCCCAGGCAGCCAAAACTAGTTATTGACTTAGGTTAACCTAGTGGTTTCAAAAATGCACACCAAAACAAAGAAATAGTTCACTAAAAGGTCATTTCTATGCAATGACGGCAAAAGCGCAATAGTAAAATATTATTAAAATTCTGAACAATAAGAAAAACACTTGTTT
>JAFBJS010003632.1:2913-28648 GCA_016785265.1 Paraplagusia blochii | reverse complement strand
TCTGTACACCCTCACACACACACACACACACACACACATATAGAATGTAGTGTAATATAACAAACAGATGCCCTCATTGCAGAGGATAGTAAAAGTCAACTAAAGACTAAGGACAACTTATGTTTTTTTTTAGAGTTTTTGTCTCCAGGCTACAGTGAAATGTATCTTCATTCCGACACCTCATCCATCTGTCACTGACCCTCCGCAGTCTCATACCACGTCCACACTAGTGGACGGGGCAGAGAGACGGCGGTGGAGAAAGTATAGATAGAACAAAGTGGTTCAACGCTTGGTGTTCTGAAAGAAACTTCAACTCCAGACCGTTTGAGCACATAAAAAATAAATGGAGTGAATAATGGAAGACAGATGTCAAACTCAGGTTCGGGGGCCTAAACTGGCCCGCAATGTAATTATATTTGGCCCAAAAGATTATATCAAATGTACTCTTGAGTTAGCATGCCAGCTTATAGGCCATATATACCGGCAGGATCTTTTATATTAGCAGTGTAGAGCTTTATTATTGCACATATATTTTATACATATATATATTTATATATATATATGTAAAATATATACATATTATATATATTTTTTTTATTTTGCAAAAAAAGCTTTACATTGATCGTTGCCACACAGCTTTACATTTACATTAAAAAAGCTTTACATATATATGTAAAAAATATATATACATATACATATATTATATATATATAAGCTTTAAATTGAAAATGAACAAGAACATTTACAGACAAAGAGACACAACAAGAAACAAACACTATCCAACTGTGCTTTGGTTGATCTAGAATCAATGTATGCCCAAAGATTGTTTCTATATGATATATATCTACATATCTAGAGAAGAGGGAAGACAGGAAAAATTGGCATCAATTTTTTGATGAATATTATTTCCCCTGACATGAATGAGAAGAACAGTCCACTGACCAGACACAGTCACCAAAAACAAAATAAAAGCTTGTTAAAACAACTACATGTGTGAAGTTGGTAGAAAATATATTGCATTGCATTAGTGCAGACTTTATTGCGTCTCAGTTTACTGATGTGAATGTATTTACACACACCTTAAGGTCAGGGTCAGAGTCGGTGTTAAATTTAACCTCTTCTACTTGTTACATTAATAAATAAGTCACATTAACTAGACGTCTATGTGTCCAGTTAAACCAATAAACAGGTGCCACTTATAAACAGCCCAGTTCCAGCCACTCTGTGTTACTGGAAAACAGTGCAGTGAGACAGTAGGACGGGAGGGACATTCCCAGAAACAACCATCAGTGTTCTATTTATGAAGGGACATCAACAATAAAAGCCTCCACATGGAACATGATGCTGTGGAGCAAGAGAAGTCGCAGCCATGATGGAACGAATACAGAAGAGGAGGCTTTGAAGACGCTGTTAAATTACATAAGTATTTCAGTACTTTAACCCTGCATTAGCAGCTCTATTCTTATGTTTAAATGACTGCAGGCTGGACAGTAGAAATTCCTGAACAGCCTGATGAATGACCTCAAAGCTGGGAAAGCCGTATGATTTCTTTTTTTTCCTATTTGCTGCTCACACTAAACGAATAAATCACAGGGGTTTTCAGTTCAGGGATTACAACTGGCAGTAGTGGGCGATCATAGGCCTTCAATGATGTCAGAGTTTTGTGATGTCCAATGAAAACGCCTCATAATAACATCAGTAGGACACCAGGACTTGAGAGTCCACACATATACATTATATCAACCTTAATATAGACTAATCAAGCAACATTTAAATTCTGGAGCATTTAAAATCAATTATTCTTAATATATTTAACATTTCACTGTACCGGTGGCCAAGAGGTTGACGACTTGTTTTATCTCCACTAGGTTCTTAGGTTCAATCGCTGTAAATTAAAGGCTCTGGTAAATTTCATGGAGCCTGACAACACTAGCTAGCTGAAATACAATTTTAATCCTACTTTTTAAATCGAAATACTCTTTTAATATTAATAAAAATAAAAAATTATACAATTTTCTTTAAAAATATTTATGGATATGTTTTTTGAGTATGTTTAGGCCAGCAGAGAAGGCTTTGCTGGCCCTGATGGCCCACCAGTGACAACTGGTGTGTTCACACTACACAACCATTCAAGACACGTCTCACTCCTGTAGTATAACTACTAGTGTTCCCTCCATCAACAACCAGAAACTGGTGAAGTTCCTCAGTTGAGAAATGAAACATCTTTCAACTCCAAGAAGAAGTTCAGTTGCGGAAAACTAAACCCTTTTTGGATGAATGAGAATCTTCATAGACTTGTGATAAAAGCTTTGTCAAATGTAATATGATGAAATGTATATAAAGGAAGAGGAAGAAGAAGCCGGTAGTGAGAAATATACAGATGCTCACAGTTTCTCTTTGAGACGAACAAAAACAAACTTTATTGACAATTGGTGTTGTTCAGTGACCAGAAACTGAAAAGAAAAGGTGACGATGATGACGTGTATGGACAAGGAAATGTGTTGACAGACGTGGTCAGTCTGGTCTTTCATGCTGCTCCATGTTGTTTACTTGTTTTCTACTCTGTATCTATGTTTGCACATGTGCACTGTGTCATGGCGGGGGGGAAATAGTGGGCTATTTGGCACGTTTGACTTGTTTGATTTTCACACAACCAGTTGTGAGTGGATAATCGCTTGTTGCACAAGTGTGTTGCTGCACAACACGGTTGGCACAACTCAGCCAATCAAGATGCACAGTTTTAAAATAAAAGTCCTGAGGTTTAATTCAATAAGTCAAATGAGAGTGAAATTTGCAGCTGAATGTGACAAAGATGACATTTAGATGTTTTGGTGAATTAAACAAGCCTCTGGATTTATCACTTTATCTTTTGATGTTTTTTTTTTTATATTACATTGGTGAAGTTTTGCACATGCTGATCTGACTTTTTACATTAACATTCATGCATTTATCAGCACATATGATCTAAAGCGACTAACAGAGGAAGATTAACATTATCCTAAGCCTGTGATTCATCTGGAAATCAAACCCAGGACTCTCTGTTTCAGGAGCAGGTATTCTGACTGTTACAAATATAATTTAACAGATCAAACTCTAAAACAAAAACTCACAGACTGCTGGTATCTTCATCCATTTCCACATTGTACTTCCAAATCCGACAAATTCCCCAAACATCGCAAAATGTCAAAACTCTGAAGACAGAGTTTGGCCTTTTTTCGCTCTGTCAAATCCACGATGGTCCTTCTGGGTGCAGACATATGTCTCCACTGTGGTTTGGACAAAACTCTGCAGCCACTGCTGTGACATGAGTGTAATTCTAATGAGTCTGGATTTCTTTGCTGAGGGCAGGACAACAAAACAGTCCAGAAAAAAGTAGGGGAACGATCAACCCAGGGTCATATGATTATTTAGGGAGAACTGTTAACATCAGGACATGGATGCTTCACTTACAAGAGTGGACAGACACTGTACAACCCTGACTGTGTCAACTACACACACTGGTTTTATTTTAGTTTGTTGTATCTGTAGAAGCCCAGCAGCAGTAAAATCAAGGCACTTTGTCCAATTGGACTGTAATTTGTTTTAGGACATGACTTGTGATATCACATTTCAACAACGATCATTTCCCAATAATTTAAGGTTGTGGTTTAATTCATGTTTATAAACATCAATTAATTAACCAATCAAATATTATTTATATAGCCCACATTTACAATAATACAAAAAATAAAATAAAATAAAACAAGTACAAAACAGTTGAATAAAAAATCTTATTCTTCCAGTAGCTGCTTTGTCAGTAGTTATTTGAGGCTATGATTCTGGTCAACATATTCCTGGTCCACCTAGTCCTGGCATCAGCCCATTTATCAGCAACAACAGAAAATGAAACGTGAGGAAATGTAATCAGATTTACTGTCATACATCAGAATTGAAGATCCAAAATAAAACCATTTGCAGGTGTTTACTCTCTCCTGTCTTTGTAATAGATCCTAGTCCAAGAATACTTAGACACATTACCAGTGACAAGGAGGACACCTGGTATACAACATGGTCAGTCAGAGAGACAGTTTTCACAGGTTTAACTGTCTCTCTGTTAATGTGCAGCCTAAATGGAATCAATGACACTAATACTGTAGAGCAGCGGTTAATTGTCCATCTCCAGTGAAGGTCACAAACTCATCTTTGGTGTCGGTGCTTGGATTAGTCAATGGTACATTATGTTTTTATCCACCTGGACAACTTGACTGGACTGAGCTGAGATCAGAGAGTCAGTTCTGAGGAATATTACACTATGTTATTGTGAGACAGAATCTAATGATTGATGTTTTATTATACGTTTACTTTATTTTTCTGAGTCTGTTGGTGTAATTGCTTTAGGGTTTTGCACAAGGACCTAAAGAACCTCCAAGCTGCACATGTTTTTTATTATATAACGAAATCCCAAATCAATACAGCTATATATATTAGAACGTAGGTGGCAAAGACACATAGCAATAAAGTATATTACACTCCTTCCAATGAACATGTTTCCAAAAAAACACCATTGTCTGCATGGTGACAAAATAGTTGACATTGTTATCCCTGTGTCAGATGGTCATCAGTTAATGAACCAGTGTAGAAGGGTTGAAAACAGCAGAGTGGAAGTGGATACTGAACTGTGGAATTCACTTTGAAAAACAAATTTCTATTTCATTATATCGCTGAGGACAGTTTACAGTAAAGACACAAGGAATAGCCAGAGGACAGGAGACAGAGCTGGAGGTGGAGGAGTTAAAGTTCTCTTTAGGAGAGACAAGGATGGACAGGATCAGGATAGAGGTGATTAGAGGGACAACACAGACAGGAAGGTTCGGAGAAAAAGATAGAGAAGACAGATTGAGATGGTTTGGACATGTTCAGAGGAGGGACAGTGGTAGAAGAATGATCCTAGAGATGGAGCTACCAGGTAGGAGACAAAGAGGGGATTGATGGATGTAGTGAGGGACGATGGAGTTAGAGTTGAGGACAGGGTGAGATGGAAATTGTTAATTCGCTGTGGCAACCCCTGAAAAAAGGGACAAGCCGAAAGGAGAAGAAAAATTATATAGATAAGGAATATATGTTCACTTATTTTATAAAAGATCATAAAACCCGTCATTTTTATTTCTGTGAAATGTGTTAATAAACAAACAACAGTATCGCACAGAGCTTAAAACATCCAGACAAACACTGACTTGGGAAGAAAATCTTTTCTATTGTCTATTGTTCTATTTTGCTTTTATCTCTCTCTAATACACAATGACTCACTTCACTCTCATAGAAAACACCAGAGCATTCACCAAAGAATCAGATCAACAAACACAGACCACTGGGACTTTTCCCCCTCACACCAACACGCCTTGATGTGTTTTGGACAACAGAGAAGCCCGTCTTCACAGAAGACACTAAATATTTCCCTTGTCTGTTTGCCTTTTTATACTTCATCCTGCTCCTCCCCACCTCCACCTCCTTCTTTATATCACGTCTCCACTACTAACTCTACCTTTAAAGCAGTTTGTGCTTTAAATTCAGTCCAATTCTTCCATACTAGTCCCTTCACCTTACGCAGACTGTATCTCTGTGTACAAGAATATGTCTTTATAACTAGATAGATGACACTTACTTCGGTTAAATAACATATATATATATATATATATATATATATGTATATATGTATAAAAATAATAGTAATTAAAAAACATATGTAATTATGTAATATATGCAATATGTAATTATGTATATATTAAATATACATAAATATACATAATTACATATTATATATATTATATATATATACATATATATTGTATAATTGTATAATATGTAATTATGTATATTTAATATATACATAATTACATATGTTTTTTAATTACTATTATTTTTATGTTGTTGCTCAGGATCTACCAACACTCCTTTGGAGATCTACCCGACCAACCTATTTGGCATCCCTGGTCTAATAATTATGATGGTTAGCCCTTGGATGCATGTCTTGGTAGGGCAGAGTTTTCTCTTTTGCCCTTATTTTCTTTCTGCCAAGTAGGCTACTGGGTGCTGCATCCTTGGTTGGCTGGTGAATATGGCTGTATTGCAGAGGAGAAATAATAATAAAAAGTATTGGGTTGTGATAATAGATACACAATGGTAGAGTTGCAGAAGTGTGATGATCATGTATAACAGTGCTTCTCAAACTGTGGGGCGGGCCCCCCTGGGAGGCACGGTGGAATGTTGAGGGGGGTGTCTGTGACCCTGGGGTACATGGTTTTTTCCGCCGTACTACAATACACATCATTGTAAGTTTAACTATATCTCTTTCTTTTGGTTTTCTTTATGTTAACAAGGATACGTTGTTATGCAGAGGTGTAGCTAGAACTATTTTATAGACAAATGCTGTTATTTATAGGTGCGGCGGGGAGTGGGTAGTAGTGGGCTGCGAGTTGTTTTCTTCTTGCTTGGGGGGGCGTAACAGACAATAATTGAGAAGCACTGCTGTATGATAGTAATGACAACATCTAAGAAGTCTGGGCTCTTGGATCCTGACTTGAACAGATAACAGTCTAACTGTGTATAACTGTCTGAGTTCAGCTCTGCGTAGGAAGGGAAGTTGATTACGAATTATGAATAAGTCGTTGGTGCAGATGAGGAATACAGTGGGGTGAATAGGAATCATTGTTGGGCAAACAGACCTCCTTGTTGGAGAGGAGCAAGTGAGAGGCATGAATTACAAACAGCAGTGATGTGAGCATGCTAACATGGGGGTGTTAGGGTTGTGTTGTAATACAGTGTTCCAAACTTTTTTGTGCCACAGACTGGTTAAATGTTTCATGCTATTTTCACAGACTGCTCGTTAAGTTGTGGCAGATAAATATCCTTTTATATAATTACACTTACGGTGTTCTGAAATATTTTCCTACCTATAAAATCTTCCTACCCAAATAACAAGGATTTTTCAAGTGCACACAGCCTATAACTTTCTGCTACCAGACCGGTATAAAAAGTATTGAGTTTATTGTTGTTTATTGTTGAGTTTATTCTTCACTGAGAAAATATTTCCTAATCAAATATAGTTGCATTATTGATAATGGAATCCTAACCATTCTATTGGTCAGTTCTTTTGTTGATATGGGTATGGATCAAGTGGAAGTAATAGACAGATGGGGACAAAAACATTATTTCTCTGCGGCCCGGAACCAATTCACCCACGGACCGGTACTGGTCCTCGGCCCAGTGGTTGAAGACTATTGTTGTACTTGGCAAATCTGCTAATTTCTTAGTGAGAGTTTTTTTTTTACATGGTGGGAGTTTTACAAATGTTGGTAGGCGGAGTTCATTACAAACCTGCTTGTACAGACAGTGTGTATTTCTACTCACATCCTAAATTGAGTCGTGCACCAGGGCAATTGAGTCAGAAATGATAAGAGATCCCATTTAGTGAAGCAGTGAGTCACTGAGTCTGACTGCAATGGACTGAATGATCTGCAGCAGGATGTTCTAGTCCTCAGCGAGAGAAACGTGAGGCTGGATTAGAGTCTGATCAATGATGGGGAAACAGTGATGACAATGAACGTCCTCTCATTTCCTGACTCACTCAATGACAAGCAGAGAAAGACTTAATTCAATCATTGTTTTCTGAGGTTTGTTTACTTATTTTTTTTAGTTTCACAGTTGAGAATAAATAGAAATAGAAATGATTTCTCTTTTGTCTTTTTCACTTTCCTTTCACTTTTTACATAACAAAGCTCTGAGCGGAGCAGGTCGAAAAAGGACCAAATTAGCTGGAAGAGAAAATCCACAGAGGAGCAACTCCTGAGTTATAAAACCTTCATCAGCAGAAGCCCCACAGCACTGCGTCATTTGTGAATCTGCTTAACTTTTAACAAACAGATTATGCTGCTTATTACAAAAGCTCAACTTTGTAATTCAGTCAGCCAGAGGGGGAATGAGAAGATGAAGAAGGTGATTGATCTCCCTGAATACAAAAAAAACCATAAAGGAATTGTTGAGGTGGTTTCCATGGAGGTTGCTAAGTAGTAATATCTACTGTTCAAAACTGTACAGAGAGACATAGTCAATGCCAAGGCCAAATACATAGCAGGGACGCAGGGACAAGTAGATCTACCCTATGATAGCTGACAATTACACTTAAAATATTTAATGTTTGCTTTTCCTATATAAAGTTAGACAATTAAAATATAGATATATGAATATAGAGAAAAGTACATTCTATTTCTATATAGATTGAGATAGTTTGGACTTGTTCAAAGGAGGGAAAGTGATTATATTGGTAAAAGAATGATCCTAGAGATGGAGCTACCAGGTAGGAGACAAAGAGGAGATTGAAGGATGCAGTGAGGGAGGACATGGGGGTAGTTTTTACAGATACAGAGGACAGGGGGAGATAGACATTGAGCCACTGTGAAAATCACAGATTTTAGATTTTATCTAAATTATTTGATTACTGTAATTATCATTTGATTGCCTGCTCTTCTTTTTTAAGCACATTCTTTGTTATTCTAACATTCAGAAGATGTCACCTCTGCATTTAACCCATCACCAAAGTGAACAACATGCCCAGAACATTCAGCAGTAACTTTGCAGTACGGGGATTTGAACCTAGGCCACCTTAATGCCTGATAATAATGATGGGTTTAACATTGTTAACATGTGATAAAACAACAATGGTGTTGATACAAAATAAAGAAAATTTCTTTAAATTATTTACAGTGACAGAACAGTAAAGATGGAAAGGAAACAGATCATTGTGGCTATAAACTCCATCGGTCATTATTGACCGTATCTGTACTAACAATCACACGGATGATGTGTTCCACAATTAGCAGCAGGAGAAGGTACCAGGGTTGTACCGGTCATCCACTTTCATGGTCATTTAATCTCTCTCACCCTCAAGCTGGCTAATGTGGAGTCTTCCCCAGCAACTAAGACTTAAAACTGCATTCTTTAACTTAGTAGTTTCACTTGGCAACGTGCAAAAGTACGATTGCAAGAAAATAGGCTGAGGGCCAGTGCAGTCAGAGGGCATGCAGAACAGAGAGGCTGTATCCACTTGAGATATCGGTTACACTGCAGAAGAATGTTATTGACTCTGCTTTCATTATGAAACTGCAGCCCAAACTTAATGATCAGGCCCCTGTGACATATCGCTACGGTGACAGCCAACCAGAGCAGAGCTCAGTTTCTCCCCCTTCTCTTCCTCTGCCTAAGTTCATTAAGCAGAAGTGCATGCATTATCATTTGTGCTTAGAGTCATGGCTATAAATGGGGAAAGTGTGGACGTCCAGAGGGCGTGATCGTGCATTAAGGACGGCTGGTGTGAGGCTTTAATCTGCAGAGATATGAATCTGCAGCCACATGAATAACAACTTGACAACACAGTACACATTAAAAGAGCCAGGCAGAGGCAGAGTTCCATAAGAACTCCCTAGGAGTGACAGTTAATCACCACAGCTTGATGTCAGCTTCTCACAGCCACCTCTCCAGTAGGATGTAAATCAAAGAAAGTGAAAGATGCCATAGGAGTGCCACAGGGCAGTGCATTAATGGCTGATGAATTTCTATTGGAATGCAGCTTATGATTTTGAATTAATAAGAAGCCAATTAATTATAAAGCAATTGGAAACAAATATATTATAGATTCATTGATTAAAAACCACGCAACATCCAAGGTGATGCCATTCTTCTTTGCACAGCGATACATCATAACATTTATATTTATTAATTTATCAGTTGATTTGTGATAGAAGAGTGGCGGCTAAGGTGAGAGGAAAGGTTTACAAGACAGTTGTGAGACCAGCCATGATGGATGAATTAGAGACACTTGGAATAGGTAGAAGACAGGAGACAGAGCTGGAGGAGTTGAAGATGCTGAGGTTCTCTTTAGGGAGACAAGGATGGACAGGATCAGGAATAAGGGGGGTTAGAGGGACAACACAGACAGGAAGATTGGGAGAAAAAGCTAGAGAAGACAGACTAAGATGGTTTGGACATGTTCAGAGGAGGGACAGTGGATACATCGGTAGAAGAATGATCCTAGAGATGGAGCTACCAGGTAGGAGACAAAGAGGAGATTGATGGATGCAGTGAGGGAGGACATGGAGGTAGTTGGAGTTAGGGTTGAGGACATGGAGGGGGTGAGATGGAAATTGTTGACTTGCTAATTTTTGGCTTATTCATTTATTAGTAAAGGACATTAATAAAGAAGAATTGAAGGCAACAGTAACTGGCCCGGGTTTCAACTAATCTCCAAAATACAAAAACCCTGCATCTTTGTTTCTGTTTTGGTAAAATGTATATATTTAATTTAGCTTCAAGTTGTCTTCCATACTCCGTGACAATCTCAAATACAGGAGAAAGATATTCTCAGACTCCACAGCTGTGCAGTCATTTGAAACAGTGGAACTCAGTGGGTGATCACCACACAGTCAGCTGCTGTGGAGACACTGACCCTTCCATCACAGCTCCCCCCGTCCCACAATCTGTTCCTCTGACTATCTCTACTGCTGACTCAGGCCTACTCAAACCCAACTCTGCTCCTAACTTTACAGTGTTCGAGAGAAAACGAAGTATTATTCTGTGTTACAGCTGAATAGAAATACGTGTCTGAATCATGGATCTGAGACTGAAAAGACCTGAGGGCCACTGCGGCTACTTCCATTTCACAGCAGGTCCACGTCAGTGTTTTCTGAGCAATACACATCATATAACCTGATATTTTGGATAGGAAGTTTTTTATAGAAAAACTGTGTGGATTCATGAGTTAACCGCAAGAAGTCCTGAGTATTTAAGAAATGCTTTTTGAAATTCAAATGTTCAAATGTTTTAATTGAAGTTGAATGGTTGTCGGACAGCCTACCAACTACCTCAGGATCAATTTAGGTAAAATCCAGTTTGAAATCCATCCAATTTACTCACAATCACCTCTTTCAAACCATGCCACACTGCACGTGTGCAAACATAGATACAGAGGACAAAAAAAGTGAAGGACATGGAGCATTATGGCAGAATTGACCGACCAGACTGACCACAACTAGGGCTGGGTATTGATTCAAATTTTCGAAATTGATTCGATTCGATTCACAAGGGTTCGATTTGATTCAATTCACGATTCGTTTCAGTTTTCGATTCAGTTTTTGTCATATCAATTATAGTTCAGTACCAACGTTATTCTCAGAAGAATCAAAGCTAAAATTGAAACTTAATCCATTTGCTAATAAAAAATGTATTTTTTACATTTATTTCCATCACAAATTTACTCAAGGCAGTCATATTAATCCATCATGCATTTTTCATTTAACATGACTTGACCCAAAATTACAAGGCGGACTCTAGCTTTAGAATTTAGATTTTAGTGCCATGTTGTTTTTACATTTGTTTTACATGCGAGTGTGTTAACTCGCACGTAATCACGTAAATACGTAATCACTTGTGGTGCATGAGCTCATGTAAAGTTGTTGGGAAAAGAAGGAAAAAAGATTGATTTTTGGATTTATGAATTGAAATCGTCCCATTAACAAAAAAATCGATTAAAATCGATTAATCGATTTTTTTAACCCAGCCCTAACCACAACTACTAAGACATTTCCCGGTCCAAACACCTTGTCTTCGTCCCCTTTTCTTTTTCGTGTTTGTGATTGGAAAGGCACAATGGTCAACTGTGGAAATGAGTTTTAGTTTGCTGAGTATTATTCTTCTTGTATCTCAGAGAGGCATCCATACATCTCCCACTACTTCTTTTTTATTTACATTACATTATATTTCACTAAAATACAATACATCTGGCAGACATTTTTATCCAAAGCAGTCCTGGCTACAGGAATCAAACATGTTGTGTATGGCCATATAGTGTCAGCAGTACAGACTCAGCTGTGAACCTACAACCACTGATACTCACTTATAAAGTGTGAGCAGCAGATGGCTGCCATGACTGGGAAAATATTGCATAGTGTATTCATGGCTTTAGTGGTGAGTAGAAGGCAGATGAAGACCTGGTGCCTTAAACTGACATAGATCTGAAGACAAATCTCAGACCTTTTTTGCTAGTTAGAAAAAAAACAATTAGATACATAATAGATACATTAGGTACTGGACATTAACTTAATGTCCACTAATGTCCATTAATGTTAACATTGACCAAGACCTGGATGATTTTTATTGACAATTATACATATTAGTTGCATAATCTTTATTTCTTCTGATCATTTTCTGTTCTGCTATTTTATGAAGGCGGGTCTAAGGACACTGTGATAATATATGATTGGTGATGTCATTTTCTGTGCCGTCCACAAAAATACACTCTCCTTTCTGTTAACAAGGACAGTACACAGTATCATCTGTCTGTGTGTTTGTTGTTCTATACAAAGACACTAGAATTATCAAATGAATATAAACAGGACTCCAACAGCGCCACATTTACAGTCAAGTGTTAATAATTGCCTGGTTTTAATGAAACTTCACAGTCCGGTGGCCAATAACAAGTGAGCAGTAAAACAGTAAATTACATTAGGACAATGGTATCAGTGAGCATTTAAAGACATAACTCCTCAATGATGAGCATCAGAAAAAAAGGCTAGCAATAAATAGCCACAACTTTAAATGTGATCACCAACCACAGTATGGCACAGTGTGATTTGGGTAGCAGTTGAGGAGGCTGCTGCCCCTGTGACCCAATAATGCAAGTGAAAAGAGGAAAAAAAATGTAGTAATGTAGCAAATGTATTAAATTCTGAGGCTGCTACTCCGTAGATGTGTCAGACTGTATAAAAAAATAACAAAAATAGTCACAATAATAGGTTTTTAGCAATTCTGCGATGTACAATGCACTCCTGGGATATACAATCTTCTTGAAGGTTCCTTGATGAAATGTGTCCATAATACTGCATATAGGCCAGGTAGTGAACACAACATCCTACAGCTGCGTAATTATAGAGAACATTCCCTGAAGGAGTTTGATAGCAGAGGGCATTATCTCAGCATGTGGAAAACTAAGTCAATGAGATTGAGGCAGCGACAAAGACAGCTTTTTTTAGAAAGAAGGTTAGTAGATACTGACATCACTATTCTCTTTTAGGGAAAGTAATAAAATACATACTCTAAGGCAGCAATATAATAACACGCTGGAAGTACAGTTATTATTGAGATATACGCCCCCTCCAGAAGAAAGACTAATCTTGTAGAATTGTCAGCAATTGTAAATCCTAACAATCATCCTCTTGGAAAACACAAAATTATGGACAGCAGACATCCTCATATTGGAGATGTAATAATACCTAATTAGATCTGTCCTTTGGTGGCTGGTACTCTGCATGATCACATCACACTGGTGTCAATTCCAATCAGGCAAATACTAGAGTTCAATGCAATCTTTCTATCTTTGTAGAACCACAACATCTTGCCACGAGAACTCTTTGATGGAGTGGTTAGAATATTTCTGCAGGAAAAACTGGGTTATTTAATATTAACTTTGCCAATGAAAAGATTTTACTAGTGAAATAAGTAAATAAAGCCAATATGTTCACATACTGACAAGAAGAGTGGAGTGCCAGCCATGAAAACAGCATCAACAGAAAATCAATATAAAAGATTGGAGCATTGACTGCAGTGTTTACCACCATCTGAGCAGCACCAAGGCTCACTAATGATGTCTAGTACAAAGCCAGGTTCTCGTAAAAATAATCAAGTGTTGTACAGCTGGAGAGTCATTTACTTCATCTGCTCGATTTTGAGCATGAAATTTCCTCCCACCATCACAGGCTGTCTGACCACAGCAGTGCACTGTAGTGTGTTTGTCAGATCAGCTAAGGTTAATCAAGCTCCAATATCACTCACTGCAAGGTCACCTCAGTCGGGGCCCATTTTCCTGGATCAGCTAATGCGCCATGAAGGAGAACAGGAAATATATCTCTTAGGAGAATGACATGAATATGTGAGATGGGGGAAGAGACCTTGAGACAAAGTGTAGGGAGACATTGTGTACATTCTTTAAATCAGAGTCAACACACATAGTGTGGAAGTTTGTCTGCAGCCCCTGCAGGGAATCTAGAAAGTCGTTTCTTCTCATGTGATCACTGTGGTGTTCGAAGCGGAAATGTTTGACAATGAAAGTGTTGAAATGTACAAATAAAAGATTGTACTCACACATGTCAGACAGTGAGAGCACTGACCTGTCAAAGTGGATGAGGATAAGTCATTTCCATGGTTCAATATTTACATTTTGGAGGTAATGTGGTGTACTGTACTGTAACTATGCAAAATATACATAGATTTGCATAAAGAAAATGTATTTTTGAGATATTTTCGGGTGTAACCACTGTCTTAAAACAGATCTTAGAGAAATATTCTCACACCTTTACATACTATGCGCCATACATTCTGCTCCATTTGATTTCCCAACATTAAGTAATTTTTTTAACACGTTGTCTACAACTCTTTTCATGTCTTAAATCTTAAGTATTCAGATGAGATGAGACGATACTATGTCACAATGACGTTTTTTTGTAAAAGCTTGACATTACTTTTTTTTTAAAGACAGACACTTAATTAATCCTTTTAAATGTGAGAGCTTCAGTAATGTAGAAAGATGGCTGTGTGGATCAAAGTCACCCCAGGGATTAGGGAAATATGGTGAAGGTTTGAAGACAACCGCGCTCCAAAGCCTCTGGATGAGAAAATCCTAAGAGATCACAACCAATTCTGAGATGCATGGAGAAGTAGGTCCGACTTACAGCTGAGCTGATGACTGACACAGACATGTGTGAGATGGTGGATATGAGATGTCATGATAATCCTACTGATGTACCCAAACCATATTCTTACGCTGCCACCAACCAAGATAATTTGTGGAAAGAAATTAAACAGTCACACAGAACACAATATATATATATATATAATATATATCCATATCCATTGTGTCAATTCTTTTGTTAGATTTAAACATAAAAGTATCTGTAATGTAATAAAAATACAAACCAAATTTCTAAGAAAAAACACAGCTAATATAGAAAATATCTATATTTAGCTGGCAATTTAAATTAAAAGAAAAAATATCTCCTGTACCATGTTTATGGGTTTATGGTTGTAATAATAAATGATATTTTATTTATTAAAGGAGTGATACTGTTCTTGACTGTTACGGGTGGATGGATGGATGGGTGGACCAGGATATGGTCTTGCACATTTGGTTTTTGTTGACTTTTGACTTCCTGGTTCTTTTCCTATTCTGAGAACCAAATTCAATCTATTCTTCACTCTGCAGACCTTGCGTCCAGAGACCTGCACTGGGTGCCACCCTCTGAAGAGGATGACATCAGTCTGTTCCCTCCGTCAGCAGCAGTCTGCTCAGGTTACCTTGTCCAAGAGTGGAAAGAGCTGCTGAAAGTTCACTGCATCACTCTGCAGTACTCCCGTACTCTCTGCTGTACATGCAGAGAGTACGGGGGCTTCTGTTAACCCCCGCACTCAGGAAAACAACCCTGGCTCAGCAGCAGCTGAGGCTCTCCCTGCACCCGGGCTAATATTGTGATCTGTGCCAAAAATAGCCCTTGACGGCATCTATGGCCTCTTCAAATCCACTATCATGTCATGGTCTCAAACCATGTTTGTTCTGCCTCGCTGCATTTGCAGAATAGAGAGAAGGCATTCATAGTAACAACCACATCACATCACAACCTAGACTGGAAAAAAATGATATCTATGCTGCCATGAGAAATGTTCACCTACACTCTAATAACCGGCAAGGAAACGAATACTACAGAGACCTCTTAAGTACTGAAGATAGGGGGAGTAGTTCAAAAATCCCTGGATGTCAGTATATGAGGGTTTTGATTATTTACCAGGTAAAAGAACAAGACATAAATGAGTCAATAAAAACTAACGGCCAATAGCTAAGTGAAGCAGCTGCCAGTTATGGGACTAAATTGCAGCAAAAAATCTGTGTGATTATATTTACTGAATGCTTTAAAGGTGCTTTAGTACACTATATGTGTAGTGTTTTAATATAACCTGACAACTGTTATGTTCTAACAAGCTTAACATATTATTACAAGTGATATGCAACATGGACCACTAGTGTTTAAAAGTGAAAAAAGAGTATTTTCAAAACGTTTTTGAAATGCTTCCTGTGGCTTTGCTAAAATAGCATACAAAACACTTAGATCAATCATAAGTACTAGATCAGCTGGGCTTAATCTATAGCATATGTTTCAAACTGAAGGCTCGGGGGCCAAATGTGGCCCGTCCAAGTAATTTTGTGTGACCCCTGGGAAATGTTTTATGTTATTTCTTAGCCTGGTTTTATCACAAAGCAATGGACAATATTAGTTTTGTAAATAATTAATAACAAACTGCAGTCATATGTTATAGCATGTTATAGAGTAGTTACAGCTATAGTCTTATATTTAAGACCGACCTTTCAAGGAAATTGCACTGTTATTGTGGCCCCCAGATAATAATGTTATTTTTTCATAAACCCTACCAGCGTTGAACAGGCGAGACCATCAAGGCTACTGAACTCATAGTACGTTAGTACAGTCTGTGTTGGAGCTAATTGTTTTTTATTTGTTTCTTGTCTCCTGGCTGTGGTTAATGGCCTTAAATACCAGCAAATGGCCTTTAGCATAACGATTGGCGGGTAACACTTTGAGCCAAAGGTCCCTGTTTGTCAACACCTGGTAACTACACTCGACTAACGAGTAATGAAGCGTTTTAAGTAAAATTATATTTTTGTTGAAATTAAATAACTGGAGTTTTATTGCTTTTAAACTCATTTTCAGCAGTTAACTCGTTGCTTTTATTTGCAGTCTGCGATAACATTGAGTCCTGTCCCCGCCTGGAGTAAGGTCAACACCGGACACTGTTCGACCAAAACAATGACAATTTCCTACGAAGAAAACACACCGCGAAATTATTCTAAGAAAGCCAGAGCCATGTGGACATATTTTAGAAGCCACAGCCGTTATCTCCGGCCCCGTGGTTCAATTACTTGGTAATTTTGGGACGTCCTCCTCTGAGAGACAAAAGAACGGTGACGCGCGGTGTCTGGTGAAGCGGCACACACACGTCTCGTTTCCCAGCATCCACCTGTCCTCCCTATCTCCTTATTCGCGGTTTAAACAGCTGCTGTCAGAGGACAATGTAGCTCGTTTGACTCACCCAGAACACCGGAGGTGGTCTGCGGGGCTGCAGTTCCCGTATCCGGCCTGTCCGCGTCTCCTTGCTGGGCTCGGTGTCGGTGCCGGCCGCTCTCGGAGCCATCTCCGACGGTTGCCGCACCACTGGCGGCGGTTGCCGCCGTCGCCGCCGCTGCTGTCCCCGCGTCGGGCATGCTCTCTATCAGCGAGGAGCGACGCGAAGTAAAGATATTCTTCGGGAGATAGTGTTCCAGTCGTGCATCTCAGGCGCAGGGTAAAGCATGGAGGTGGTGCCGGGTGTTGGAGCGAAGGGTTAAGTGAGGGTGAAAGTGAGGTGAAGGTTGTTGACGGTGCGGCAGAGGACCATCCTGATGGTGCTGCTGCTCTGGAGCAGGATGGAGAGGGAGGGAGAGGAAGAGGGAGGGAAGGTGAAACAGAGAGAGAGAGACTCTCAGACACAGACAGAGGAGGGACAAAGGAGGGAGAGCAGCTGAGGGAGGGGGCAAAAACCAGCCCTTATTGTAATCCAAAAATAATAAAAGTATTCTTTTTGATATAAATAAAATAATGAATTTGCTGATGAATTCACCTCGTAAAATGTAATTTTATAAATTAATAAAAAACCTGGATTTTTACCTTTGCATAAATACACGATATTTATCCATTCATCTTTATCCGTTAGGTGGCAGCAGTCTCCATGACTACCACCCAAATCACACTGCACCATACTGTGAGGCTTCCTGTGGTTGGTGATTCCAGTGGAAGTGGAAGTTACAAATGGTGGGTTCCAATCCCGGTAAGGTCCGTTGGCTCACCACCTGCAGGAAGGTGCAATGCATTGGAGTCTGATTTGGATAGAAGAATAATCTTCTCAATATAATACTTACCTAATTTAAGTATTTTTTGACAGGCATCAGGAAGATCTTCGCTGTGAAAGACCAGCCTGTACCTTTATTCCAAGCTGTTCTGTATAAACCAATTTAGATGATCCAATTTCTTTTTTAAAGTTTGTTCTACTCTAAGCCTGGGCAAAGGCTTATTTTTACTTGCGGGTCACAATGTACGGTAGTTAAAATGACATGGAGACCAGTTCGGGAATGGACAGATTGAACATATATGTAAACTTAGATAATTAAGAGTTAAAATATGTTGGCATTGCAAAAATAACCAAAATTAGTTATTAAAGGGCAATTGGACCTTGGACATATGTTGGACTATCTATAAATCAAATCATACCCATAAGAAGAATGCTCTTGTGGAACCTTTCTCTCATTCTGCAAATTTTTAAGACATTTGTTCTCAAATCAAAACACCCCCTGTGTTAGGCTTGTCAATGTCACAAGTTTAAGAGCAAACAACAATGGTCGCCTCTCATGTCATATGTCAAATAATAGTCGCTCCACAGCTGTTTTCAAAGTAAGTCCACACCCTGTGCAAAGTTTTTTCTCCAAAAATAAACACAAACTATGTTTACTCAGTCTATCCATCCTTTACTGCTTGTGTAAAGAATACCCGTCATTAATCATATCCACGTGCAATGAGACAAGTGGAACAGTTGACTTAGTGTCTCTGTGTACCGAGGGTGGCAACAATTTTTCCCGGCAGAAAAACAATTAGTCATTGTCAACAGAATTGCCTAATTAGCAGTGGTTTTGGTCAGAGGAGAGAGATGCTCATTTATTGATGTTGCTCAGCAGCTGCGAGGTGGCAGCTGTCATGCTTTGTGCTCAGAGTAAGCAGTCCATAAATTATTGAGATCAGGTTAAAGATTGGTCCCTGGGCTTCAGGCCATGGCTCTTCGGCATGTGCACAGTGTGTTTTTTTGGCCATCCCAGCTAGATGCTGTGTCTCACTGTGCAGCCACACACACACACATACACACACCGTCTCCTTCTACTATTCTTATGGCTCTAAGCTCAGTAGACGCTCATGTGCAAGCAGAAAATTGTGCTTACTCACCAGACTCTTGACAGCTGCAAGACACTGTACTGGGGTACACACAGAAAAGTGCACATTTATTGTCATCTAAGCTCATGTCTTTTCTCTTATTTTCTTCTATAAAACGAAAAGTAGTGAATAAAATATTAAAGAAAAATAGAACTCTTTAAGGTCCTTGGATTAAACGTTTTTTAACGAAAATTTTGTTTAACCCAAGACATCAAGAAATTATATTTAATGTCTGTTTGTTGAAATAATAATAGAAATTGGAAATCCCTAGGGAGTATCCTTCGGGAAATTATGCTTCTGCATTTAACCCATCATCACGGGCTGCTGGCTGAGCCTGCGCCCGTGAAGCAGTTTTGGGGGACCATACTCAGGGTGCCCCATATATCAAGTAAAATATTTGATAAACGCTGTGTATAGAAAACCAAAATTACATTTTAATTTTTTAGCATATAAAGCATGCAATAGTGCACAACAGTATGTATTGCTATACAATGTAAGACAGTATTTGCTAATGTTTTGACATTTTTAACATCAACATAACACGCTTTTGGCTCAAGCAATATTAAAAAAGGAATACAAACATCTCAATAATTATTCTCAAGCGGTTTTATGTGTACAATCATTGTTAATACTTTAATTTTAAAAAATACACAAAAAGTTTTTAGCCAGATTAAGACAATTACAGTGACTATCGTCAATGAGCTCAACTGCCAGCGAAGAGCAACTGTTTCCACACGGACTAAATTAAACGGCGCGAAATAGGCGGGACTTAATTTTGATCGACATGATGCAACCGAATACAGATCTTGGAATGGTTGTCATGAAAACGAAGACAACGAATCACAAGAGTGCGTTCAGGGTTACGTTAACCGGTAGTAAAGAAAGGCATGGCTGTGTTATTGAAACATTTAGACTTAACGTGACAGTGTTTGTTAAGTCAGTCTCCACGTTAAGAATGGCGACAGAATATTTACTGGTTATGTATTAGCTTTGGAAAGACAAACGTATGAAAATCAATCGTTTGCACAAGGTCGGCGCGAGTTTAACATGTTAAATATTTGACATAAATTGGTATTTTTTAAAAAAATGTTTCATATGTTCTGTCGTGGGATATTGAGATCTGCCGTCCATTCACGTAAAGTCAGGTTGGTCCTAATAATTCGCTTTAATTGTATGGTTTGTGGTCTTTATTAATTAATTGACTTGTAATGAAATAAAGATTTACTTTGCCCTGGTTATTATCTTCATTGTGTTTCATCATCATTCACTGCAACCAGGCACTGGCCAAAATAACTCATTATTTATGTAATGTTAATATTATTTAATCTAAAAATATGTTATGTCTGTTTAAGAACTGCCAGTGTCTTGAACGTTGGTCTCAAGATAGAGATAGATAGATAGAACTTTATTAATCCCTCAGGAAATTGCGGGGATCGATAACTTAATTGTATTTATAATTCTTCTTCTTCTCTCGGCTTGTCCCAGTTTTGCGGTTGCTACAGCGTTTTAACATTTTCCATTTTACCCTGTCATTTGTATCTTCTACTCTGACATGTCCAAACCATCTCAATCTGTCTTCTCCAGCTTTTTCCAAACCTTCCTGTCTGTGTTGTCCCTCTAATCACCTCATTCCTGATCCTGTCCATCCTTGTCTCTTCTAAAGAGTCTCAGCATCTTTAACTCATCCACCCCTGCCTTCTGTCTTCTGTCTATTCCTAGTTTCTAAACCATACATCATGGTTGGCTTCACAAGTGTCCTGTAAACCTTTTCCTTTACCTTAGCTGACACTCTTCTATTATACATTAATTTTATTCATTTATTCATTTTTATTTTTTATAAATCTCTTCTTTGTCTTCGCAGAGGTTCTCTGTCATGGAGACTCCAGTCCACCTGTGAGCCAGTTCCAGCTGGACTAGTTGATGCTGACACCATCTTTGCCCTGTCCTCAGGTCACGGCAGATGTGGTGTGGCAGTGGTCAGAGTCAGTGGTCCAGCTTCAGCAACTGCACTGAAATGTATGGCTGGACTCAAACAGCTGCCTCCTCCTCGCACTGCCTTGTTACGGAGCATCACAGACCCTAAAGGCCAAGAAGTTCTGGACCGAGGACTTGTTCTCTGGTTCCCAGGTATGTTTTTATTTTTATGGACAATTAAACCTCATCTCTGCACTTTTTCGAAGAAATTATAATATACATTACAGTGAAAAATATTGAAATGTGGGTATTAATATTTTTAGATAATTCGAGAAAAAAAAGGAGAAACCTTCCTCTTCAAATGCCGTGGTCTGCTGTATATATTACATGTATATCTATATTAACACAAGAGATAGATTATACAGCTTCCAAATAAATATTAGAATATTATTATACATGTTAGAATATTGTCATAAAATTAAATATATTACAGATATTGTATAAAAAAAATCAAAATTTCTTTTACTCAGCAACACCACACAAAGCAACAATTATTACCTACTAATCTACTAATACTACTAGCATTTACCTACCTATCTACTTCTAATCTACTGATCCAATAACTTCTATTATGTACTGTTCAGTCTTACATATTCAAACTTTTGGGTATTTAAATTCTATCCATCTGTCTATTTGTTTGTGTGACGTTGTCTATGTAGGTAGGTAAGTAGGAAGGTAGGTAGGTGGACCTACCTACCTACTTACCTACCTACATACCTATAATTAATTATTAAAAGTACATGTTGTCTTTTTTGTGTTTATGTCATCAGGTCCCCACAGTTTCACAGGTGAGGACAGTGTGGAGTTCCACATTCATGGTGGTACAGCTGTTCTCACTGCTGTTCTTCAGGCTCTAGGTAAATAAAAATGATGATTTGTTGTTTGATTAACGAAATCAATCCGTTTTATTTGTCATTTTATGTCACAAAACTAAAGAAAGGAACACTGTCCGTTTATATGGAACATGAATGATCTAGTTTCTGACTGTTTCTGCATTACTTTTGTTTGCCCACTAGATGGCAGCCTTGCATAATTGAATCTAATCCAACCAAAATAGATATTTTTTAATATAAATTGTTGGTTCTTTTACTGTTATGGAAATAATCAAGTCAGCAAATTAATTTTGCTATTAATTAATTGGTCTTAATATGCAGATCATGACATTCTTATAGTTTTTTTGCACTGACATTGGTTTGAGAAAACAATGATAATGTTACCATTTTCCCTTGCTCTTAGTTTGAGTGGCACAATGCAGTGGGTTTATTTCTCTGTTTTTGTTTGTATAGTGTGCTACAGCATGTCCTCCTGGTGCCTCACAGGTTTTTATGTGTGTTTGGTGTGTTTCTCAGGAAGCATGTGTGGCTTGAGGCCTGCTGGAGCTGGAGAGTTCACGCGACGGGCCTTTCAAGCAGGAAAACTGGACCTGACAGAGGTAACCCTAGAGGACGGGAAGGGTAGAGCCTCTTAGTATGTCTGGTATAAATAATACTGAAAATGAATTAGTAGTAATTTCCTGAAACTTGAGGCCATATTTTAAGCTTCCACATTGATATGTGGCGGCAGTGGTTAACCTAGCAGTTAAGGAAGCAGACTTGGGTCAGAAAAGGTTTCAGGTTTGTATCCATCAGTTGCCAGGTCGGAGCACTGAGGTCCTCTGACGTAGCATTTTCTTGACCCACATGACTTCCAGTGGGCTCACAGCAGGGGTCTCAAACTTGTGTCCCGCTGAATGATATTTTTGGCCCCCACCTTGATGAAAGTTGATTTTATATTAATATTTTATAGATTTGTTCTCCACATTTTATGGTAAATCACATAGTTCTGAAACCCCAGATGTACAGATTTCTGTGTTGCATTACACAGAATCTATGGGAAGTGGCCCTCAACTTATTTGTGTTTGCGAGTCCTGGTTTACAATATTGTGCAGTGTGACTTGGGGCAAGGTTGTGTAGACTGCAGCCCCTGTGACTTGTTTTTTTTTCAATTGAAAATAAAAATTAGATTCCTTTTATTAAAAAAAAAGCTTTAACAAGTTTTAATCCATTGAGTCATTGAAATTGATTATGACATGAACATAAGACCAATATTATAACCTGATTAAATTAAAAGCTCTCCAAAACTAACACCATGAAAAATAAACACATAAATTAAATATTTATTTTAATTTTAAAAATTAATTTTGTATATAAGTTCATGTAGTGTATGTTCTTGGTTTACGTGAATCCTTAAATCTTAATTTGAAATATTTTTTTGAAATCTCCTGGGATAATATATGTTAATGTTAATTATAATGTTTGATTAAGGTGGAAGGACTGGGAGACTTGATCCACGCTGAGACGGAGGCTCAGAGAAGACAGGCTCTCAGACAGATGTCAGGTGAACTCGGACAGCTGTATCAGAGCTGGACCCAGAGACTGAAACAGGTAAACAGAGTTGGCAACCAGAGAGACTTCTTTTTGAATTCTGATCGGAGGGTTGATGTTAAAACAATATATTTGAGTCAATCTAAATTCAGATTTCATATAGATATAATTAATGCATTTGCTTGCAATTGGTTTTACAACTTTAATAATTTGCAGTAAAATATTTAAACTTCTAGTCAAACTCAATCGCTTGCAGTGAGCTCACCAATTGCAGGAAAAGTGTTGTATCCAGTAGCTGGTACAACATGTTGATGAAATTGGAAACACAAAAATGACTTCAGTTCTTTACTTGCATCCTCTGGATGACTGAGAGTGTAATCCATTCTTTTGTAACATCATGCTCAGCCCAGATCCATTTCCAGTCTTGCAGCAGACATACTCAATGTGTTACACTCAATCACATTGAAAGCGTAAACAAGACCAATCTCCTGGAACTGTCCCTGGAGGGTCATTATCACAGCTGATGTTTCTCCAGGACAGGTTTGGAAGTAAGCACCCTGTGCTCTGGCCGTAGGTCACGTCTCAAATTCAAACAATGCTCGCTGTTGTTTTTGCACAAGAGCTGCTTTTGCTGGTGCTGCTGATGGATTAACTGATGGGAGTCTGAGGCTTCCTGTTTTCCTGTATGAGCAGCACATGAAGATCATGATGTTTTTGTGAATGTAATTAAGAATTAAGTAAATTTGAAGAATTTACACCGGGAAAATACTATGTTACTATGAAAATCAAATCAAATTTTATTTATATAACCCCCATTTACAAAAGAAAGTGTGTCTCACAGGGCTACAAAGAGTTGGTAACATCCTCTGTCCTTAGAACGTAAGCTCAGGTTAGGAAAATCTACTGGACTTTTTGGGAAAAGAACAAAACCTTTTAGGTGGAAAAAGAAAAGGTAGAAACCGTGGGGAGATGAACAGACGTGCAGTTGATGTTACCCAAAACATCCAAGAACACAAATACATAAAATACGTGAAAAAGAAGAGCATTTTCTGCCGATTCCATTCAAAAGGCATAAAAGTCAGATAATATGCAATATTCAAGTCTACCAAGGGAAGTATTACATTTTTCAGTTTCCTAAATTTTCCCAGTTTCCTTTTCTGCCTTATGCACTACATTTATCATGAACAATGACCATGAAGTAGATTCATAATTTGTTATATTTTTATCCACTAATTGCAATATACAGCCTATTTGTGGCACTAAGACCGTTGCTACCTTTACATCATTATATTTAGGAACACTCTGGAAGCACATCTTGTATTTCCAAAGTGTTCACTGTCACTCTGTATTGTATGAGGACTGAGTCACTGCTGTTTGGCTGTTAATACAGACCTTCCTGAGGAAAGCAGCAAGTAGGCACTCTGAGTGACAGCTCTATTTTGGACTTAAAAAGAACAACAGGGTTTTTTTTTTTTTTCTTTTTTCTAAAGCAGTGTCTGTACTGTAAGGTGCTGCCGTTCGCCCGAGTGCCAACATGTGTTTTTCCCCTTTTCTGACCATCTGGCTTTGTATTGTTTTTAAGTGGATCAAAGACCAACCACAGCAGACATGCAATCAATCAACATATAGATACGTGCTGTGGGATTGTTTCTTCGTATCTGTGCAGTTTACAGATTACTGTGTGCTTAAAGGAAAGTTTATTCTGTCTTACTGATAAGATAAATAAGACGTGTGTGTAGAATAATTCAGTTGTTGCACAGTGGCTGCTTTCTGTCATGTTGGTTCATTTAGCTGACCACTATCTAGAATCTACAGTTATAGACATTATTTTTTAGCTTTTTATTCACTGGGATTTTTTTGGTAGATTAACAGGTGTTTCAACCTTTTTAGTAATTTTTTTCAAAATATGTGATCCATAATTTCAAGCACTAATCTTCAATGACAAATCCATGTCTTGACCTTTATTAATACGTTTAGAATAGAATAGAATGGTCATTTATTGTTATTGTACCTTGGGGGGTACAACAAAATTACAGGAGCTCCCAAATAGCCTCAATGCACATTTCTATGCATTTTAAACCATATGCAGATGTGTAGATATCACTGTATACAGCATGGGTCTCACACTCGCGGCCATTTGTGGCCCGTGGAACAATAGTTTGTGGCCCCCACCTTGATGTGAAAGTTGAATTTATGATAATATTTCATAGATTTGTTCTCCACATTTTATGGTGAATCCTATAGTTCTCAGACCCTGATCCACAGACTCCTTCAGGTTTAGTGTTGTATTACACA
>JAFBJS010003627.1:77914-95347 GCA_016785265.1 Paraplagusia blochii | reverse complement strand
AAGTGGGAGGCACCTGAAAGTGTTCTCTAATTTTGATCAGTGCATTTTCTGGAAATTTTTTTTTTTTGCGAAATACCTTTAGTCATTTTGTGAAAAGTGTTGTAGTACAATGATATAGACACAATAAAATGTCATTTAACTGTGGAACAGTGAAGATGGTATTATTTCAGAATTATTCCATTTTTTATGAGTTGTTCTCTAATTTTGATCTCCAGTGTATATATATATATACATATATGTATATATGGGTGTGTATATATATATATATATATATATATATGTACCATATCTTTTGTTCTTTTGGCAACTCTTTAAAGAAGCCTAGCTATTTAAAGAAGTGGACTTTGTCTGCCAGGCTTAAGGTTTGAATCCACCAGCTGCCAGGTTGCCACTGAGGTGCTGTGATCATAGCACCGTGCAGACACACATAACTTCCGGTGGGCTCACCTCCCACAGTAAGGCTCACAGTACGGTGCAGTGTGATTTGGGTGACAGTCGTAGAGACTACTGTGACACTGTGAATATTTGCATTTTCAACAATTTCACAAAATAATGTCACCTGTATAGAATGAATTTACTGTTATCTTTCCAAAATTAAAACTCATTTCATTGTATCATAGATATAAGATTATTCAGGAAACCTTAACCTTTTCCTGGATCTCTGTACGTGAGAAACAGGGCTATCATTTTTACTAAAGTTTGTAGTTTGATTCCAGACTTCTTTACTACACATGCTGCCCCCTTTGTGGGTACATCATTCATGGAACCGTTATTCACTAATATTTACTATTAAGCTTCAAGAGTGAATGGTTGATAAAAATAAAAAAAAAAAAAAATCATGCAGCCAATAGCAGAAAACAGATTCACTCAATCTTTTTACTTTTTACATTTTTACCCATGTTACATAACAACAGTGCTCACATAAGAAGATGAATTAAAAAGTTAATTCATATTCATTACCCGTCTCAGGAGCAGCAGTCTCCACAACTGCCACCCATATCACAGTGCACCATGCAACAGGCAGCTGTTGGATTCGAGGCCTTACAGACCCAAGTCCCCTTCCAAAACAGCGAGGCCACCACTGACGGCCAATTTAAAAAAAAAAGATTTTTCAGCCAAAATATAAAATCTTGCAGCTTCATCTCTCATCAACCTGCAGATGCTGTTAGTCTGCTGTCGGCCCCTGAGCCAGAAAAGTTTACTTAGATGAGCAGAGAGTTTTCTTTTCGTGCTGCTACTAGAAAAGATGTTTTCTTCATTAGAGACAAATGTTTTAACACATGCTGCAAACGAGTGCACCGTTGAAATCATATACTGTGTAATTCATCGCGGCGCTTTAACTCCTTTAGGTTTGGAAAGTTTGAGTAGAACTAGTAGAAAAACTAACAGTAAAGAGGAACACCGGGAGGAACAGTTCCACATGTGTTACCTATCGAGTTTTGAACGGCAAAAATGAAGGAAGAAAGAGAGAGGCAACGAGAGAGAGCCAGAGAGGCCGGTAGGCCTCCCGTGGAAAAGTATACTCCACAATTCATTGCTTCCTTCTCGCCAAATTAAAGGTCCCTTGTTAAAAAAAGTGGGGGAGGGTTGTGGCTTTAGGGGAATTTGCAAGGATCGGGGCAACAAAGGGGAGCTTTTATCACGGGCCCAGAACAGCCCCTGATTGCCCCTGAACTCGAAACCATGCTTCTGTATCAGCGATGAGAGCCGAGCCTAAAGGTGAACAGCTTTTCAAACATTAAATACTTTATACAGCGTTAACAGTGTATAGTATTACAGAACACTGCGTCTACACTTTGATGTACTCACAGTACATTTGTCCTGAGCACGTTTGAATGAACAAATACAAGAAGCCAAAACACAGGGGTGAGAAAAAACAGAGGTGCGAGTTTCTTTCCTGTCTTTCAAGGTTTAAAACAACACAGAGCATTTACTTTTCAAACAGAGTGGTTGATTTTTCTTGCCTTTCCTAATGGCCTGTCCTAAGGATCCGTGGCAGCTTCTGTTGGCTCCAATGTCAAATGGATTTCAGCTAAACCGGTTAAAACATTCTGAAACCATTTAAACGCTGATCTGCTGAACCTCGGGCGACCTTGATGTTGGAACGCATTAGGCAAACTGAACAGCCTCTCAAATTGTGAACAAATGAGGCAGACATCTGGACACTGTGTAATAGGAAAACATAAGTCCACCCATTGGCTAGCAAAGGTGAATCAGAGAAACTTAACGTGCAAAGTGTCTCCAGACTACTACTCGTTTTTTACCGTAAAGTCTAGTACACACCAAGTACTGTATATTAGAACCAAGTACACGATGTACCACCAAGTATATACAGTCATACATGGAAAAAATGATTAGACCACTCTGCTGTTTTCTTCAATTCCTTGTTCATCTTAATGCCTTGTTCCACTAAAGGTTTATCACCTGGGGGAAACGGTTTATCACCTGGGGGAAACAATGAACACAAAACCATGCAATGACTAAAAGCACTGTATTTGTCAGTACAATGTTATTGCTAGTGATGTAGGAACGAAAGTGATTTTTGTCACTGTCAATCAAACCATGCAAAATGGCCAGAAATCAGCTCTGAAATAAAACTTAATCATGAGCCTTTTTTGTTGTTATTATATTTGTCCAGATTAATGTAGATTAAGTGGAAGTAGACTTTTAAATGGACAAGACCCTCCTCCGAATGTTGCCCCCGCGACCCGGCTCTGGACAAGCGGATGAAAATGAATGAATGAATGAATGAACGAAGATATTAAAGAAAGAGTGGTCTAATATTTTTTTTTTTCCATGACTGTAGAGTTAGTGTATAGATCAAGCGTTAACGTTGTTTCACATTGTTGAATAAAAATCTAAACGACGCAATCCTGAAAATTGCAATTGCATTAGCAAACCCATACAACTGACAACAAAGTGTGAGTAGTGTTAGGTATCTAACATTAAAAATACACAGACCAACAATAAGTCTAAAGGAGTTGCATACAGGGCGACAGCAGTGGCCTTAAGGAAGTAGATTTGGGTTTGCAAGGCTTTAGGTTCTAATCCACCAGCTGCCAGGTTGCCACTGAGGTGCTTTGAGCATAGCGCCATCCACTGTGATGTCTGTGTGTCTCTGTCCCTGTCCCTGCTGTTGTCTGGTGTTGGATAATCAGTGTGATCACACTATCCTGTGTTTTCGTCATTAGTCTTCACTCTTTTTGGGATCATTGTATGGTGTCAGGGATTGGTTGGGGTTGTTGGATGTTGTTGTGTTTAGTATTTTCTGTTCGGTTTGGGCTGAAACCATTTAAGAAGTTATTTTGAAGAGTAAGATATAAGGAGTTATTGTAAGTAGTGTATTTAATGAAGTTATCTCCTGAAGTCTAAATTTAGTTAAGGTTAGGTTTTGTTTTTTTGTGTAATAAAACTTGAAAATCGAAGGAAAGCCACCCAGTACTGCTTTTGGGTCCAACCATGTTGACCATGTCTTCCACATAACCTCATAACCTACAGTGGGCTAACCACCCACAGGAAGAATCACAATATCTCATAAGCAGATGAAGATGGATGGATGGATGGATGGATGGATGGATGGATGGATGGATAGATGGATGGATGGATGGATAGATGGATAGATGGATAGATGGATAGATGGATAGATGGATAGATAGATACAATGTTTGGATGTTGGTAGGTAAGGTAAGTAGTATACATACACATGAAAGTAGGAAGGTTAATGCTAGTAGTGTTAGTAGCTTAAGTGGTAGTCAATGCTGTTGAGTCACAATCTCAATTGTTATTGTTATCATATTTCATTATGACAATATTGCGTTATTATAGTATACTGCTATCATCATTATTATGCATATGTGTATGTGTATACCCGCACACACACATAAAAACACACCCAATGTACATATGCTTGCGCATATACACACACACCTATACACATATATAGGCACATATATGTCCAAACAGTATGTTGATTATTCACAAAGATGAATGAATTGAAAAGGTCAATACAAAGCAATAAGATACTACACCATACTTTACAATTTCTGCAAACAGAATTATGGAGAAATATGTTTGCAAACTGTAACGTTATTTTGTATGGGTGTAGGTTTTCAGTCATCCAGCTCATTTAATCCAAAAATGAGAGGTGAAACGTTGAAATCATCTATGTCCTGTTGTCCTTGAAGTAACAATTTTATGGACTTATGGAGAAATGTCTTGCAGCAGAAGAGACTTTTAGAAAATACACAATTCCCCAATATGGGGAGCTACGCTACGAAACTTTAGCGCCAATGTTAATACACGTTTCCCAAAATTCAACACCGTACTGTTAAGTTCAAATATTGTTTGTTGCATTCACTGGTAAGGTTTGCATACACACCAAAGGTGGTGCCGATCATGCTGATGTTGGTTAGTAACTATTATTACCACAAACAAACACTGGTAAACTGTATTTCTACATCCATGTTGGGGCCTTAATGTGAAAAGCAGCAGGAGGTGCGAAGGCCGCTCCCTCCAGGCTGGAAACTACACTTCCTACACTGGCCTCCCAGAGGAAGAACCTTCATTCCTCCAGGAAGGTTCCCCCAGGAGTTAGAGCATGGACATGGACACTACCACAAAAAACACGGCCTCCCTACCACATGTGAGAAAAAAAAAAAACAAAAAAACACACACACATATACACACACATCTGGGTTTTTCTATCTCTGACTTTCTGGATTTGTTGATCGTTATCATGGAAGGATTCGTTCCTGCTTCCGCTCCATCTTTCCTACTCTCATTCCTGAATCCCTTTTTTTTTTTTTAACATCATTTCTCTTATTCAACTTTCATTTTGCTTATTAAATCGGGATTTCAGTTTGCACCACTTTCATAATAAAACAGGCTAAATATCGGTGCATTATCCTGGAGATAAAAAGTAACGAAGATGTCTGGTGTAAATGTGCTTCTCTATCAACAAAACCAGAATTATGACTCTAAATAAACCATTGTTCTCTGCGTATCTAGTGTAAAACGTTGCTCCCCAACACCGATGTGTATTGGGCTGCACAGAAATAATGCGCAACATTGATTTTTTTGTACGATTTATCATGCAATACTGAAACATTTTGGAAAATGTACCAAAAATCCGATACCTTATTTAAAGGTCTAACACATAATCCATTACCACCAAACTGAAACTGTTAATCTAGCAAAATGAACAAAAAATGTCTTCAGAGTCTCTGAAAAAAACAGAAGGTCTTTTAACGGCTTTTAACAGACAATTCAAATAGTTCTACTTACAATATGGGTTAATAGCAACAGCTGAGTTCTGGATGATACATTTACTATTTTGTTGGCATTAAGCGTTTAGGTCCTTAGTGAATTAAACTAATTTTGTGTTAATTACAGAGAAATCATCTTTTATCTTCCATCCATTATTGGGTCAAGGGAGGGACATTCTCCACCTTTTCTCCACTAAATCACACTGCACCACCTGGGGTTGAATCTGAAACCTTGAGGACCCAAGTCTTCCTCTCACTGGGTCATGAAAGAAAATATATGTAACGGAAATATTCAAAATATTCACAAAAAATCGGGATTTAGTTAGCTCTACTATTACAGGAAACACTCAGATATCAGTCAAAACTGTGTTGGACTATGATGAGTCCACAAAGTAAATGCATATAGAATTTTAACCCTCTGTCAATATTATATGCAATACAATAACTTTTTTTATTTGACGTGTTTTAAACATAATCCTTTTTATGAAGTACCAAAATAAAGCACCTGTCGATAGTGACTAAATCACTGTTTCATTTAAAGATCTCAGTGGGAGTTACAGTGATCCCAGCTGACACTGTGCCAGAAGTGAGATACACCCAGAAATAAGCTGCTGCTCTGAGATAGTGTTGACATATAGAGCTTTAAATCAACATGGCTGACTTTGTCCCAAGTTAGGAACTGAAAAGTATCTCTCCATAAATCCATCAGTGCTTCATCTATATTGCTTGTGATGTGAGGGCCACAGAGGGGGCTCTAGCCAATCTAGGATGACATCATGATAAAGACAGGTTGCCCCGGGTGAGGACACTGAGGAGATTTTACAAAGACAAACGGTGAAAAATTAGATTAATTTTCATTAAAACCTTGTTGCCATTAGCTGATAATGTTGCCTGTGTGCTCAAGGACAACACAGACAGGAAAGTTTGGAGAAAACGCTTGAGAAGCTACATCAAGACGGACAGACATGTTCATGGGGGGGGGGGGGGGAATGATCCTAGAGATGGAGCTACCAGGTAGGAGACAAAAAGGAGAATGATGGATGCAGTGAGGGAGGACATAAAGGTAGTAGGGGTTAGAGTTGAGATAGAATTTGTGACTATGATGAGTACAACAAGTAAATGCATATACAATTTTAACCCTCTGTCAATATTATATGCAATACAATAACTTTTTTTATTTGACGTGTTTTAAACATAATCCTTTTTATGAAGTACCAAAATAAAGCACCTGTCGATAGTGACTAAATCACCATTTCATTTAAGGATCTCAGTGGGAGTTACAGTGATCCCAGCTGACACAGTGCCAGAAGTGAGATACACCCAGAAATAAGCTGCTGCTCTGAGATAGTGTTGACATATAGAGCTTTAAATCAACATGGCTGACTTTGTCCCAAGTTAGGAACTGAAAAGTATCTGTCCATAAATCCATCAGTGCTTCATCTATATTGCTTGTGATGTGAGGGCCACAGAGGGGGCTCTAGCCAATCTAGGATGACATCATGATAAAGACAGGTTGCCCCGGGTGAGGACACTGAGGAGATTTTACAAAGACAAACGGTGAAAAATTAGATTAATTTTCATTAAAACCTTGTTGCCATCAGCTGATAATGTTGCCTGTGTGCTCAAGGACAACACAGGCAGGAAAGTTTGGAGAAAAAGCTAGAGAAGCTACATCAGTGGTTATATTGGTAGAAGAATGATCCTAGAGATGGAGCTACCAGGTAGGAGACAAAAAGGAGATTGATGGATGCAGTGAGAGAGGACATAAAGGTAGTAGGGGTTACAGTTGACGATACAGAGGACATGGTGAGATGGAATTTGTTGACTCGCTGTGGCAACCCCTGAAAAAAAAGGGGAGTTCTCAACTTTAAAGTTGGGGAAAAAAATCAACTGTAAGACATCATCATCAACACCTGTCAATCGGGGATCATTGTCCAAATTATCATTTATTATTGCTACCAAATGTCTCTTTTTGCCAGTGGAAGGAATCACTTTGTGGATCACAGGTTTCCAGTTCAGTGGCAACTTTCAGATTCCCAGGTTCTGATTGGTCTTCGAACCTAAGATACTTGGTGATACCTGAGATACAAACGCGGTTTTGCAAAAGGTTAACAGATAGCTGATGCCCATTTACACTTGTGGTTCATTTTTGAGAGTCCAATGACTTAATTCCAAATGGAACACCTTTGGATCGTGGAGATTCCCAGTGTGCTCAGAGCAATGTGGTCATGGGGAAAACATTCCAACCATATTGAATGACTCTGGTCGGAACTGGAATCTTCTTGCGATGTTCTGCTCTTGCTTGAACCTGGTGTTGCATAGCAGTGGTCTACTTTTGACTTCTTCAAGATGGTATGTTTTTACCAGTCAAGTCTTGGATGGAAGCATCACAATAATGTTTTTTTTTTTGTATCTACGTCAGTCATGATCAAAATCAATATGGAATCTATGATTACAAATTTATCTAAAACACTAACCCAATATACACCCAGTTGATCCCCTGCGCCCAATTCAACCCATGGTCGGCCCACATGGCTGCGACCACATGGTATTTATACTGGGAAAAGCTGTCACATCACAAGGTCACGGATAGGATTTAATGGCTGTAGCAAAGGCATAAACTCCTGAACTTTCCATTCCATGGTGCCACAGGCCCAGAAGCATTAGTCCCTTCTGTTACCCGACCAGGCAACAAACATTTGGAACGATGTCCTCATCTCTGTCTGTAATCACCACCAGCATTATCCTTTGGCTAAGAATAGCTGATCAGATAATATCGTTTCGCGGACATTAGTGGAACATTACACACAGATTAAACAGCCGAGTATCTCGCCAGAGCTCCGTCAACAAACCCCGGGCCAACGCATAGCAGCGGAGATGGTGCGATAGTGACACGGTGGGGATACTGTTGGCACGTATGGACTTTCTGGGTACAGTCAAGAGCAAATGCTGCCACCCTGAAATGGTGTTGACAAGCTACAAGCTCAGAGATTAGAGAGCAGCAAGGAGGTAAGAGTGATGATGATATGATCTTTTTTTTATCGCACCCTACCTCTTGATGTACTCCAAAATGGCCGATTTATTCTTCTGTTGATAATTCAGTTAATATGCAGTTGTCGTCATAAGTGGTCAAATGCCATGTTGACACAGCTACATTTTAGCATTTCCCGTTGGATGGAGGTCTGGATTTAGGGAGGTTGACAAACATCTGGATGATTGGAGCCGAACGGTGGACACCCAGTTATACTTAAAGAGATCACATGTAATGAGCAGGGGTAAGAAAGTGAGCCGTGTTATTTTAGGAAGAGCATAAATGACATTTTTCCACTGAATGGACAAGCTGTAATTTACTGGAAGATACCACTCAATTTAAAATGCCAGACAACCCCCCCCGCAGGCAAAATACAAACTCATGCGGCATCCCAACATGCAACTAGACTAACCCCAGAGAAATATAACTAAAGGAGAATTTATTCCAACCACATTTCCAAAGTCCACCCCCTCCTGCAGTCTATTTCTTACTCATAAATATATGTGTACATTACTGTAAATGACACACTTTATTGGCTGTTTGTTCCAAGGTTAGGGAGATGATCAAAAACTACACAGACAAACATCAGGCAACGGTATGGGTTTGGGTGAGAGAGAGTCAAACTTCTACATTCTCCACACGTTTAGTTGATTATATGGCTTTACCAAATATTTCTGAGCGTTTTTTGTCTCTAATCTCTATTTGCCTTGCAGTAACTTCTCCAAAAAGTTTCCAAATGTATTTCTATTGCCTCCTGAACTTTGTAGAACAAACAGCACTGTTAACTTTAGTCACTCCTTATAAAAGGATTTCTGAACTTTTTCTGTGAACAAAACCAATTTACTGTCCATTCATGTTTTTTTTTTTTTTTTTTTCTATTATACAAATATAGTCTATACTTTATTGGAGTAATGGAGAAGAAAAAAAAAATCCTTCCCTGTCCGATGAATGACAGACATTATTTGCACATTTGACAATTAATTATTTTGTTGATTATTAATGCATCCAATGTCAGTGCTGTGATTTTATTCAGGTTTGGTTCACAGTCATAGCCATAAAGAAATGGTTCTAGTTAGGTATAACCAATTATATCAGTTGACCGATATTATTGGGTGGACAATATCATTAGGCCAGCATTAGCATAATTGCGTTACCAAGAAGACTGATTTTTTTTTGTCCGATAATACAAATTCTGTAACACAATGCCTCAGTTTACCAAATATAGCAGATTTTTACATAGGGTTCTGAGATGTTAACCACACTTTGGGGGAAATGGTGGCACTAATCTGCCGATATTGCTATCATGAATTTAAGCGTACAATATCGTCAAAATTTGACATCACCAAAAGTTTATAATAGACATCCTTAGTTCTGATAAATGACCTAATAATTTCAACCTTGGATGTCCCTTTATGATTAATTCACATTAATGTACTGTGAATAATCAGACTGAGATACTTAATGAACAGAGAACTTTACACCATTGCCTCAAATAAACATTTACCATATGTCGGAAAAAAAAATGCTACTGGAAAAAAAAAAGAAAAAAGGAATATTGTTATATAATAGAATAACATATTAAATCTGAAACATGACGAGACGTTTCTATTTACTATTAATCAGAGGCTCAAAGGAAGAAAAACAACTTTACTGCTTTTGGGGATCAGATCATAAGAAAAAAAGTCAGACAGCCGAGCGACAGCTACACGCCAAAACCAATATAGCTGTGATAAGACAAGACGAGAATCCCTAAAGTCATATGAAGTGTATAAAAAGCACATGTTTCCGTCCAAACTCATCCCACTGCATATGCTCCAAAACAAAGAAACTCCATTGTGAATATTGCAGTTTAACTGGATTAGTATTAATAAATCTCCGGTTTTCATAAATGTCTTGCCAATAACTGCCGCTAAGACTCTAACTGGTCACAGCGTTGCGATGAATTCTGTCAAGATGAATTTGTATTAGGAATAAAAGATGAAACAGCAGCATAAGCCAGAAGAAGTGCAGTTTGTCATTAAAGGTTTTGTATGTGCACACACACACACACACGTGTCACACTGTTGATTTTTAAAACAGCCTGAGGGTTTTAAACAAACCAGTGAAACCACTTTCTCGCTGTTTCCACTCTTATTTCCACTCAAGGAGCTTTAAAGTCCAACTAATAAAATTTATTTTTGGGGGTTTATATCATCCGTCATTACCTTCACTCTTAGTAGTAACTCCAACTACCTCCATGTCCTCCATCACTGCATCCATCAATCTCCACTTTGTCTCCTACCTGGTAGCTCCATCTCTAGAATCATTCTTCTACCAATGTATCCACCGTCCCTCCTCTGAACATGTCAACATGTCTCAATCTGGCTTCTCTAGCTTTTTCTCTAAACCTTCCTGTCTGTGTTGTCCCTCTAATCACCTCATTCCTGATCCTGTCCATCCTTGTCTCTCCTAAAGAGAATCTCAGCATCTTTAACTCCTCCACCTCCAGCTCTGCCTCCTGAGTACATATTCTTAGTATATTTCAATACCTACCTACCTACCCACCCACCTACATTGTGTTTCCTGTGGGTAAATAACATTTCCTATATATAGAATCGCTAGCGTATAATGTTTGTAAAATTCTCAAAATCTCAAAGGTTGTAAAATAACAATGAAATTTTAATTTGTGCCACATTACAGAGAAAACAAAGAAAAAGAGGCAGAAACACTTGTGAGTATTGCATGTCAAAGAAAGGTTAACACGACCACAGAGTGGTTTGTATTTGATTTGAAAAAAAAAAAAAAAAACTAATCAACATCATATGAAAATCAAATTGGATCTTGGTGCCACTTGGAATTTAGACACATTTGTTTTGCCTGGTTTAAACTTATCTCAGATCCTCTATCACATGTCACCATTATTGGCATAGCAGGTTTTCCTCCTCCTCCAAAAAATATATAGGGTACAATATAAAAGGTAAATATAAATACCTATTATTAATTAGTTAAAATTGAATTTCATTGGAAATAACATAGCTTTTACTACACTACACAAATAAAGTGACCCCAAACATTTGAATGGTAGTGTACATAAAAAGGCATAAAGAATAATGCAATAAAATGCAATGCAATATGCAAAAAAAAAAAAATCACTTTCCTTTAACCCTATGAGTTACAATGCATTCATTTGTTACGACCAGTAACTGCTTTCCACAAATTGTAATTTTAAATGAAATTAATCAAATGTAATGATGGAAATAATGGGGATCCGTCTCATTTTTAGACAATGTCCACTCTACTGGACACATGAAAATAACAGTGGTTTCTGTAATGACTTCACCTGCTACGACAAACAACTGAAACAGTTGATTTCCAACATATACTGCAGATGCACATACACAAACACATGCTCGGGTTTGTCTGCCAAGACCAACACTCAGGTTTTCTCCTTTAGGCTGTAGGATAATGACTAAACAAGAGGGTCGTTCTCTCTCTGTGTTGTTATTCACTGAGGATGAGCTGGAAATCAGGGAACCTGCTTTCGTCTCCTTCTGTCTTTCTGTCTCACACACACACTCACACACAGATAGATTTGTCCAGAACAGGAGTCCATGGGTCAGAAAATTTCCAAAGGTCAGCAAGGCCCACGAGGATTCAATTCAGAATGAGGAAACCTGCCTCTGTGTGTGTGTGTGTGTGTGTGTGTGTGTGTGTGTGTGTGTGTGTGTGTGTGTGTGTTAGTAAGCTGATACTGCAGCTCTGTTCTCCCTGTGTTTTTGTAGTTGAAAAGACAGACTAACACAGCAGGACTGTGTACCGCGGCCATGTTAGTACAAGACTCGCTGGGTTCCACAAGTTCCATAACCTTCAATTATCAATTTTTTTTTTACCTTTAATTTACAATTTTTTTTTTTTTTTTTTTTTGCTGCAAACAACATAACAACATAACAAAACACACACAAGTCCTGATCTCCAATCCAAACTCACCGACCGAGTAACGAGAAACATCACTGACTAACTTCTGCCAGGTGAAACCCCAACCTGTCGATTATCAGTAGTCTGGTTAGACTTTGTGTGGTTGATTATGTCATGGAAAGTGATTCCGCTAATAAAAATGCTGGCATCGAACCTGATGACACCTCCCTATAGACGTCAGTTGTACTGACAGCCCAGCGAGGAGTGTTTTCAAATCATGATAATAAAAACACTAAAACCATCAACAGGTTTTTACGGCTAATCCAACAAATACATTTTATTTTCTTTTATTGAAACTCATCACGTGAATAAAAGATCACCCACATTATTTCCATTACCTCACTGGGACAAATGTCTGTCATCATCATTAAAGACAGTGCTCTGCAGCTACTGTCCTCTGTCTTTTTCTTGCAAATATGTAAAAATGTAATGATTTTCTTTGGCAAGAGATGAACATTAATAAGACCTTTGTCAATGCATCTTTTTGTGCATACATCTTGTTTCAATTTTCCTCTTTGTGTTTACAAATTTGACTATTTGTCAGGTTGTTGTTGGGGTAATGAGGGCGGGGGTCTTAAAATTCTAAAACTAAAGTTGTGAGACCAGCCATGGTGGATGGATTAGAGACACTAGGTATAGGTAGAAGACAGGAGACAGAGCTAGAGATGCCGAGATTTTCTTTAGGAGAAACAAGGATGGACAGAATGAGGTGATTGGAGGAGACACAGACAGGAAGGTTTGGCGAAAAAGCTAGAGATTGAGATGGTTTGGACAGAGGAGGGACAGTGGATACATTGGTAGAAGAATGATCCTAGAGATGGAGCTACCAGGTAGGAGTCAAAGAAGAGATAGATGGATGCGGTGAGGGAGGACATGGAGTTTGGAGTTAGGGTAGAAGATATAGAGAACAGGGGGAGATGGAAAATGAAGATTGACTGTGGAAACTCCTGACAAAGGGTCAAGACCAAAGGAGAAGAAGAAGAATCAAAGTGGGAAATGTCTATGTTTAAAAACCACTTAGAAATGTCATTAGTATAGATCCCTTAAGGCAAGGGTATTAATATCAAAATTCTTAATGTCCTAGATCAGGGGTGTCAAACTGGTTCCACAAAGGGTCATGTGGCTGCAGGTTTGGGTTCCAAACCTAGCACAGTATATGGCCAGAAAATTCTCTTGTGATCAGACCAGGGCTCCACCACAAAGAAGAGAAAAAATCGATACCAATACTACTCCCCACTCCTCCATTCACACCTCTAACTCAACACACAGCTCGTCTCGTACAGGGTGTGACACATCACCCTGTAACCCCACCTCCCTCCCATAGCCTTTTGCTCTACAACAACCCCCCTTATACAGGTATGCAGCCTCGTTTGAGGTTAAATACCAGGACTCTACATGTAGTCGGTTAGAACTGAAGACGCCTCTTGGATGAAGAGGTGAAACGTCTTCAAGAAACCTACTATGTCCAGTTGCTCTTGAAGTAACTAATTTTGGATTTAAATACCTGGATGACTGAGAAACTAAACAGAATTGTGGAGCATAAAAAAAAAAAAAATTACACTGTGGGACAGATTTGGCCGCGGTCCAAACATGTTTGAAACATGCAACTTAAAAGACAAAAGTCCAACTGAGTTGCCTGCAACATAACTTAAAAATATTTAGGAAAGCAAACTCCACACCACTGCAAACAGTGAAATGTGTCCTCTGTATTTAACCCATCACCAAAGTGAACAGCGGGTAGCTTAAAGGACCTGGGGACCTGGGGAGCGACTCCATGCTCAGTGGACCTCAGTGGTAGCATTGCAGCTGATGGATTCTAACCTCAATCCCTCAGGTCCCCAGGTCCAGTTCCTTAACCAGTACGCCACCACTACCCAATGCACGAAAAAGGGAGGAACTGCAGGGAGGAATGAAAGTCCAAATCCAACTTCTAATGGATCAACCTCCAGCCGCTGCTAATGCACTGAAGACATTACTGATGAATGACGGCTGAAGGCTAATGCTGTTTGGTAAAATGCAGAAGGTGCAACAGTCACGTGGTTTGTTACCAGTTCAAGGCAACAAACGGGGCTAATGTTGTTAGTCCAGAGCCGTTACCGTGGCTGTAAATGGACATAATGTGATTCAAGGAGGCAACTGACCGCGGACTGACACCAAGTCAGTCCAGATCAGGACGAGTTACAGTGCGCTTAGTGTGTGTGTGATTGTAGGTGGGAGCAGCATCAGAGCAAACAGGAAGATACTCTCCAATTTATGTTTCTTTCATCCATTCTTTTTAAGGTAAAGAGGAAAGAGAGAGCTGCATTCTCTTCCTGTCTTTCAAATGGCTTTCTTTTTTTTGATGTCTTTCATGTAGACCCCTCCGGAAGCCTGTGTTGGCCCTCACAGAGCAGTCTGTGTGCGGCGCAGAGCTTGGCACGCTTCCTAATCACCTTACAGTCATAGACAGGTAGGCGGAAGGTGTTAGCATGCGTGTGTGTGAAAAATGGAGAGCTTTGAACTGATTTATTCCTCCTCAGTTTTACAGCTTTGTTTGAGCTGCCCAAAGCGCTCCAGAGGCTTCTGGGGGAATTTTTTTTGCCGACAACAGAGAACAGATCACACTGTAAGTAGGTGGGGGAGGTGGTTATCAGAATTTTTACTGCATGTCAGCTGATGTGTCTGTAGGAAGTAGGAAAAAAAATCTTGGATTTGAATTTGGTTGAACACTGTAAATCAACACAGTCAATTCAACACATTTCATTCCACCTTAATTTTTGCTTACATGCATTGAAATGAGAAAGTCTTTGAACATTTAGATCCCAGAATAGAAACTCTGCAGACATCACTAAATATTTTCACTCAGATTAGTCAGGCTGATCTGGATCTGGAGTCTAATACCGTTTTCTCATTCAATCTCATGCAATCGAATACCGAAGTAATTCCCGTATTAACTAATCTGCATTTGATTCACTTTGCATTCACATTCAATTTAATTTGGTATTTGCTGCGCATTCGATACCCGCTTTGCATTCACACACAATAAGGGAGCAAATGTGTATTAGTCTAACCATGGTCCAGTTTCAATTTGATCACGTGGTTATATAACGAGATCTCGTTAATATGCGGTTTTATTCAACATGGATTCTGTCAACAAACGCACGTGCAATTTTGAGGAAGAAATGGAGCAGGTTAAAGTGACGTATGAAAGCGAGAAGGAGACACAAGGAACGGATGAAGAAGAGAAGGAGAGAAAATATGAGGAAGTGTTTTGTAATCCTGTTCCTAATAATGCAACAACATATAGTGGTTGACAAGGAGATGAGCCGCTCCCGTAGCATTTTACGAGCTTGTTAAACAAATACGGGTGTTGTTGTGTTCACACGCAGTGAGCGACAACCGTTTTACTTTTTATTGCTTTACACCTATATTAGTTAATTCGGAATCAAAACCACCGACTAGAGGTGGATTAGTTAATGCGCATTAGTTGAGGAGCGAATGCGCGTTAGTTTGTGAACGCAAACGGGGAGCGAAACTGGTTTCGTGTCGCAGCGAATACCGAATTAAGTGCCAATGTGGAAACGGTATGAGGCTGCACAACACACTTTTACTGTAATACTGCTGACCTTTCAATCTCTTGGATATATTTCACAGCTGCACAGCTGTGTGTTGTGGTCAAGACATTATGAGTAAGTGCCAAAACATGGAACCTTCTCAGAATGCCACGTACATGGTTTTCTACTGGGATTCTGTTGTGATTAATCACAGTAGGATAGATGGCATTGGCTGCAAAACCTAAAACCGTTAAAAAGTACCAAGGGAGGTCTTTATGAAACGCCCCAACACTGACTGGTGACGCCTAAAGCTTTCCTTATGGGAATTTACATTCATGGAGAAATTTTAAGCCAACCCTGATGTTTTCTTCAACCCCTTGTTCATTTTAATGCCGGGTTTCACTAAAGGTATATTTGTTTTGGACAAATACAATTCTAACAAGTTACAGTTACATGAAAATCATCAATCAGGTACGATTTTTGTCATTGTGCTGTGATGTGATTCACATCACAGCACACAACGGAATTTGGCCGCTGTATTTAACCCATCACCCAAAGTGAGCAGAGGGCAGCTATTTAGTGACGATACCATGCTCAGGGCACCTCAGCAGTAACTTGGCGGTAGGGGGATTCCAACCAGGGACCTTGCAGAGTCCCAAGTCCGATTCCTTAACCTCTAGGCCTCTGCCCGTGTAGGCAGCGTTATGACATTATCACTCCTGACCTCACAATTTTGAAACAATCAAATATGTTTTGATATTTACAACAGGGAGCAGGATGACAGAACCGATTGACCACGTCTGCAAAGACATGTCATGGTCCATAAACACCGTCGTTGTCAACTTTACGTTTTCAAGAAATTTCCAGAGGAATTACTTTTTCTCTGCTGTGCATTTTTCTCATTGTGTCTCAGAGAGAAACTGTGAGCATTTCTCTACTACTGACTGTTTTATCTTCCTCTTTGTCTTTATGTACATTACAATACATTTGACAGACATTTTCATCCTTGTAAGTAAGACTTGTTGTGTATGATTGAACAGAGTGGGCAGTCACATCGCACCAGACCAGGGGTGGCCAATAGGTAGATCGGGATCTACCAGCAGATCTCCAAAGGAGTGTTGGTAGATCCTGAGCAATAACATAAAAAATAGTAAAAAAAAAAAAAGATGTAATTCTATTTCAAGACACTAATCACTGGGCTAATGTGAGAATAATATAGGTATTGAGTCAGACAGTGTAATGAAGATGTTATATGTTAATGTATAGAGTAAGATAACCAATTTATATACTGTATGTAAATATATTTAGAGTTTTCAATCTAGGTAGATCACTTCAGCCTGGTCACTTGAAAAGTAGCCCAGAAGACAACAAAGTGTGGACACCCCTGCACCAGACCATGGGATCATTGAGTACGAGAACACTAGTCATAAGCTGGTAACTGATCAACCCTGAAATCCATGTGTAAAAAAAAAAAAATCAATCATGCCTGTCTCTTATACACATCTAGATGTGTATAAGAGACAGACCTCTAGGCCTCTGCCCGTGTAGGCCTGTCTCTTATACACATCTAGATGTGTATAAGAGACAGAAAGAAGAGTGAGGAGCACGGAGTGTTATGGCGGCCGTGCTTCAAAATAAAAGTCTTTTTTAT
>JAFBJS010003627.1:49231-77690 GCA_016785265.1 Paraplagusia blochii | reverse complement strand
GTCAGTTCTTTTGTTGATATGGGTATGGATCAAGTGGAAGTAATAGACAGATGGGGACAAAAGGAAACATTATTTCTCTGCGGCCCGGCAACAATTCACCCACGGACCGAAACTGGTCCCCGGGCCAGTGGTTGGGAACCATTGTTTCACTGTGTCAGGATGACAATGCTGTGCCATTAGGCCCTGTAGTTTACAAGGCTCAACACAAAATAGTCAACTTGAACTTTATTCAACTCAGGCAGTTGCTTAGGGCTCCAGCCACTAGGGGGACTGATCAAAAATCTTCTTTTTTGCTTCAGGCACTGTTAGGTTGGGGGCCCAGTGATAATTTGCAAGGTGCCCCAAGAGACTTAAGCAACGCCCCTGCATTACACATCTGGAGAAGGGGAATTATTTACAGTTTATTTTTCAATAAATATTCATTCTGGCCTGTGGCTTGATGCCGGTCCCTGATATAGAGCATCAAAATTTTAAATATCTCATTATGTTTTTGTGAACAGCCACAATTAATTGTGAAATACTGTAAAACACTGTAGTGAGTAAGAACATATACGAGTGGAAAATTCACGGAGGAAAGTCCTGAAGTCGCTGAGTAGAAAAGTCAAACTCAAACTGGTCTCACGTCGGTGTTTGGTAGAACTTCTTGGCTTGGGTCCAAACCTGGAGTTTGACAGGTTTTGCGAAGGCGTGATGTGCACTGTGGGATGGCAGGACGCTGGGACAATAAGGGAGATGAATTAGCCAGTAGCTTGTAGCTCTTTGCCCACAGTCATCCATCTTTGTCAGCTGCCATCCAGGAAGTGATTACGCCAGCAGGGACGGCCAAGGGGGAATCAAGTTTCCCTTCATTTTGTCCGCCTGTGTTCTTAACTATCCCAAATCACTTAACACACTCCTCGGCGGTGTGGGACTGAGACAGAAGTTCATTGTCTTGTCTGTAGATTATGGATGGGAGGTGAGCGCCGGGGTCCTTCGCAGGCAAGCGAGTGAACCCCTGTCGGGCTGGGTCTAATGTGGGCACTGGGTAGCAGGTGGAAAGAGCTGCTGCCAGTTTCTGTGCAGAGTGGGGGAAATTATCTGCACTGCTGTGAAACCGCGGCGCGCTGGATGGCGGCCATGTTTGTGCCGGAGGCGTGCTGTTTTAAGCTTTTAATACCTCACTGCTCTTGACTAGATAGAAGGGTTCCCCCAGGCCGGCCGGCACTTTTTGTTGCTTTTTGGACAAGAAGAAATACTCATTGTTCAAAGTGTAATTCAACGGGTTTGAGTAGTTTCAGAAAATTGCGAAAACGTCAATGATAACAAATTCGCAGAGAAAGTTGATTCCAAAACTCTGCTTTGTTTAATATCCAGGGTAAATATTACCTGCTGATCGAGGACCTCAGTCAGCTGTTCAGAGCCCTGGTGCCCATCCAGCTCTGGTACAAGTACATCATGGGAGAAGACCCTTCAAACAGTTACTTCCTCGGTGCTGCGCTCATAATCATCTACAGCCTCTGCAAGGTAAGTCCCCCTGCCATATTCAGGATAAAACCAAACGACTGTAAAAGAACTACCGTAAGTTCCGGACTATAAGCCGCAACTTTTGTCACACAATTTCAACCCTGCGCCTTATGCAGAGATGCGGCTAATGTCTGCATTTTTTCTAACTGCTCGAGCAGAAAAGTTAAGAGTGAGACAGGTGGTGTTGAGGAAGACGCAAGTCACAACCGCCAATAAACACCATAGAAGAAGAAGTTTAACCGGCGGTAACGCACTTTGTACATGAATAAAATTAGCATAAACTGACCCTCATCATGGAAAATACAAAAAGAATGTGGCACATGCGGCTTATAGTCAGGTGCGGCTTATAGTCCGGAAATTACGGTACTCGTCCAAATCCCCGTAAGATTACGATACTTTTGAGCAACCTCACAGCCAACATGACTGTTGTGCCATTAGCTTTTCTCAGCAAATCATAGTGTTCCATCTCTCCCTGTCCTCTGTATCTTCTACTCTGACTCCAACTACCTCCATGTCCTCCGTCACTGCATCCATCAGTCTCCTCTTTGTCTCCTACGTGGTAGCTCCATCTCTAGGATCATTCTTCTACCAATGTCTCCACTGTCCCTCCTCTGAACATGTCCAAACCATCTTAATCTGTCTTCTCTAGCTTTTTTTCCAAACCTTCCTGTCTGTGTTGTCCCTCTAATCACCTCAATCCTGATCCTGTCCATCCTTGTCTCTCCTAAAGAGAATCTCAGCATCTTTAACTCCTCCACCTCCAGCTCTGTCTCCTGTCTTCTACCTATCCCTAGTGTCTCTAATCCATCCATCATGTCTGGTCTCACCACCGTCCTGTAAACCTTTCCCTTCACCTTAGCTGACTCTCTTCTATCACTGATCACTCCTGACACTTTTCTCCAGCTGTTCCATCCTCCATGTGCTTATAGAAAAGTTCAATAAAAACAACCCAAACCCAATAATATAATGGTTTGGGTTTATTACAATTTTTTATTTACATTTATTTACGTCGGTGTCATGGAAATTCCATCCAGCAGCTAAATAAAGGAACTCTTCTTCTCTGGGATAACATTTTTTATCTTTTTCTGTGGTATTTAGTCAGTTCACCCTTGGAAATTTAAGAAAAAAATAAAAATAGGCAGAAGTTCTCTGAATTCCTAAGTGTGCGTGATGAAATGATGAGTTATCAGCAACATGAGTACAACTGACTCGGGGCCGTGACATCACATCACTGGGTGAACATAGGTGTTCAGATAGCTGACTGCTTCTAGGAAGAGGTTTTTCCCCTGGTTCATCTACGAGTCTGATTCACTGATTCTCTGTGATTTCTCCCACACTTTTGTTGTAGTGATAAGCTCCTCCCACTACGACGTCACCGTCATGTCTCCACTGAAATAACTGATTCACACAGCAGTGTTATTTTTATAGTTATTGGGAAGTGGACTAATGATGTAAGAAGAACAACAAAATTGAAAGTCGTGATGTAATTTTTTTTAGTTGTCTTCAGTTTTAAATTATGTAACCTAGTCAAACATACGGCCCTTGGTCCAAAACTGGCCCGCTCTGGGTTCAGTCTGGTCCACTTGATGGATTTTAAAGGTAAAATACACAAACTCTTCATGTTTTTATCTGAACATTTACTTATTTTCATTAAAACTAGGAAGATAAACATGGATTTATAGCAGGGTTCTCAAACATGCAGCCAGCGGCCCACTTGTGGCCCGTGAAGCGATATTTTGTGGCCCCCACATTGATGTGAAAGTTGAAAAAAAAAAACTTTCGGGGTAGCCTTACATTTTTGCACAGTCTGAATTATTATCTTGAAATGTTGTGTAAATATCTTTTTTGTGTATTTTGCAGTCATTCGACATCTGTGGACGTGTGTCAGCCATATGTAAGGCTGTGGCCATACTCTGCAGATCCCAGGTCTGGATCAGAGCTTTTTCATACTCCTTTGAAACTTGTATATTTGCATTGATGATTAACCTTTTGTCTTTTTTTCTTCTACAGAACTACGGAGTCAGAGCCAGCAGTCAGCAGTGCAGCGAGGCAGGTGACGTCTGTGCGATTTGTCAGTCTGACTTCAGAGATCCCATCAGTCTTTTGTGTCAGGTAAGGACTCAGTGAGAGCAGATTTATACAGTATATCTGTCTGTCTCTTTGTCTGTCTTTGTAACAATGCAATGTCTTCTCCTGTGCAGCACGTTTTCTGTGAGGAGTGTCTGAGCCTGTGGTTCGACCGGGAGAGGACGTGTCCTCTGTGCCGCTCCACCGTCATTGAGACCGTGCGCTGCTGGAAGGACGGCACCACGTCAGCTCACTTCCAGATATACTGAGGTTCCAACATATGCAGACTGGTGAATGCAGGTTAGATGAGTGGTTTCTTATGCATTTCCTTGGAGAAAAATGTACGTTTTTAGGTTCAAAAGTGTGAAAAATAAATCTGCACAGAAGTTACTTTTATATAGTTCTGTCCTCTGCATGACACAAAGTGGTTTTATTTTTTTTGGTTTCCATGCATTGATATTGTTTCAGTGGGCTCACCACCTGCAGGAAGGAATGGTGCGGTGCAATGTTGCAACCCGGTAACGGATAAGTGGAGTTCAACTGTTGTTAATATTATTATTATTGTGATTGCTGTTTTATTTTATAGTATAAATATTAATTAATATAATGAAAATGTGACTATTTTGTCATGAAGAAAATGTGTTGTTTTATTTCTATTTGGAGTTTTATTTAATGGTGTGTATAAATTGTAGCTATTGGTTATCACGTTATCTAATTGTGACTGAATATTACTTGTTTAATTCTACCCAATCATAGAACACTTCAGAGGTCATGAGGCCCGTAAGCTTCATCACAACTGTTTTTTAAAAATGGACCAAATTAGTTTGACTGTTATTCATTAGTTGTTACTGTTACTGTACATTATAGAAGGATTTTATTTTGATTCCAACAAGGTAAAAACCATTGTAAAAGTCTGAATAAATGTTTTTCTTGCTTACAGCAAACACCATAACCAAAACAGTGTCTTTTACTCAAGACCAGGTGAGAATTTTTTGAGGTGACTGAGTGTAAAGTAGTAAAAATGGTATCAAAGACTGTAGGCTTCAAGTTGATATACAAATGTTTAGAAATAAAGACATTTCACTCCACTGATTGGTCCAACGACTTGTTTATTTGCAATAAACACAAGACGGATGTTCATTTACAGAGAGGGTTTTATTAAATAATAAAAATGTTTTAAGAAATATTCAGATATCAGTAGTTCACACCTTATAAAAGACACTTCCAGTTGATCTGACCACAACACTTGTTCTATCAGAAAGCTTATTTTCAGGAGATCACACACAAAAACCACAACAGCATCAGACGAACAGGAGTCTGTGTTGTGTTTACGAAGAAGAAGCCGTAACACTGCCCCCAACTGGTGTTAAGGAGTACAGCGTTTGAACATCAACTAAACACTGTAAGAAAACGTCTATGGATGATTAAAAAACAAGAAATGTCCGATATCTGACTTTTCAGAACTTTTCCAAACACATGATTTCCGATACCAATCAATATACGCAGCTGTTCACCTTCATGCGCGATAACAGCAAATCAAACAAAACCCGGGCATTGTGTTATCGGACTTTCATTATCAGAGGTAAAATCTAGGGATGTGTTACCGATATTGTCCAAACACCTAATTTTCAGCATCCGATACCAACCAATATCGATGCTCAGTTGTGTGATTACAGCAAATTTGACCAAATTGAGGCATTGTGTCAATAGATTTTCATTATCAGAGGGAAAAACAAGTGATGTCTCATATTTGGTCTTGCCAAAATTGTCCAAAACTTTAATTTTATATTATATAAACTGATACAGACCAATATCGGTGTCTGCTGTCCCCAAAATTGAGGTAACATCTCAGAACCCTGAGTGTAATTCCAGTAAATTTGCCATAACCATATCAATCTTACCGTAGCTAGTACTGGGCCGATAATAGCTGCCAACAGATATCATTGGACTTCCCTAGAAAAAACGTGAACAATTTACGACATGACATGACATCTCTATCAAAAACACATCCACGCTCTTGTTATTTACACCGGCCCTTAACGCGTTAGCTTATATAAAAAGGACGAAGCTTAAAAAGAGTTCTTACAGTGCATTTTTCCTCCATTATTACTGCACAAGGAAACACATACAGTAAAGGTCTCACACTGCAAAAGGTGAACATTCACAACAGTCACATTGGTAAGCTCCCCTCCCCCTGCCCCCCCTACTGTACCAAGGGAGGATTACATCACTGTTTTGTAACCGGGATGACAGAATCTGAGTGTCACGCAGGGGGTAGGACACGCACACTGACTGGCTGACTGTCTGCAGGGGAGCAGTGTGTCAGCTCGTTATCAAACCCCCTGTGCATCGTCCGCACCGGGGCCTGAGGACAGTCTACACATAGACATACAGTTGGAGGTTCGGTCAGTAGCGCACCCTGCAGTTTGCATTCTGCCATGCCTTTTCTTCCCCCATCCTCTGCAGATCAACACTTGCCTCCTCCCCGGACCCGTGGTCAGATTCTTCAGCATCCCCGTGTTTTTAGTGCAAAATGAAGTGAGCCCTTTCCTTCTGCCTGGTCCTGAAGGTGACATCTAATCTCTACAACAAAGAGAAGAATGAAGAGAAAGCGTTTCTAAAAACAAATAAACATTTTAACATTAATTTTTGACATTGATTGTTATTAATAAGTCACAGTATGGAAAATAAAGATTTGATAAATAATGTTTTATTTAATTTTTTGCTGATAATTGTTTATTTTATCTGTTCTTTTGTTTCCCTTTGTTCAATACTAGTGCCTGATTCTAACTGACATAAATAAAAAACGTCATTGAACTCTGTTTTATTCTCAAGCAATACAAATAATAAAAAGTACCTAGCATATTTTTCTAAAATACTTTCGTCAGCTAGCAGAGTGGCGCAGCGGAAGCGTGCTGGGCCCATAACCCAGAGGTCGATGGATCGAAACCATCCTCTGCTAAGATCATTTATTTTCCCTCAGTGGGACGAATAAAAAGTAAAAAAAAAAAATAATTCGTAAATAAAACCAACTACGAACAATGAAAGCGTATAAAATCTTTATTTTTTAATAACAATATATACGTCGAGAATAACAATTTTATCTTTCTTTAAGTGAAAACAAACAGCGTTGAAAAAATATATTCTCGTGAACGATAAACAAAATACAAACACATCCAAATGTAAATTTTTATATATGTATAAAATATATAAAATATAAATATTTTGTGTAAAAGGAATTGTCTTTAAACAGTGACGTTATCCGCCTGTGTGTGGTACGGAAAGTAAACACTCTAAACGGTTACTTGTGTTATTTGTTCTATTATAATTATTTAAAAATATTATGATTAATATAGACTTCCGGCTGAGATTTAAATTAAATTAAATTCATTTGAATATTTGAACGTGAACGTGGCTGTGCTAACATTTAAGCTAAGAAGTAAGTTTATGATTTGATTGATTGATTTTTGAAAGTATATATTTTTTAAAACCTCACAAATATTTCAGCACCCTATTTGTAAAAAACTCATTTGTACTCACAAACTGTTTTTAATATCCTTCTCCTTTTGTTCTTTATCTACTCGTACATGTATCTAATAATTTTACTAAACGTCTGAATTCACATATTTTCTTTTTACTCCGTGAACGCACCTGTTACTGGTGTCGCCGCTCTCTGCCCTACAGGTGTCGCCTGGCGGCAAACAACACGCACACGGTAAGGCGTATCACCGTGCACAGAAACCTCTTTAAGTGGTCACCTCCACCGGTCATCACCTCCACCACTTCCACGCCGACGTCCCTACACCTGTACCCGCCGTCTGGATCTCCTGCCGCCCATCCCTTCTCCAGCTGGTCCCCAATTTTCCGCAGGCGGGACGCGAGAAGCTGCGCCACCGAGCAGGGCGAGGGTCGGCGGACACTGCAGGTGGAGTCGCTGGGCAGGAGCAAAGGCTGGTCTGTGGGCAGCCAGCACATCCTTAGTATCCTCTCTTCAAGTGCTGCTAGTGTGAAGGCGACGGGACCCTCCTTCTCTTTTATCCAGCATTTACTGGGCTTGCATCCCCCTTTATCTCCTTTTCTTTCTCCTTCTCCCTACTGTATTATTCATTACAGTCACGTGATTTGGGGTTTACATCATCCTTTCCCAAAGGAGAGAGTCTCTGGTTAACTCGTGGGTCTCAGCTCTATTCTTTGTTGCCCCAAAATGTTGCTTACACATGTATTTTACTCTCAACTCTACAGTCATTAAATACAAAATGTATTTTTTCACATCATTAGCAGCCGTTGCCAAAAGCACTAATTACCCCGGAACAAAGGTGTCACCACGCATTGTTTCCCATCGGACTATTTATATAGAAGGACGCAAGTTTGTTTTGCAACGGTGTCAAGCTGTAAATGTTCTATACCCCGACTTTTATGTGGATATAATGAATCGACACCAAGTCACGACGAGTTTTTTTGTACTTTTTTGACAAAAATGCTTAAGAAACATGGCCGAGGACGAACTTGCTGTGTTCAGGGAACGTTGGAAACAAGAGTTAAAGAATAAAACAGAAGAGCAGCAAGTCGTTAGTGCATCTTTACTGGACATTCCTGGTCAGAAAGACTTGAAAAATAGATATTTTGAAGACAAGCCCAGCAGTGCTTCAAAATCCGAAGAAGGCTGTCGTGGTCGGGATGGAGACGCGAGCTCAGGCAGCGGGAAAATATCATCAGAACCGGAGGAGTTCGAGGACCAGCCCGATTATGTGTCCATTGCTCGCGGTTTACTCGGGGGCAGAACTAGTCCACTGCTGGACAGGATCCAGGAAGAAAGACTAAAACGAAAAAGAGAGTACCACAATAGGACTGGACTTTGCAGTTTGCCCCTCCAGCAGCAGCCGCAGAGAAAGGTGAAGAAAGAAGAGGAGCTGGTGGATCAGTTGATCCAGGATTTGGTGAGATGACGTCGTTGAAAGCACCAGTGGTGGCACAAGTACCAGTTAGACACAAGAACTTTACATTTCTTTCTCTCCTTGCAGAATGAGGTCAACGACATTCCCTTTTTTGACATTGAGTTGCCCTACGAATTAGCCTTAAATATATTTCAGTATCTGGACTGCACTGAGCTGGGCCGGTGTGCACAGGTGAGCCAAACTAACCCTGCGCAAAACAAAGAATTATGCAGTAAAAATATGTGTTTTTGCACCTTATTAAACTGATGCAATTATTTATTTAATGTATATTTATATATAGGAAAAATCAAAAATAAAACAACTTCTCCGTTTTGGTAGTTTTTCCTTAAATATATCAACATTAATAATAAAAAAAAAATATTATTATCAGATGCACAGTTTCACTTGTCAGTGTCTTTCCAGGTGAGCAAAGCGTGGAGAGTCCTTGCTGAGGATGACGTGCTGTGGTTCAAGATGTTCACCAAGGAGGGTCATCACCAGGATGCAAGAGTGTCTGACTCCCCCTGCTGGAAGAGCACGTTACGAGACTGCAGGAACTCAGCCAAAACTGTGCGCTTCAACTGGAAGGTGGGCTGCGGGCGTTACACAGATTCTGCCAATATAGTACAATATATATATATATATATATATATATATATATATATATATATATATATAAACAGTATATATGTATGTATATATATATATATATATATATATATATGAATCTGTTTAGGTGTAAAATTAAATCTGATGTTTTTATTGGATGAAATGGTTGATTTTATTGTACAAAACATTGAACTTATTTTTTATTCTTTTATATTTATGTTTGTTTTTCATCTGACTAATGATATTTGTAGATGGAAAATAATGTCAAATTCTCTTTGCCTAGAATCGAGTTGGGTCCATCAGTCAGCTGCAGTATGAACTGGGGAAGGTGTTGTGTGATGTCAGCTCCTGTGATCACTTCGTCTTAGCAGGGTAGGTCCTCAATAATTTCTGTCATCTCGGCTGACCCCACACTGGCCAATTAAACTACTAGTGGGAACTGGTTACCTTGTGTTAATTTATCTATACCAGAGTAAAAATGTATTGTTCATTGCTGTGTCATAAAAAAAAACTTAATTTCTTAGGTTAAGAAACTGCTGTATAGACATTAGAAAATGCTTTTTAGGATAAAGAAGATGAGTTATTGTGTCAAATGAGATAAATGGTATGTAAAAGTCATGCATACAGGCTAAAATGATTATACCCTCTATGTCATCTACAGAGAAAAAGATAGTTTTGCACTGAAATATAATATATAACACATATAATCTTATTATTAACCAATTATAGAATTTGAACAAGTCTGGCGGGCCAGCTGACAAAGCAGGATGGCCCACATCTGGGTCCCGAGCCTTAGTTTGCCCATGCCAAGACTAGAGCCTTGTTATCATCTATGCATTACTGCAGTAGAACAGTGTCTGTCCAGGTGTGTGTCCTACTATCGGACTGTTTCATATTAAAAACAAATACACAAATTCAGAAATAATTATTTTTTTTATTATTATGTTAACAGCAGTGGTAAAAATATGCATTTGTGTCACTGTTGTTTTTTCTCAGTAACTGGTTTGGGTGTAGTTTATTGCCACAAAAATAATATTTTTTTCCTGATTTCCTGGACTAATTGTTGGTACTGAGGTCATGTTCTCATCAGGCCACAGTGTTTGTTTCACTTCCTGTTAGCCAACTTCTCACCCCCCCACTCTGATGGTAGAGCAGATACTAGCTCAGTGTGTCTCAGTCAAATACCCTTCACTCCAGTTGAGTTACAGTGTGAGGAAAAGTCGACATCACATCTCAACAAGGCCTCAAGTCAACTTTGTAGTTTCCCAGGATGAGAGGCTGAGGCCAGTTTTCTTGCGTGAAGAACACGAATCAAATCTAACATGAAAGCTGCAGCCTACAGCAGCGGTCAATAAATCAATAACTCTTCAGTTAGTGAGAAGGCTGAGGGTCTGACCTGCAGACTTTAACACCACCGCTTGATGTTTTCATGCTACTTTGCCTTTAGACACAGAATCGACCTCCTGTGTTTGTTTGTTAGACATATGGACAGTAAAGAAAAGTCTAAGTTATAAAGTTGGAGGTCATTAAATCTTAGCAGGATTATTTTGATGTACTCTGCCCTTTATTCCTGATTTATCTTTTCTTTATCATCTTTATCTTTCATTTTGGTGTCTAACTTTTTCTTTTTTTTTCCTTTGTCTTTGTAGTTATCTTCTATTTTCAGCCTTTTGTGAATTTATTCTTTATTTCTCCCTTTTTTATTGGTTTCAATGGTATATATTTCTATATATTTAATATAGTATATTGATATACCGTAAGGGATTTCCTGGTGGCTCTGGTTAAATATTGTCATGTAAGCGTAAAAAATAAAGTTCACACCATAATCAGAAATTCCATCCAGACATTAGGATAAAAATATTAATATACAAGTCGACTAGTAAGTTCCTAAACTTACTACTCGAAACTTCCCAAAATTTTGTAGTAGTGCGCTGTTGTTGGGATGTTGATGCTGCCCCCTGGTGGCTGGCGATGATAAAAATAATATTCTCTACGTAAGTCGTTTCCAAATACAATAGCAGAATTAGCCAAACTGCGAAAACCAGAAAACATAGTACATAAACATGGGAATACAGAACAAAAGTCTTTACACAAGAGTATAAGTAAAATACACATCATGGCAAATTATTTATTAATGATTTCAAGTATTGTATGATATTTTGCATAAGCCTGTATGGTATTTTGTGTCGTGATACTCATATGAAGATACAAGTCATGACAAGAATCCTTCGTTTCAACATTTCTTACATCCCAAAAACTTGTAAATGATTGACAACCTGCTGGTGATATTTTAAATTGCAAAAGCTCCTCCAAAAAAAAACAACACTGGTGTAATCTTTGACAGACGGGATGGAGAAATGACAGAAGTTGAGGTGGAGGTGTGACGGAGATAACGATTCAGTGAAGGTGAAGGAACGACGTGACTGACAGCTCTGTCAAAATCTCATTGTCTTCCTTCCAAATCTCCTTGTCTTCTGTCAGATACACGTCTGGAGACGTCCGTCTCTGGGACACGCTGCACTGGGACTCCAAGGCCTCGTACCTGAAACCCAATGGTCTGTCCGCAAACACGGACCCCAGACCACACGTTGACCACGTCCAAGTCAACAGCACGGTAGCAGCCGCAGCGTACCAAGATGGTATGACGTCATTTTACTGTTGTCTAGTGTCTTAAAAATGATTAAGAAAATATTAGTAATAGATCAGATCTACAGATCCACTAACCTTTAGACTCACAGGCCACAATTGATCCAATTGATCCGTTGCACTTCTCTTTGCCATAAATAGGAAAAACAGGGGACTTGCCGGGAAAAATAAAAGAGAAATATAATCATAAATCAAATAAATTCTTTATTTTGAACAAGTTTGGTGATTATTTTTTTTTTTTTTTTTTGGGTTACAAAACCAAACAGGCAATAGCTGGCTCCTGAGACTTATTTTGCCCATGGCTGTGCTAGTCTTGGTGAACAAAGTCAATTAGGTAACCAATCAGCTCGATGCCCCCCTCTGCTGGACAAATGAAAAAAACATCAATTAATTTACCCCCTCTGTAAAAGCCCTGTACCCGGAGGGACTCTACCCACTGCATAAATACATATATGTGTATATATAGTATACATATATGTGTATATATGTATATAAGGTATACATATATGTGTATATATGTGTGCAAAGGTTAAACTAGATAGAACTTTATTAATCCCTAGGGAGTTTCCTTCAGAAAATTATGGAATATATGTACACACACACATATACACATATATGCATATATTTACATATATGTATATATATATATATATACTGTATATATGTATACATATGTATATATATATCACACACACACATATATGCATATATATATAAATATATTTACATATATATGTATGTGTGTGTATTGTATGACCAACTGCTTTTTCAAGGCTTGATCCTTCCAGAACCACTGGTCTCCAACGTTGTCTCTCTTGTAATTTTATTATAATCGAAATAAATCCATCCTAACTGAGTTGAGCAGAACTTCTGCCAAAACATCTGCCGTTCAATCTTCTCGCCTACATTTCAATGAATCCACTGATTTATGGAGTTCATGTCACTGACTCAGGCTGCGTGGACGTCTGGAGCACAGAGACCGGGGAGCAGCCCATCCACCACTACCAGAACCCAGGGAGGGTCCAGGCCTTTGCCCTGAGCCCTGACGGCCCAGCGCTCTGCTCATCTGACGGACTCGACATCCGCCTAGACGCCGCCGACGATCGTGGCTACTGGCGGACCGCCTGTCGGACTCAGCTACGTGAGAGTGTGAGTCATTTCTGAACGATTCTTCTTTGTTGACTTGCCACAAAAATTCTTCTTCTGAATGTAGACATCAATTGGTTTTAACTAGAAAGGTTGTTTTTATGCCTACCCACAGGTCCAAAGCTTAGCCATGGTACCAGGCAGAGGACAACAGTGCCCTCTGGTGGCCGTGGCAGCAGGAGACGCTGTTTACCTATTAAGTCCACAACATGAGAGTCCACAGACGCTGCACTTGGTCTACGGTCATCCAGTCACCTGTCTGGACGCCTCGGAGTCTCAGGCTGCCTTCGGGGTGAGGAGTGCCAGCTGGGCCATGCATGACGGAGGCAACAAGGTAGGATGAGTTTTGTGAAATGTGATTTCGTTGTGCAGTGGTTTGGAAAATGAGTTCCATGATTTATTTTTTTGTGTTCAATATGGGTTTTGTTGGCCTCAAGCTAAGGCTGAGAAAAGGATGTAAAAGAGGAGACAGGACAGAACAACAGTTCTAGTCAAGAGGGACATTATTTCTACATAACAGTGGGAGGAGAGATGGAGGAGAGCCAGAGCAAAATCAACACTGACCAGTGGAGTCAGTGGCCATCCACCCGTCCATCCATCCATCCATCCATCCATCACTCTATTCATCCACCCATCCACCCGTCCATCCATCCATCTATCACCCATCCATCCAGCCATCACTCCATTCATCCAACCATCCACTCATCCATCCATCCACCCGTCCATCACTCTATCCATCCATCCATCCAACCATCCACTCATCCATCCATCCACCCGTCCATCACTCTATTCATCCATCCATCATCCGTCACTTTATCTATCCATCCATCCATCCATCCATCCATTACTCTATCCCTCCATCTACCATCCATCCATCACTCTATCCATCGCTCTACCCATCCATCCATCTCTCCATCATCCATCCATCGCTCTATCCACTCATCCATCCACCGACCCATCCATCCATCCATCCATCTGTCACTCTGTCCATCCACTCATTACTCCAACCTCTAATCTGTTCCATTTTGTCTTCATTGATCTGATTGTTTTTGTCGCTAAACATTTTTTCCACCATACATTTTGTTTCTTCCAACATCCTGTCCCACTGTTTGACCACAGGCAGAGACAACCTGAAGACAACCTGAAGTCCTCAGGATAAAACAATCAGGCTTGACCACTAACGTTAAACTAAAAGTATCATGACTGCTAGTTCTACTGCAAACAAAATTATGTCACTGTAACACTTTTCATCTGTGTAGTTGTGTGAGACCGTGTCTCCTGGCTCTACTCCATGTCCCGTCAGACTCACTGCGTTCCCATTAGAAATTAGTGCCTTGCACCTGCTGGAGGTTTGTTTATAGAACAAAAAGGCATTTGAAATAGCAACCAGGTCACCGAGGGTCTGGAGCCTAATTACTACAGCGTTCAGGTGTCTTATAATAAACTCCTGATCCCTCAGCTTCACCCGCTTGTTTTCAGTAGTATCGTGTTTCTAAGGACCTCGTCCACTCTGCAGGTTTGTTTAGAGACTACAGAGAAGTGAAGCGACTAATTGTTCTTTTGGGATTGAGTGACAAAATACACGCCAGTCATTACACATGGCGTAAATATATGTTTTCTGTGGTTTGATGTTGAGACATTTCATGTAACGACTTGGGAAGATAAACAGCCGCCCTGGTCATGTGATACAAAGGTGATGAGTGGCAGCCTAGATGTCAACGTACAGTAGACACAGAGACGGGTGTAAATATACTGTATATGGAGTTAATTAGTAATTAAATCCATGATTAAGTGACTAATTAAGCTACCAGGTAGGAGACAAAGAGGAGGTTGATGGATGCAGTGAGGGAGGACATGGAGGTAGTTGGAGATACAGAGGACAGGTTAAAATGGAAAATGTTGACTCGCTGCGAAAGTGTGAGGACTGTCCGATAATATTAGCTCACAATAAAAGCTCACAATATGGTGCAGTGTTACTTGGGTGGCGTTAGCTTCCCATGCAACCTGTCAACGGACAAGCAGATGAGGGTCAATGAATGAATGAATAATTTAATTAATTTACTCAAAAATAGTTTTGTGGATAAACGTCTGTATGTAGAAGTGAAAGTCACTAGATGGCAGCATTACAGCTCATTCAATTTACCTCCTACTCTCATTCAGTTGTTTGTACAGTCGATACATATTACCAGGCCTATATCAGTATCAGTTGATATCGGAATCCAATATTAAGTGTTAAGACAATATTGGCATAGTAGATGCTAATATTGGACCTATTGGACCTAGTGTGGTGTTTAGCGCACTAGCCTCGGAAACAGAGAAGAAGGAAATAAAGGAAAGTTATATTTTAATGATCACATTTTTTGGAAAATAATGTAACAACAACAGTTGTTTTAACTGCTGTTAGCAGGCTGCCCCTGACAAGCGCCAATCTTGTAATTTCTCTGGGAATGGTACCCAGGATACTCTGCCCTCTACTGTTGGGAGGACAGATGTGATAACCGCTACACTATGGAACCATAAAGAGAGTCCCTGGTGCGATTCCCAGAGGAACCGCCAGCTTGGGATAAATCACTTTGGATAATAACATCTGCTAAATGCATAAAAATATAAAAAAAGGATATTTCTATTCGTTATAAATAATGATTAATTGTGATTAATTGATTATGTAAAGTAAATGCATCAAATACAATTACTGACAATGAATACGTTGATTATTATCCCATTTTTTGGAGCTGCCTTTTTTTTCTTGCTGCACATCACATTATCTTACGTTCAAACTTCCTTGTTCCCATAGTGAGGAAATATTAAGTTTTAACAGTGTTAATTAGCATAACACTAATTAAAATATGGCGCAAATTGTCTGCTTTTATTCTGTCTGTCGCTGCTGTCGCACCTCCAGCAGCAACAAAAACAAGGAAACAGCTGCAGCTATCGACAAGATGTTTTTTTTTTCTTCTTTCTAATGTGTAATTTTGTAAAAACATATGCTTCATTAAAAACTGTCAAAAGTATCGAGGTGCCATCCAGAGAATTCAGCTCGCACCTCCCTCCCCAAAGTGACAGATTTTTAATTTCCGCCGATTTGTGCGCGGAGACATCAACTGAGTTTGTGTCGTTATCATCACTGCTCGTCTTCTCCGGTGTGTGGACTCCTGGTGTACGTGTCTCCGTGCTGGTTTTATTATCTCTCTGAGCCGTTCTTTGGACGCAGACGCAGGCGTCTGAGGAGCAGTAGTTTTTACAGACTTGTTCCTAATGAGGAACAACTTATGGCCAATTTTCTGGTGTAGGATGGAGAACCTAGGATGTGTATCAGTTGGTAGTTGGTGGTGTTAAGAGTCTGGCCCTACTTTATGTAAACCAAGCGTTTTAGTCATTGTTGTGTGTGAGTCCAACACAACGTCTTCAACTGTTAAACTGCCCAACATTTTTTGTGAACCTTAGTTCAGTGGTTCCCAACCACTGGGCCAGGGACCGGTATCGGACCCTGGGTGAATTGGTGCTGGGCCAAAGAGAAATAATGTTTCCTTTTGGTCCCATCTGTCTATAACTTCCACTTGCTCCATATCCATATCAACAATACAAGATTCTAACTTTTTATACCGGTCTGGTAGCAGAAAATTATAGGCTGTGTGCACTTGAGAAATCCTTGTTGCGCCCATGCACAGTCAATTCGGGTAGGAAGATTTTATAGGTAGGAAAATATTTCAGAACACTGGCTAATGTACTTTTAAGAGGTTTTTATCTGCTTAATGACCAGCCCCTGAAAATAGTACAAGACATTGAACCGGTTTGTTGCGCAAAAAAAGGTTGGTGAACACCGCCTTCCCCAACTGGCCAATGGGCCAGTAAAAATGATGTAAAGGACCAGATTCTGCCCACAGGCCTTTGCTTTGACACATGGTTTTGTTAATATAGGTTGTGTATGAATGTATGCTAGAGGAGACGTACCTAGTCCACACACTATGGTTTACTATTAATTTATTCAGAAAAATAAACTAGTATTAATAGTATCAATACTGAAATAGTATTACTGTTGTTGATGAAAAAAAAAAACATTGATAACAACGCTGTTAAGTATTCATAAAAATGTGTATTCCTTCAATAATGGAATATATCATTGCGATTTCCTGTCACATAAGCTGGAGAAGAACAAGCCAAACACACACTCACACTCACACACACACACACACACACACACACACACGCACACGCACACGCACACACACACCTGTGTTTGCAGTGAACCTGTTCCAACGTTCTAATCTCTGTTTACGCACGTGGTGTCTGGGCTAGCTGTTGTCCAACAGTGTATTGTAGATAATCAATATTTGTTAAGATGTGATTGTTGGCCCTGGGAGACGACAGAGCGTCAGCTTTTTGATCGCGCCGTCAAACTCTTCGTTACATCCGCTGCTGTGGTTGGCTCCAAATAGCGACAATAATAACGTGAAGTCATTGAACTCATGATTGAATATTCAGTAGTAGTGAATATTCTTTCTACCTCTGCCTGAACATAGTTCAATAGAGAATAAAAAAAGAATACGTTTGTAGAATAAGTTATAATAAATTTCCCTTTTTTGTTTTGTTTTAATGCATGCATTTCAAACTTGAGGCTCGTGGGCCGTATCTGGCACACCACATCCTTCTATATGGCCCACTAAGGCTCAAGATGCTCTTAGTTGTTTTAAATAAACTTGTATAGTTTGTCTTCTATTGTTTTGGGAGTAAATGTAGACATAAGTGTTTTTGTTGTGGTTACCACCTTGGAAATATAGTAGTAGAGAGTTTGATTCCCAGAGTAACTGCATTCTTGAAGATGCCGATCTTTCGTTGTTGCTTTGGATAAAAGCATCTGCTAAAATTTTTGACCTGTTGAGTGACATTCCACTCATAACAAGGTGTAAACACTGGACACTCAGGAGTGTCAGGTCACCTTCTGCTGCGGGGCATTTTTTTGGTCTAACGCTGCCTCCTTCTCCAGACTGATCTTTTAACCACTCGACCAGGAATTGTCTCCCGTTTGTGGTTGATCAACAGTATCACTATTAGCAACAGGAAGCCGCCCTGCGCTAACTGCCAAGAGCGCCATCTTCCAAATGCCTGGACGGTAATTACATTAGCATCCTGGTGCGAGTCACCATTAGCGTTCCCATTGTCTGCAGACCACACTGGCCTCCAGCAAACGCATTAGCGTAACAACTCCGCCGCCGTCGCGGTAATGATCGCTCTAAATCAGAACCATAACCAGAACTAAACTGACCCTTCCTTTCCCTCACAGACATCAGTCCGTTGAATAGGGACGACGTTTAATCAAGTGTCCCGCCCTCAAATTTACCGCTTCCCTGGATTGAGCCTCGTCTCTGAACTCCATCGCCCTCCCATTGTCTCAGCTCGTCCACCTCTCTCCTAATTTCCAAATCCTATCAAGCCGTCCAGTGTGATTTGGGCTTTGCCCCAGGCTGGTACACAATTAAAGCTCTACTTGGCCCCGTATGAAGGACACATAAAAAAAAAAAAAACAGTTGGCAACTTCTCAAGGTTTACCTCATGCCTCGTGTTTTCCTTCAGATTTCTTTATCTTCTCCCGCTCTCGGTTAATTTCTTTATGGTTTTAATTATTCAAAGACCGTTTTTGCCTGGCGGCCATCCTGTTTGCTTCGCCTCGCTCTTGGATGAGACATTCCCAGCCGCTAATTGACCAATTAAGCTAGCTCCAGATGACATCATAGCAACTTGCATGAAGAAAGTTTTGCAGAACCTGCTGAGCAGCCGGAGGCGATGTCTGACTGTGGCGTGGAGTTTACCCCGGGGTTGACCCTCCTCCCTCACCAGGCTTTAACACCTCAGTGCTTCAATTAACCAGCGCGGCAATTCCGAACACTTCCAGAATTATTATTGCAATATCACTGTCGTGGATACTGTGTCACTTCCATCTCAGTGTGCGACGCCGTAAAATGCGGCGTTGGGAGAATTAGCAGGTAGAATAGAATGTGAGTCTCGTTAAATGGACTAAAAGTCTGAGTCTTTTGGCCGAGGACCAGACTCTGTGTTGGTCTGCATCTGCCTGATTTAATTTACAACGCTGCCACCGTGGGTTAGGTCTAATAACTGCAGTCTGTCAATTTACTCTGGCACGGTGTTCTGGCTGCATCAGGAAAACTGTGATTAAAGTATTTCTAATGACTGCTAACAAGACGTTTGAAGTAAACTAGTTTGACATCTACATTTTTAAATTTATAAAATAATGTATTTGTAATTTTAAAGAATAAAACCCACTCTGGTTTTTATATTTTTAAAATTAATGATTGTAGGGAATCTTCCTTAAAAATTATAAATCAAGCAGGATGAAGTTATTCTCTCACCAAACATGCAGAGTGGCACGGCATTGTCAGGCATTGGCAAGCTAGGGGTCGGGGTCTGAATGTGGCCCGTTTGGGTTTGCAATCCATCCCGCTAAATCTCTCCAAATGAAATAATCGGTTAGTTTGCAAATGTACTTCTTCTTTTTTCCTGAAATACTCATGTTTTCTCTTTAGGAGAGACAAGGATGGACAGGATCAGGAATGAGGTGATTAGAGGGACAACACAGACAGGAAGGTTTGGAGAAAAAGATAGAGAAGACAGATTGAGATGGTTTGGACATGTTCAGAGGAGGGACAGTGGATACGTTGGTAGAAGAGAGATCCTAGAGATGGAGCTACCAGGTAGGAGACAAAGAGGAGATTGATGGATGCAGTGAGGGAGGACATGGAGGTAGTTGGAGTTAGAGTTGAAGATACAGGGGACAGAGGGAGATGGAAACTCAAATACTGCAGTGATATCAGTGATATCATCATTCAACTCTGAAAAACAGAAGCATAACTTTAAGTTTAAAACTAAATCCTGGATTAAATTATTTTGCCATCCCTGTGGCATGGCCTCCATGTTGGGGTAGTGACTAACAATGGCTTTGGTCAATATATTTATGTAAAATATAATTGATTTTAATAATTATGAAATAAAAAATAATGCCTTTTTTGGGCGACAGTGGTGGGGGTTACCAGCCTGGGTGCCGGTTCAAATCCACCAGCTGCCAGTTGGTGACACTATGGAGCAGTGTGATTTGGGTCGCAGTTTTGGAGACTGCTGCTCGTGTGTCTCCAGATGAAGATGTGTTTTGTTTTGACCTTCTGACAAAGGTATTTGTGCAAGTTACAATTAACAAACGAGCCAATAGGGTGGCTGAGTTTTCTTGAGTGTCCTGTAATTGGTCACTGTCTCCTTTGACATGTGTAGGATTAACAAGGCCTGAAACAAATGTTGAATCACTAATATACAGTTTACATCACAGTATATATATATTTTTTTGGTTTTCCTGTGCTGTTCCAGATCCACGTCTACAGCTTAGAGACGGGAAAACCTGTGGTCAGTGTGGGGAATTCACCAGGAGACTTCAGCTGCATCAACCTGAAGAACAGCCCCGTCCACCTGCTGGTGTGTGGAAACAAGGACAGGAGGTACAGTAGTAGTAGGACACATTTAGACAGGGCTTTCATTAAAAAACGACAGGGCCACATTTGTCCTCAAGAGGGCACCGATTGCAAGTGTGACAACTTAACTGAAAGGTTAAAGGTCTACAAAAGCAAATTACAGTTACTGACACAAACCCTATTTTACTTAGAAAACACTCGGACACAAACCAAGATTAAATCCAAACACATCATCTCTGAGAGCCTGCGTACTTTTTCAGAGTCGCACCTGAGTGGAGGAAGTTGTGAAGCCAAGGATGCTCGCTCTGGAAAACAGGTGTTTAGAGAATGTGTGTGAGGGTAAACAGCTCTTGTGAATACCAATTCACACCTCTCAGTCTGTCTGCTGCCCCCTGGGACAAAGCTCCATACGCTTTGGAGAAAAGAGGAGCGAGGGACATTGAAATCCTCAGACACAGGCAGTGTTTTTTTTTTTTCTTCTCTCTTTTAAAATAAAAACTATCGGTACCCATTATACCCTGAAAGACAAAAAAAAAAATATCTGGCAATTTTTGATCAGATCCACAAACAACACATGCATCCATGTGTGTGCTTCTCACTGAGCTGGCTCCTCCAGATGAGGACAAGACACATAAAAGAGCCATTCTCATCTATCCTGCACTTGTTAGACGATGCTGCGGTGCACGAGCTGGCAGCAGCAGCAGCAGCAGCAGCAGCAGCAGAAATGCCTGGCACGCCTTTGTCTGCCCCCGCTGTGTCTATTCAGTCCCAAACCCATCTGGCTGCTAAGCGGTTGGCTGATAGCTAAAGACACAACCGCCGCATCTTTTTTTTTTTTTTTTTTTTCAGTGTCCGTGCCCCGTCTTCTAACCCTCATTATTTCACACGAGTTACGACACCGAGCAACCGCGGAGGCTTCTTTATCATCGCTAATGAAAATGTTTGTCATTCTCATGTTAATATTTTAACAGCGGCCTCGCCTCGTGCCAAAGGATCCGTGGCGTCTTAATCCAAATCTTTTATCCCTTATTTTCTGTGTGCAGTCGCGTTCGCCGTGATGCACCCAGCAGCTTGGCGTTGTCCCTTTGGCCCCAGCTGCTGCCTCACTTAGACACAGACAAATGGGAGTCTTAGAGACCCAGGGACCGCCAGCACACTTGGCGCGCCACTGCTGTGGCCTATGGCCAAGAACTAATATGTCTCTTTTGTCCAAATGAGTTTTGTCCCTCTGTTTCTTGCATGGAATGAGGAGTCAGGCGCTGCTAATGGGAAAGAGGTGGGCAGAAAGCAACATGTAGTAAAAGAAGGAGAACAAGGGAATGAAGCCAGTGACCATTATACAAGGAGAAAAAGAAATGTAATTCTGAAGTTCGCCAAAAAAAAATAGTTAGTGAAGTTAGCTCAAAAACAATTCCTAATTAGATGAAAACAGTTCATAGTTAGCCTTGAATCAGTTTAAACTAAACTAAAATGGTTTGAAGAAAGCAAAACACCTGTTTGAACCTGGCCATAAACCAGTTTGATACTAGTCGTAAGCTCTGTTAATATTAGCCTAAAACCACTTAAAAATGAGCCTTAACAGTTTAGTGTAAGCCTAAAATCCATTTGGTATTAGCCCGTAACCTGTTTGTATTAGCCTAATACTAACTTGTTAGTAGCCTAAAATAGCGTAATATTACTTGCAGACAGTTTAGTGCTAGCCTCAAAGGGTTCATTATTAGTTAAGAGCATTAGTCATAGTTTTAAACAGTTTAGTTTTAGCCTAAAACAGTTTGGTGTTACCCTAAAATGGTTTAATGTTAGGCTAAAACAATTAAGTGTTAGCCTTGAATAGTTCACTATTAGTCTAAAACAGATAGTCTTACCTTAGAACAGTTTCTCTCTACTTAAACAGAAAAATGTTACCTTAAAAAAGTTTAGTATTAGACTAAAACAATTAATTTTTAGCCTAAAACAGTTCATTTTAGCTTAAAACAATTCAGTGTTAGCCTTAAACAATTTAGTGTTAGCCTGAAACCCTTTATTCTTAGCTTGAAACACTTCAATGTTAGTCTAAAACAGTTCAGTGTTAGCTTGAAACAGTTTTGAGTTAGCCTAAAACATATTGTTAGCCTAAAAAAATTTTTGGATGTGCCTAAATCTAATAAAAAAAAGTGATGGTCATCAACCTTACCAACTACTAGTTTAAAGTTAACTCAAAGATAGTGTAAAATTAGCCTAATTGTATTTGTATTTCCTTTTTTATGAAACTCATCAAACAAGTCTGTAGCTGAGATAAAAAAAACAACAGCATCTGGAGTCAAAACCAAAACTAAACCATCAGCGGTATGAAGTGAATAAGGTCTAAGTGGATGATTGGAGTCTGGTTAGAGTCGTGGTCTGGATGCTGTCGACTGTAATAAAGTGCCAACGACAGCAGATGGCGCTGGAGTTCCCCTGGGCCCCAGTTTCACCTGGAGCTGCTAAACTCTCAAATGATATTACCGTCACTTTTGTAGGGGGAGTCAGAAACTAACACAGGCAGAAAGTATGGTATTGAATACAATCAATACAATATATATATTAAAACCTATGTGTATACACATGTATTTTATATGTACATACATTATTTTTATATACTTGCTATATATTCGTCATTTTTGCATTTTTATGGTGCTTTTTTGTTTTAAACGTTTCTGCTTTTTTCTTGCTGTTTGTATGTCTTTATGGTTATTTTCTACCCTGTTAAAATAGATATTCTGATCCATCTATTTATGTCCAAGACTCGTCTTCCTGTGGGATGTGGCTGTAAATCCTGTGCCAAGAAAATTCAACTCTAGCAGATCACGGCCATCGGCTGAAGGCAGGAAACAAAGGCTGCAGTGAAGCAGCTGTTTGAGGATTTTCACCTTTGTCTCTTGGCCGACGTTAAAACGTCCTCTTGTTGTTCCCATAACGCGGAATAAAGAGCTTTTGTGTGAAAATGAATGAAGTCTTTGAAAGTCTGGACTCCAGGCGGATGATTTCCTCCTCCTGTGTCTCCACCAGAGAAACAACACAACTCTGCACCACTGGAAATGTGGACAATGTTGTTTGTCCGTCCACTGTCATCACTCTGAACATATCTGTACCCTGACTGTCTCCGTTGTCCCCCAGGGTGAGGGTCTTTGACCTGAGGAGTGGCTCCCCCGTGGCGTCTCTCTACGCTCACCACCTGGGCGTGACGGCGGTCCAGGCGGACGACTGGAAGATTGTGAGCGGTGGCGGCGAAGGGTTGGTGTGTGTGTGGGAGATGAGGATGACGGCCAAACTGTGGGAAATGCACAACAGGTGAGAGACATAGGACCAGTCAACGGCGGACAGTTTGGACAGTAGGTCTGGACTCATTTCTTTGTCCACCGTTGAGATTTGTTGCATTTGTTACAAAGTATACATTCAATTATTCATCTTCTAATCTGCTGATGAGTCCCCATGAAGTCTCCATGATAGTCACCCAAATCACACTGCACCACATACTGTCAGCCTTTCTGCAGCTGGTGAACCCTTACAAAAGTATAATTCCTATATTTATAATTACTATAAACTATAGTATATGCATAGTTAGTATAGTTGTACTCCTGATGAGTTGAATACCACTCTGTTAGATGGGCAGGAATTGAAGAAAGATACTTGTAAAGATAAACAGCTCTCTTACCTCTGGTCATAAAAATCTGCTGCCACCTAGTGGAACGTATTAAATTGTTTCCATCTTTAGTGCTAAAGAAGATTTGTACGCAATAGATAAATGAGAGACATTGTCTCAGACGTTGTCTTCTCTCTCGCAGACATCCTGTCAGACATGTGCGCTTCAACACCAGCACGCTGCTAACAGCTAACATCCCAGATGACAAGTCCCCGCGGGGGGCCTGCATCACAGACGATGACCTCACAGCCCACCGCAGGTCGGGTTCTGGTTCCTCTTCTTCTCTTTCACCGTTTATTTTTGTCTTTTTTTCCCATTTGTTTATTATGAACTTGTTGAATCTTATTTTAGCTTTCTCAGCTATCAGCTATCTTAGCTTAATTTAACTTAGCTTACATTAGCCTAATTTAACGTGACCAAGCTTTTTAATTAGCTTCAAAGCTTCTCTTGTCATAATTTATTTTAACTTTAGCTTTACTAAGCTAAACTTTGTTACCAAGCTAATCTTAGCTATATTTTACTTAGCTAAGCTTATTTTCTTTTATTTTAACTTAACCCTACGTTCGTAGCACTGTTCTAAAACCTCAGTCCAAACATCAACCGTGGACTGACCTGAACACCTTTGTCGTCCAGACACAGAGGAGTCGTCTGTCATTACGATTTCTCCGAGGACGCGCTGTCCCAGGATCACGTCCTGCCCATCTGCAGGTCCAACTACGCCGAGTCGTCGGGATACAACTACAACATTAACCTGACGGTTCCGTACGACCGACTGTCGGCCTCCAACCTTTCCCGCTGACGTGGACAGAACACAGAACGGATCAGTTTGATTCCACAAACTGGAACTTCATAGTTTCTAACGCCAGGTTTTTGGTGAGTGTAGAATAAGTCGACGACTTTGTCAGTTTTTATTTTTTAGCAGTTGAGTTGATATTTACACTGGGATCATGACGCCGCTGTGAAACAACTGCACCTTTATTGAATAATTGATATAAACAACATCCACTTATAAAACACAACCATCATGTTCTCAGGTATCATTTTATTTTTTTTAAATCTCATCAAGTTTATATTAGTGCTGAAAAAGTATTTATCTAACAAAGACTTTTTCGTCCTGTCTCTTGTCTTTCTTTACTAAAGAGGTAGTTAGTGGAAATTACAATACCTTATGATTCACGTTATTGACAACCAAAATATAAAATAAATCTTATTGACAATATAATTTATCTGAAGATATATTCATCATGTTGCAGAAATACCCATTTGTGCACACTTCTTTAAATGGGGTTGGCAGAAAAATGTTGGGTTTTTTTTGTCTTCGTTTTTTTTTTTTTCCATCAATCTACAGCCATCAGGGCGGTTTGGTCTACAGGGACCAGTAGACGGAGTCTACTAAAAATGTATAAAAAGTGTTTGGCTTCTCCCAGAGTACAGACTGAAGTGGTTCTGCTTAAAAAAGGCCGGAATATAAATATTTTCCTTCACATAGCCGCTTTCCCACAACGCATTGTTGTTGTGTCTACATCCAAGAAGCGAATGTGCATCCTGGACTCCATCTCCAGCCCCTTCAAAATCTGTCCACACATAATGAGAAATATATAAGAAATACTTTTCTCATTCTTGTTTCGTTTAAGATAAAAAAAAAAATCATCAAACCTGCTCGAAATGCTCAAACGTAATTCCTTCATAAAATTCATCTGGACCCTGAAAATAGAAGGAGACAAAACATCAAGACGACGTTTAGCAAATGATCATGTTGTTTCTGCTGGACTTTTCTCACCATATGAGGCACGTTGGTGCTGGCCACCTCCAACATGGCCGCATCTGCTATGGCTTTGGCGGCCTCCAGTCCGATGGCTCCACTCTTGGACAGAAGCTCCTCCACGACCTTGGGGTAAAATGTGGGAACGGTTGAAACTTTTTTTTTTTTCCAAAATTTGGAAATGTTGTTGACTGAAGTACACCTACTCCTCAGACCTGAAAACATTTCAAGTGTTCAATTTAAGAAATTAAGATGAACTTCATTGAGTTATATTCACTTTTCCTTTTCCCCAAACCTGGACGTTTTTTTTTTTCGCTGTTAGCAAGTAAGTCATTGATCTTTTGAGACTTAGAAAAATCCTTTAAAAGTTTTCAGTACTAAGCCAGTGTCTGCTGACGTTGCAGGATCCTCAGTACTAAATATACTTGTCCAATTGAGGTAATATGTCATTTATGATTGGGTCAATGTATTTACAGTCCTATTATGTCACTCAGGAGCCTCAGGTGACTCAGGAACAACAGGTTTCAAATCCTTGGTTCAGGTTAATTATACAGTCAGGTGATTTGCCTGTTGTGCTTTTAATAAGTGCAGGCATAACAAGAACAACAACACTGCACCTTTATGACACACCCACACAAATATTTGTGTCCTGTTGCTCAGTTCACCACAGATAACTGCGGGGCTGACTCTGTAACTCCACTGTTTTCTTCACACAACAACATGACAACAACAAAATGGTGCTGCAACCTGAATGCTCTAGACCAGGGGTCTCAAACTCAAATAGGTTGAGGGCCACCACCCACACTATCATCTCACCAAAGGGCCACGTCAGCTTTCAGTGTTTAATACAAAAGAAAAAATGTTATAAAAAATCAGATGCCCATAGATTCGGTGTAATACAACACTGAACCAGAAGGAGTCTCTGGATCAGGGTTTTGAGGATGGAATTTTACCATAAATTGTGTAGAACAAATCTATAAAATATTATAAATTCAACTTTCACATCAAGGTGGGGGCCGCAAAATGTTGTTGCACGGGCCATAAATGGCCCACGGCCAGCAAGTTTGAGACCTCGATCTAAAACAAATTTTAATCGTGTACGTTTATCACTTACGGGGCTGAAATCACATATGTCAAAAAGCTCCTCCCCTTAATTCGATATTCTCTGTGCAACCTGCTAATGGAAAACTCTACTCACCAACTCATTTGAATGGGAAATGTGATTTAACCCCGTACGTCGGAATGATGGAATAATTCCTTCTTTGTAATTTTATCGGAGAAGGCTACGTAACTGAAACTATGAAATGCCAATGTCTGAGTATGTGAGGTGTGAGTATTTTTATAAATACAGTACATCTTCTTACCTTCCTGTACTCCTCCAGAGTGATGACGCCGTCATTATCCGTGTCATGCATGTTGAACAAGACTGAAAGAGAAGGAGAAAAGATGTCACGTCAGAGTCTGGTCCGTCCTTACTTGACGATTGCAGTAGTGGTTTGTTTCTAGGATGTGATGTTGACTTTAACAACTGTCCAACATTGTCCATGGGAACGTCAGGGAAGCCATAGAATTGTCCCAGATTGTGGTTCAGTGGTGCAGGAGCAGTGGGACGACCAGGATGTGATCAAGACTAAGGACACGTGACAGGGACGTCAGGGGGGACGTCTGTGAAGATGGCCTAAATGTATCCCACATGTCGAGGTAAGTCTACACTTGATCTGGTAGTAAAAACTTGAAGTATAAATTAGTCCTTTCCAACTGGTCTCACTCTGGGACCCACATTTTCCTGTGGACATTAAGTCGCGACCCACTCCCAAAAAATCCTAACCAAGCAAATTCATTTTCTAAAAAATGACTCATTTAACACAGCAGAGTGTGTCTTTCAAAATAAGAGATTTTCTAAAATAAAACACAACAACTGATTACCATTACTAATTGATTAATGGCCATCTGTTGGGGACCCATTCAGAACAAGTCCGCGGCCCACTTTTGGGTCGGGACCCATCAGTTGAGAACCACTGGTATAAATAATCTGTAAATTAAGTCAAGATTTGGAAGGAAATGAGTACACGCTGAAAGATCATGAAAAGACCTGGGATTTGAACCTTCAATCTTGTTATATAACCCAGTGTACTTAAGTGTAGGAAAAATGTTCCTACCTATAAAATCTTCCTACCTGAATTAACTGTGTTAGAATCTTGTATCAATGAATCATTTTAAGTTTATTGTTGTTGTCTTCACTGAGAAAATATTTCCTAATCAAATATAGTTGCATTATTGATGATGGAATCCTAGCCATTCTATTGGTCAGTTCTTTTGTTGATATGGGTATGGATCAAGGGGAAGTAATAGACAGATGGGGACAAGAGGAAACATTATTTCTCTTCGGCCTGGCACCAATTCACCCAGGGTCCGATACCGGTCCCCGACCCAGTGGTTGGGGACCACTGGTGCAGTGTATACTGGGTTGCACCAAGCGATTTTCACACCGCGACAGATTGTTTAAAAGCATTTGTGATTCTGGAAAATAGTAATAAGTTGAAGTATTTTTTTTATTTGGAGGGGGGGTAAAGGCAGTATTTCATAGTACTGCAATACTACAGTAATTGTACATCTGCATTTGTCTTATGTGAATGCACTGATGTCACTACTGCTCCTC
>JAFBJS010003627.1:27810-48898 GCA_016785265.1 Paraplagusia blochii | reverse complement strand
GGGTTGCACCAAGCGATTTTCACAACGCGACAGATTGTTTAAAAGCATTTGTGATTCTGGAAAATAGTAATAAGTTGAAGTATTTTTTTTATTTGGAGGGGGGGTAAAGGCAGTATTTCATAGTACTGCAATACTACAGTAATTGTACATCTGCATTTGTCTTATGTGAATGCACTGATGTCACTACTGCTCCTCTGGGCCTGCAATGCAAACCTGATCTCTACAGTAACCGCTGACGTGATACCTTGGATGACCTTGTCCTCTGCTGCAGTACTGGTACAATGCTGGTACTAGTACATGTCAAATAAAGATGGATGGATACCAGCAGCCCTCGTGACCGAGGTTAAAAACAGACGGCGGTGTCTCTTACAGCGGAGCTTTTCTTTTCTCATGACTTCCTTCTCCTCCTCTGTGGTCTTCAGGTTTGGAGGACGGAAGTGAGACATGACCATGAGGAACTGCTCAAAACCGATCTCGTGGTAGAACCCGGCCTCATCGTTGCGATGGTTCCTGGGACACAAACCAGAAAAGTAGAAAGATTTTTTTTTTGTCCCAATAGCCATATTTTTCATTCAAATACTCGAGTACTCGACTACTACTACTACTACTCAATGTCCTGTCAGGGTGGAGGTGACTCACTGCTGATTAACACTGATTAACATTAACGACTCCTGTCTTTGTCTTATCAGAGGGGACAAAGATGAAAATGCCGTTATCTCCTCCGCGCTCAGTAAAAAGAACCAATAAACCTCTGGTTCTCCACCTTCTTTGGTTCACACTCACAGAGCGTTTTTCTTTAGATTTAATCCTGTATCTTATAGTGATTTATAACATATTTGGTATCAGATTTTTTTTTTTACAAATGCTACACATTTCTGACTCCATTCATAAATGAGAATGTTATGGTACGACTCAGACGACTCCTCCTCTGAAAGCGATCTGTCTGACTCATCGGAGCACTTGGGCGAGATACAACACCTGGGTGTAACGTTATGTCCACCGACACACTCGCGCCCCAGTGGCCTAATGGATAAGGCACTGGCCTTCGAAGCCGGGGATTGTGAGTTCGAGCCACATTTTTTGCATAAGGGCAGTTGATGGACTAGTGGTTAAGTACTTGTTCGAATCCCCCTACTGCCAAGTTACCGCTGAGGTACTAGCTAGCTACAGTGATGGGTAATTGCAGAGGCAAAATTTACCCCCAAAAACTCCTCAGTTGGTGACTTAGTGGTTAAGAAAGCGGACTTGGGTCAGCAAGGTCCCTGGTTCAAATCCCACTACAGCCAAGTAAATGCAGAGGCAAACAACCACCTCCCTTGTTTCAGCCTTAAACTTTGAACCCAGTGACCTGGGTTCAGGCTGAGAGGCGGAGCTTGGATAAGCAGCCTTAAACCAATTTTCCCTTGAATCACAAAAGTTGCTTAGGTGTAATTTTGAAAACTCTAGTTCAGACAGGCTTGTATCCTGAAGCTTCACTGTATGGTAGGGGCCTCAAACTCGTGGCCCGTGGGCCATTTGAAGACCACGGAATGATATTTTGCGGCCCCCACCTTGATATGAAAGTTGAATTTATAATAATATTTTATAGATTTGTTCTCCAAATTTTTGGTAAATCCTATAGTTCTTAAAACCCTGATCCATAGCCCCCTTCAGGTTCAGTGTTGTATTACACAGAATCTATGGGAAACTTTTTCAATTTTTTCTTTTGTATTGAACACTGAAAGCTGACGTAGCCCTTTGAAATGATGGTGGTGGCCCTCAACTTATTTGAGTTGGAGGCCCCTGCTGTATGGTGTTATTGCATAGTAATGTGAATGGCACGGACTCACCTTCTGTCAAAGAACGCATCAATAATCTGTTTTCTCAGGGGGTTGTTGGCCAGGGCCGTTATGGATTCCAGGTTTTCTCGACTACAGTGAGACAAAATTTGAGAGACGGTTATCAAAGAACAGGTTCTGCAGCACTCGGCTGTTATCCACATCATCACGTTTTTACATAATACCAAAAGGCATTTGTAGGAAGTTAAAGTATCTGTGCGTAGGATATGAAGTGAAGTACTTTCTGAATCTGCATGTGTTTTCTTCTTCTTTTCAGAGTAGGACTGGTGGTGATTTACAGCCAACATATTTTAGTGTGTGTGTGTTCTGGTACAGCAGTATTTGTGGGGACAGTACAGTTCTTTGCAGACCACTGAATGAAGGTATTTGGGGTACAGCATGTGAAGTCTCTATTCTTTATCATCTGAGTTTTTACTGTATTTAGTACTCTCATCTGGTGCACATACCAGAGATTGCCCAAGCTCCACGCTGGTAGTATTTCATCTAGTGTGGAGACCATCAAGGCCACATAGTTTCCACTCTGAATGTGTGGTCAGCAGAGCTGGGCCATGGCGACATATTTTCCCCTCTTACCTTATGGTCTCTTCATTTCCACTCAGGTGCAGGAAACGTTTGTGGAGGTTTTTGATCTGCTCCGATGAAACTAAAAAATGAAATATAATTAGAAGATGTATCACTTGGAACTGAGTAATATGATTGTGTTTATTTCACACTTTAATTTATGTATAAGACTTTTTATATATATAATTTTTCTCATTTACTTGTTTACTTTTTATTTTGCAGGTTCTTTGAAAACAGCTGCACATATATTGCAATACACACAAGTGTTAATTCTTATGTGGAATATACTGCATTGGCATTATATATGTATGTATAAACATATACAGATACTGTATGTGTATATATGTACAAATTTTTTTCAACTACTCAAGCATCATATTACCATCATATTAGTCAGGGTCATACATACAGATATATGTATGTAAATATATGTACTATATATGTATACATATATTTACATCCATGCATTGAGCAAACACTTACTGTTCGTCCGTGTGTATGTTTATATGTATATACGTGTGTGTGTACACACACTTATTTAGATATACATATATATGCCTATAACTAAAATAATATATACACATATTTACTGTATATTTATGCATAAATACACAAATATTCCATATATTTTACATTTTTTTCATACTGTGTAAATAAGAGATTTACTGTATGTGTACAGTATACGAGTATAAAATGTACATGTATACATATGTATATATAGAGGGAAATCTCCCTAATTTCTACCGTACTGTACCGAGTGTTATTGTCGGTAAACACTGTCATTGTAAACAGGCAGGTATGATGCACACAGACACACACACACACACACAGACAGTGGTTTTGATCCATACTCCTCTGCCTTCAGGACCAATGTTAATTACACTGTAATGACAATGTCAACACACACACAGCAGCAGCAGCAGGACTGGTTTTGTTCTAATCTCTGCTTCCTTGAATCATTAACCCTCCATAGCTCTATCCTGTTTATTCCTCTCCCGTGGTGTAATGACTGACTGACTGATTAACTGACTGACTGACTGGGTGACTGAAACACGTTCCTTGGTCAGTGGGTGTGCGTGTGGATCCGTGAGCATCTAGAAAACATCTTAGTCACTGCGACAGATAAGTATCCTTCAGGGCAGTAAAGCTGTTTCATCAAACTCATCTCCGACTGTAAAAATAAAATCAGGTCAACGGCTGACTTTAAGGAACGGAATGAAAACAGGATGAGTCTCTGGGAAGACGGAGCGCTTCATTTCCTGTCAGAGAGTCAACTTGTCGCTGCACGCTCCCACAAAACATGTCCGTGCAAACAAATCAACTTTGTGTTGATTTGGTTTAGTCAACTCTGCTTTTTGAACGTTGATTTAATTAACTCGGAATCATAAACTGGTTTTAATGCCTGGCCAAAAAAACACTTAACCTAGAATGAATCACACCTTAGGTTGTAAATTATTTTTAGACCCATTAGCCACCATGACAAAGAACCATCTAATAGGCTCTCAGACGGTATATTTTGGGTTTTTTTTAATGGAATTCTTGGGTATGTTTTGGGGGGATGACGACCGCAATAGTCATTAATTTTATTAATTTTCAACATCGTCTATTGAGGAAATATGGATATTGCACAAAATTGGCAAAAATTCAATGATAATGTGAATTATTATTGATATTTAAAACAATTGTGAGTTCAGAGAATTGTTTGTTATTTTATTCTTGGACAGCTGGAACTGTTTTGGAAATGTTGGAAGTTAGGAAATAAATTAATTTGCTTTCATTTACTGTAACATGTTACTTTTGCATGTTATGTCGGCTTGGATAAACACATCTGCAAATAATGTAAATTGACAAAAGAATTTGGACAAGTTTAGTGGACTGGAATATAAAGCCAAATGAGCCATATCTGGTCCCCGGACCGTAGTTTGCTCAGGCAGGTCTTAGCAGCAGGCCACAAACTTCCCCTTAGACTCCTCTTAACAATTAGTAAATTTGAATTATTGTTTCAAAAAGAACCTAATATAACAATTTGACAAATAAGAAAAACTTCCCAAACTTTACAATTTGTCCAAGAAAAGTTTGACTAGCTGTTACCTTGCATGTATGCCTTGCATGCAATTGTGCCATAGCGAAGTTAAACAACGTGTTTTTATTGACAAAATAACGATTATAAAAAATATATAACAATAGTCTGAACTCACGATTGTTTTGACGTTTTACTACCCCCTAGTGGTCGCAGACCCCATTGTGAATACCTGTATATTTATACTTTATTTCAACACAGTGCTCATATATAATTATGTGTCATGTCTCTTATACATAGTTGAGTGCATGTTTTATTCGACTAAAGTTCGCTTATCGCTTTTCTGGTCGAATTTCATCGAATAATATTCAAGTTTCTGTTCGACATTCATCCACTTTTCCTGGACAGAACAGATTTCTTAATGTCAGCACGGAATAAAACATGCGTCGCAGTGTTGACAAGCAGAACTAAAGTCCATTTCCTGACAGAGAAGTTTTCCTTCCGGCCCTACGGGCCGGTACTTACATCCAGTTTTGTCCATCAGGTCCTGGTACCTGTTCTCGGAGCGGGTCTGTGAAGCTCCCATCGCTGCTGCTCCAGCCGCGCGTCCCTCCGTCCGTCGGTCAGTGCGAGCGCATGATCTGAACTTTCCTTCTGCTTTTTATCGTCTCGCCCGTCTTTTAGGAGTTTTACGGTAGTCGGCGTTGCCTCACTGCCTCCCTCTGCATTTAATCTTCACTATAATAACTGCGCAATACCTTTTTGGATACTTGATCGAATGGTGGGAATGTGATCAGTTACAACTTTAACCGTACCTGATTCAGGGTCCTTGAATGCGTCATAACACATCTACTTGTACCGCCGTTAATTTAGCTTTTAGCTTGGTTTTAATAAATATTTAGGTGATAAAACATTTTTATCTTTTCTGTGCAACATATTTTACACTGTTTATTGTTAGTGGTTCGTATAATTTTATGTGGTTCTTCAAGCTGGGAGTCAACCTGCCTTTAACCTTAACTACTACCTCGCAATACTTTAAAAAAAAATCTTTTTGGAAGCTTGACCGAATGGCGGGAATGTGAGCAGTTACAACGTTAACAGTACTCGGTTCGGGGTCCTTGAATGCGTCATAATACAGGGATAACTGTTTGTACCGCCATTTATTTAGCCTTTAGCTTAGTTTAAATACATATATTAGGCGATAAAACGAATATTTTACGCTTTTAATTTTAGTTTATTTTCATTATCATAGTTATTATTTCATTATTCATTGAATTTCTCTAGTTCTTCAAAATAGGAGTTAAGCCAGTCATTTACAGTAAGGCTAGTTGAAATGTAACCTAATATGGTAAGAATTTGACTTTCTAACATATATTTGTAAATATGAAGTAATTCAAAGATTTGTTCTAAGCATCATAGAAGTTCTAACTATCCCTATATAGATGTTCAATCATTATTACTTATTTATTTATTATTGCCTTGCTTAAACTGAATGTTTTCGCTCAAATCTTGAATGAAAATTTCCGCTAGGTGTATTGTAATATAACGTAAAAAAAACTAAAAATATATAATTTAAGCCTCATCAAATTGAAAGTCGCATTGTTGTCTACATTCTCGACATTACAGTGTATATAATGTGTAAAAGAAAAAAAGGGCCCGACATTGGTGATATTGGTTTTCATTCTGATAATGAAAATTCAATAACGTCATACCTTTTTGTGCCAAATTTGGTGGAATAACACAGGACTCTAAGACTTTAACCTTAGTTTTGGAGCCAAACATCGGCACATATCAGTATCACAAAGTGTTTGGACAATATTGGACATCGACAAAAGGATATTTTAACCGGTGGTGAAAAAAAAACCCAACGAACAAACATCCAAAGATGATATTTTAATAACTCTGCAACATCCTGAACATGTTCTGTGATGTTAGTTGAAATATTAATAAAATTAGAAACAAGGTTTTTCCCTTAAATTGTAAGTCACGTTGGAAATGTGTTATGTTGTAATGTTATTAGTTGTATCCTTGGAGTTTCACTTATTTCCATTGCACTAACATGTAGAGTAATACTGGCGGTCCATGAGACTGTTGCACGCTTTACTTCAGAAAATAAGTACTTTATAAATTGTGAAAGTTATACTTTGTGTAACATTTGATGAAAGAGATTTTTAAAGTAGCCTGACATACTTTTTAAATATATATATGTATAAATATATATACATACAGTTGGTATGTATATTAAATCTTTTATGTGGCACTGTATTTCAGGGGGTTTATTTAGACTCAACGCCGGTGGTTGGTTTCACTGGTTCTACAGGTTCGGGGAACAGTAAAGGAACTAGTTAATGGCGCATTCCGTGGTTTGTAGGATGAGGGAGAATCTACAGCACCTGGACACTGATTTGTAAATTACATTTCAACCATAACGTTCCAGCCTCTGTGTTTTTCAGACTGCATTAAATAGTCTTTGTTCAGTAGTAAAAAAAAATCCATTCTCTTTTGGCATTGGCTAAGCAGTCAGCCATGTTAGTTGGTTGTAAGTCTACGCAACAAAAGCTTGGAACTTAAATTTGAGAATGCAGTAGAATGTCTTCCAGATGTTGACAGAAGACCAAACGCCCTGGCCTAGAGTCACCATCACATACGACTTTCATCAGAACATTTTGCAACACTTTAAATTCCACAAACTCTCTGTGGTAACTACGTTTTGTTTGGTGAAAATCTGCACCGATATGGAAACTAAATGGATTGGAAGTAGAAGAACTGGCAACCGCTTATTTGTGTGGATGACATTGGCCACGGTGGCTCTGCTACATGGAAGCAGCTTGGTGTGTGTTTTGGTCTGAAGCCGCAGTCTGCTGTTGGCCACCAGGACTGGATGCCAGTCCGTGATAAAGCTCCTGCACCGTGCCTGCAGTTTCACTCAAGTCCTCCGGGTATCGGGTCTGAAGTTCTTCATTGGCCAAGTAGTGGGTGTCAGAGAACTCAGAGAAGTATCGACCCACCTCTGGGTGTCCGATCTCCAGGGGGGCTGAGTGAGGCTCCAGATTTTCTGTAGGAAGAAAGACACACAGAGAGCAGTCACTGTCCTACTGTAACCACAAAAACACATTTCGACAACAGACAGTGATCCACTCCAACACAACACCATTCATTATTCACTGACACACTCTGAGCTGGGGACAGTGTCATTAAGTGGTTTGGCTACCAGTAATCTCACTGACAATTTGGTCTGACGTGTAAAAATCAGTATGACATTGAGTTTTCTTTGTAAAAAAATAATGTGCTTACTACGAGTGTGCAAATTAATTGGTTTGGATCGAACTGAATCGAATCGAACTGGATCGATCGTTTAATATCTTTTATGAATCGTTCCTGAATTCCTGCATAGTTCGGGTAGGAAGGTTTTATAGGTAGGAAAATGTTTCAGAACACTGGAAATTTACTTTTATTAAGGGTTTTTTATCTGCCACAACTTAATGTCCGTGAGACATTTACCTGGTCCGTGGCGCAAAAAATGTTGGGGACCATTGCTTTAAACCATTTGTCTGCGATGACCTTTATTATGAATAGACTACCATCAAGATACTGGATTTTTCAGACCATCAGGCGCACATGTTATGAAGCACTCTAAGCAATACTAAATTGACAAATTTTATAGTTTCTGAGTAGTAAACACAGCTTTTTTACGTGTGCCATATGGTCCGGAAAATATGTAGGAAATGATCGATACCTTGAGCTGCATAGCGGCAGGTTCCGTCCTGAACTAGAACATTGTAGAAGGGCTGGTTGGGCCCTTTGGACAGCTGATGGACCCTCATGGTGGTGATCCACTCCTGGCTCATAGTGCATTTGGGATCCCAGCCGTAAATCACACAGTTGTAACCCGACCTGGTTCAGAGGGTGAAGAACAACAGGCTAGCATCAATATCTTCTGCTATTCCAACTGTTTCCACTGCTGGGCGTACTAACACAACATACCTCTTGTGTTTCATGACCAGACCCACTGAGTACTGGACTTCAGAGTGTTCTGGAGCACTGCGCCGCTTCACCTCAGGCGCCACCGGGTGCTTCTTGTGCTGGATGTGCTCCAGCGTGTGTTGCACCAGATAGCCTACTGCTCCGTGCTGGGACGGATCCAGAGCCTGGATGTGCTGCAGGATATCGAGCACCTGTGGTGGGGCAGTGGACAATGGATGAGACATGGGAAATTCTTAGGTAAGTCCACTTCCATTTTTTTCATCCTTATAATATACAGTTGATGAAACCACTATAAGAGACTAATTAAATGAGCTGCAATGCTGCCATCTAGTGACTTTCATGTGAATATACAGCAGTTTATGTCCAAAACTATCGGCATAATCTGGCAAAACCTAGGGAATGTGTTATAGGCTTTGCACTATTGAGGAAAAATTATTACAATTCTTACAGATATTGAATAATAAGCTTATATTGGGCAGATCATTTTAGATGGACAGTATTATCAAGGACAACAAAAGAAAAATAACAATGAATCTCCGAAACCGTTTACGACGCACATTAGCTAACATCAATACTGTGCAAATTTTACGCTTTTTTTGTGTAAATTGGAATACGGATTAATCTCAATTAATCATGACTAATCAGATTTACAAATTTAATAATTTCCAAGTTACTTTCTTAGAAAAAAATTTCAATTCATGATTTATTGGAACGAGCACTGAGGTTAATACTGGGTATCAATTATAGGTAATCATACACACATTGTCAGCCATAAATAAGACTATTTCTAATTTTTTTAAAATTTTTTAAGGGTGTGTGAGAAAACCTTTTCTGGCCAGATGCCCAGGTGAAAGTAGAGGCGAGCCTGCAGCAGCAGATACTGCACATTATCAGGGTTGATAGTGAGGTAGAGGTCCAGAGAGTCTCTTAACAGCTGGTAGGATTTCTCATTGCCTTCCCTGAGAAGTAAACACAGAGGATTAAAATCAAAAACAAGTCAATAAATTACAATTATTAGGCATAAAAAACCCCAATTTGTTCCAGACTCTCCGTTGAGTTTCCCTGTAGGTTGAAAAAATAGGAATTAAATACAGATGTGGTTACATCTGTGAGCTCTGACAGCTGGTAGAACACACACCCTGGGTGAGGGTTCAGTCCTGCTCAGAATGCTTCCAGTTTATTTTGTAATCAAGACAGGAAGTGTTCCGCTCCCTGACTCCTGCACATCTGTCTGTTCTAACTCCCAGTTGTGTCTTTACTGCTAATTCTTCAGCTTTCCTTGCTACACATCACAGTGAGCGGGGCAGGAATTCACCAATCGATGCTTCTGCTCTTGTTTATTGTTTACAGTATTTTTGTTGTAGTAGTAATAGTAATTTTTTATGATAGTTATACTATAGTTATCTTTATTCATGACTCATAACATTATGCATTTTACCTTATGTTTTCATATCGAGGCTGTCAAACAATTATTATTATTATAGTGATTATTCACGATTAATTGTTAATTATTCACGATTAATTGATCAATTGCGGAATGAATAATCATCACATATGAATGCTATTTTAACAACTCTTTTGTCATATAAAGGATTTTAAACAATATTATTTCATACGGACAGATTGTGATTAATCATGATTAGTTGTTATCATAATTAGTAACAATTGACCATCGACAATTACATCACCCATGCAGCCCATGCACCTATGCTAGGATTATTTGTGTCATCTTAAGCTTCCATATCCAGATTTTTTTTCACAAATTTGCTGCATTTGACTTGACTCTGGTTTCATGGACAGCTCTTTTAAACCATCTACCAACGTATCCAGCCTCAGCGCAGATCCAAAACAACTAGAAATTCTCTCCTCTTACCCTCTCTTGCCAATGTTGAGCAGGTTTCCCACCATCCTGAGCAGCACCTCCGTAGTACTGATGGCACTGTAGTAGTCTGCTGTCACCTGGTGTCCAATTAGGTACTCGCACTCCTTAGCCGTCAGCTGCTTGCCTTTGCCAAAGGCGTCAATGTAGACAAAGTCGTAGATGTCCTCACTTCTGAGAAGAGTGAGAATATTTATAAATATGTATGTATGTATATATATATATATATATATATAATTTCATATACAAACTTATACATACACATGTTTGTGTGTGTGTGAATATAGATACATATATGTATATATGTGTATATATATACATATACATACATATATACATATATAAATATATATACATACATATATAAAAATACATATACAAACTTATACATACACGTGTTTGTGTGTGTGAATATATATATACATATATGTATATATATATATAGTTTGTACATATATACAGGTATACACAGATAAACATACATATACATATAAATATATATAATATATATACATACATACACATAAATATATATACATATACACACACTGTGCAGTGGTAATATATATATATTACCACATATGTGTGTATATAATATTATATATACACACATATATATATATATATATATATGTATATATATATATATATACTGTATATATACTGTATATACACATATGAGTGAAATAATTGTACCCTCTTGGTTTTTGGCACCAGCGGAGCAGAAAGTGATTTGGGAAGTTGACAGGCTCCAGTCGAACTCCGAGCCTCTGGGCCAGTGTCATATAAAGAACAGAGAGGCTGATGGGAATGCCGGTATGGCGTAGTAGCACCTGCAACCAAGTAGATGTTGTCCAATCAGAAATGTGGTATCGTTTAAAAATGATTATAAAAGTGTTTTTTACTACCTGGTGGATGTAGGAGTTGAGGGGATTGTAGTAATCCAGTTCATTTCCTTTATAGTGAAGCTGCTCATATAAGACGGTGTTTAAGACACACAGCACCTGCCTCTGAAGATCAGAGTCTTCAATGACAGAACAGTCGCCTGCTTCACACACAGAGGACAGATTTTAGCATAATGTGACAACCAGGTTAGACAGGAAATGCAGAGTAACTTTTAAAGCCCTACCTTGAGTAATGCGGAGAGTGGGATGAGAAGGATTCTTCACCCTCAGCATCTTCTTAACTTTTTCTGCCACTTCATCTACTTGTGCTGAAATGCCTTCAAGTGTTACATCAGCAAGTGGGTTGCAATACTGGTCCACCAGGACGGCGCCTGAGGGGACAAAGGGAGACACATCCGTCTTATATCAAAATATGGACAAAAAAATGTATATTTAATTACAAATGAATTCACCTTCTAGAGCCAACTGCTGCTCTGCAGGCTTCTCCAGGAACATCTTCAGACTCCTAAGGATGTTCTGCTGTCTCAGGAAGTAAAGGATTTTCTTTGCATAGTACTTTAACGTGAGGCTTTTCCTATGGATGAGTGCAGGGAAGCACACACACATTAATAATGCAGGGAGGAGACGTATGGATTATTCCAGGAATGACCTCTAGGAGGGAGTAAATAATGAGCCCTTACCTTTTGTCTGTGTTCAGAATGAAGAGAAGCTCATCCTCACAGAAGTGCTCAGGCATTCCCAGTGACTCAATCTCTGCAAAGCTGTCTCCCAGAACCTGGCCAACGCAAGGCTGAGTTACAGATCTCTGGGTTAGTTTGGTGCATGACGCACATAAAACACAAATTCTGTAGGGAATTTTGTTGTCCTTAAAAATCCTCACAAAAAAAAACTAAAACCTGGAGAGAGTAAATATCAAGCTTTAGTAGAACATGTCATTATAGGACCATTAATTATGAAAATATATAATATATACTTGTCTAGTTATTGATATTTATGTTATATGTAGAAGACAGGAGGCAGAGCTGGAGGTGGAGGGGTTAAAGATGCTGAGATTCTCTTTAGGGAGAGACAAGGATGGACAGGATCAGGAATGAGGTGATTAGAGGGACAACACAGACAGAAAAAGCTTGAGAAGATTGAGATGGTTTGGACATGTTCAGAGGAGGGTCAATGGACACATTGGTAGAAGAAAGAGGAGATTGATGGATGCATTGAGGGAGGACATGGAGGTAGTTGGAGTTAGAGTAGAAGGTACAGAGGACGGGGGAGATGGAAAATGTTGACTTGCTTTGGCAACACCTAAAAAAGTAACAAGCTGAAAGTAAAATAAGAATTTCTACTCACTCAGAATATTTTAACATCTTATTTTTATGTTGACATAAGAGAGTATAGTAATAAGACAAAACTATTTTATCTATTTCTGTGTGAAAATGCATGCATAATTTTATAAAACACAAGAACATGACACATATTCTACTTACGACTTCAGTGAAGAACCTCTTAGAGATCGATTCTACCATCCTTCTTATCTCTAAGCCCACACGATGGCGTGTTTTGTACTCCCTCAGCCAGTCATAACACTCATTCTGACGGTAAAACCTCTGCAGTCTCGGCCACCTGTGCAAAAGAGGCGAAAATATTCCGGCTTCAACACGAATTTGTCCATTTAAGTGACATGTTTGTGGTGTCATCCAGTGACAAAGCAGCTGAACAAACAGTTAATGATTGATAAGCCTTGTAAATACTCTGCAGATTGACGCTCGTTGGCCATGACAATTCATTCAGACGTCATTACTACACGTTTAAATCACGTTTATGACAAAGTGTCACTGACTGAAAACGTCATACATGATAAAATAAAGCTCAGACACATAGGAAACGTCAAATACAGTAGAGCAGCACCTGAGTTTATACTGGTGTCCCCAGACCTTTCCCCTTCCATGGCAGACGTCGTGTAGCCGCTTGCAGCAGCAGGAAACATTACAAATATCAACATGTTGGAGAACCGGGAAGCACAGGATGTATTCGAGCAACTCGCTCGGCAGGTCGGTCAGTTTTTTGCTATGAGGGTCAGCGACAATCCCGTTTAGACTACGTTGCCCCTCTCCGGCTACAGACGTCGCCATTTTTACTGTTTACTAGGATTACATCATTGTCATAACCCCGCCCCCTTATGGCGCAGGGGCAGGGCTACAGGCGGGGCACGTGTGATAAAGTGGCGTATGATTGGTTGAGTGACGGGAGGGAAAAGAGATGCTGTGCTGCGTTTGTGTACTTCAGGAACCAACACGGAATATAGAGCACTACAACGAATTGGATTAGATCAGATAGAGTTTATTCTACGAAAGAAAACAATAATTTCGATTTAGGAATACAGTAGAGAAGAAGAGAACAGTAACCAACATAAATTTGCTATGACAAACAAAAAAAAACCTAAAATACCCATCCATTTATTTTAACATGAAAATAAAATTGTACAGTATCTTTATGTTATTTTGAAACATTTCACTTCTTACACCTTTATGTGATTGTATACTGTCTAATTGTATCAAAATTGAAAAAGGAAAGTGTATTTCCAAACAGAACCGTTTTGTGTTGAATATTTTAGTGCTCGGGCAAATTCCGCTGTTTCTTTACAAATAACGGATGACACTTGAATGCAGCACGCGTCAAGGCTAAACAGCTAACAAGTGGTTAGCAACAGTTAGCTGAGGCGTCTGTTCCAGACTCAGCTCACCAGAGAAAACCTGTTGATTTGACAGATTCTCGTAACCGCGAACCTTTTTATACTTCTGATAAGTTTGACTTCGGCGAAGGGAAATGTAATATCGGCTCGCGATAACTTGTTTTATTCACTATAGCGTCAAAGTTCATCTACCTGTGGCTGTAGTGTAATATAAAGTCTAGTCATGTTGACATTTTTCTCACTAAATTAGCGTAAATTTAGTTTACGACACTGTATCATGTGACCAACGTACGCATGACGTTTGATGACAAATAGAATGTTTGCTCTTAATCGGTGAAAGGAAGGAATACCTCGTCCCAAGTACAGCTGTGTTTACATCACGATAGCAGTGCAGAAATGACTTAACTTCATTAAAGCGGAAGTAGTTAGAGTTTTGTAAAGTTAAAGTTTGTAAATAAATACATCACTTTAGTGAGTAGGTCGGTAGAGTTCTTTCTTTACTTTGCCATGGCGAGTGCCTTAGCTGCGAAGATGGGATTTCACTCATTGCTGAGAAAACAACCCAGGAACTTCAATGTCAGAATCTGCACCATGGAGTCAGACATGGAATTCAGCTGTGAGGTGTGTATTCGTGGCATTCTTCTTCTTCTTCTCCTTTTTCTTTCGGCTTGATCCAACGATTTCCATCTCCCCCTGTCCTCTGTATCCTCAACTCCAACTACCTCCATGTCTTCCCTCACTGCATCCATCAATCTCCTCTTTCTCTCCTACCTGGTAGCTCCATCTCTAGGATCATTCTTCTACCAATGTATCCATTGTCCCTCCTCTGAACATGTCCAAACCATCTCAATCTGTCTCTAGTTTTTTTTCTCCAAACCTTCCTGTCTTTGTTGTCCCTCCAATAATCCCATCCTGTCTATAATTTTGGCACAGATTGTAAAACGTATTACTTTTATTAAACTCATTCGAGATATTTTTAAGAAGCTTATGTTAAGCTCATGCTTATACATATTCTGTATTATCATCACCTTAAGCAGATTCTGACGCATGACAGATTAAAAATTGTGTTGATATTGTAAATGCAATGCAAAATTGTCTAGTATAGATGCTTGCGTCTTTATTTTAACACTAGATGGCAGCAAAAAGCCGCCACACGTTTAGGGCACTGGTTTTGCAGCCCCTGCAGAACTGATAATAATTCATCTGTGTCTTGTGCAGCAGTGGAATCATGGAAAATAGTTCATTGCAGTAAAAGCCTTTGCAGTGAATCTGTAAAGGAAAAGTGTCAGTCACAAACACAGTGTCTCACGGTGTATTTGTGCCTCGTCCGCGTGTGACTTTGTTGACAATATATCAAAGCTGCTCGCCTTCAAAATTACTTGCAGACTTCATCTCTGTACTTACAAGGGAGGAACCCCTGCCAAAATTTGCAGTTAGTAATTACAAAGAGCAGAATAAATTGTTAGTTGCACGTCTATTTTCTCCCCCGGGAGCCATAATTTGATCCATTATGGTTTTTGAAAATAACATTTTTTAAAAGACAGGTAATTGAGAATCACATGAGAAATTGGGTTTGAAAGTAGTAATGATATTTTTATTTAAATTGTGTTTATACATTTTTACCATGTTAACATCTAACACTCTGGCCTGTAGCTTACCTGTGATTGAAAAATGAAGACGATCGTGCACGGCTCACAGCTGAGGTTATATCCTGGTGTGCTGGGGGAGATGGTAGATTTTTCTAAAAAGAAATTAACAGAGTTCAGTAAAAGGCCATACATTTATCAGATCAAATTAATCCAAGCGTATTAATTCTGTGCTACTTTAGATTTTAGTCACTTGACTCCAACTGCATGGTAGATTTATGAAAATTCAGCAAAATTGCAAAGACACGCTCTTCTTTCAGGTCAAATGGAAAGGAAAAGACCTTTTTGACATGGTGTGTCGAGCTCTGGGACTGAGGGAGACTTGGTTCTTTGGTCTGCAGTACAACATCAAGGATACAGTTGCCTGGCTTAAGATGGAGAAAAAGGTAAGAGATTCAAGCAATATTCCGAAAGGATCTCCAGCTTTGAATGATGAATACCAAGCATGTTGAGTTTTTGTAGATGCCATAAAGTTCAACAGCAGTTTCTGTTTCATTTTTTTGCAGGTTCTGGACCAGGAGGTGCCGAAGGAGGAGCCGATCACCTTTCACTTCTTGGCAAAGTTTTACCCTGAGAACGCTGAGGAGGAGCTGGTGCAAGACATCACACAGCATCTCTTCTTCTTACAAGTAAGTGTGGAATATATTCATCATTATGAGTATTGTTGGGTTTGAGGTAGAAACATCCTTTTATCACTGTAGCAATGAAATCAGACTTTAAATTACCTCAGCGCAGTAATTAGTCAGACTTCTTCCTCTACCACTATCTCCAGATTTCAGCTAATTACTAACCCAGGAGCTAATGTTGGGCTGAACCTGTCATCTCACTTGGAATATATGATGTTTTTCATGGCAAACATATATTTTATCTCAACACAGATTACAAACAAAAATACACATGAATATTTTAGATAAGTTTACGTATGTGTATGCATTTTTGTGCCTATCCCTAATTATGTGAATTTTAACATAAATAAAAATGACAAGAAGAATAAGTAAAACCCAAAATTTAGTTTCATAGATTTTGGGGATTTTATGAAATATTCTGCATCTTGACACTAAAATAAGGTCCGGGGGCAGTTGGTGGCTACGTGGTTAGGAAACAGACTTGGTTCTGCAAGGTCACCGGTTCGAATCCCCCCTACCGCTGAGGTTGTGGATCACAATGTCACAATATGCTTAAGAGTTTATAACTGTGTCTGTAAGATATTCAGTTGTCGACTGCCATGTCTTGGTACATGTGTTCATTCATTCATTCATTCATCTTCTTCTGCGTGTCCGTTGCCGGGTCGCGGGGCAGCTGGTGCCACCCAAATCACATTGCACCATATTGTGAGCCTTCCTGTGGGTGGTGAGCCCACAGGAAGTTATGTGTGTGGGGACGGTGCTACGCTCAGAGCACCTCAGTGGCAACCTGGCAGCTGGTGGATTCGAACAGGGGACCTTGCGGACCCAAGTCCGCTTCCTTAACCACTAGGCCACCACTGCCACAATCGCTGCCTGTTGTTTTGGTTCTGGCAACAATCGACTTTCGTTGCATCCTCTTTATTTAAAATTGTCATTTTCATCAATTCCTGAAACTTGTTCTTTTCTTTTTTGGTACGTGTATTGAAGAAAAAAATTAATTGATGAATGGTTATATTTAATATTTAAACGGTTGTGTTCTATGGGCAGCTGTATAATGTGACTTTGGGTGGAGGGAAACTACAGCCTGGGGGCCAGATCTGGTCCTTTTGGCTTTTTAATCCGGGCCCACCAAACCTATCCAAGTTATCAATTTAAATTATCATTATACTCCTGCCTTTCACCAGCAATGCCTTCAGTTCTCTAATAGAAAGGAATTTTTTAAAAAGATTTTTGCCTTTGTTGCATTACTTCTTCATGGAATTTTACTACCAATTTGGCATGCAAGTCAAAAAGGTTGCGGAAATCTTTAGATTCCTCAAGGACACAATTCTCATTTCCTTCTCCTACACCACGAGTTTTCTCGTACGTGCTGTTCTCCTAGCTCTTAAGTGAATATGTCACCTTTTTGGAATTGGTTTAGTCTTGATGACCGTTTGAGAAAACAAGTGTTAATGAGTTTTTCAAATGTGTTGTTTGTGTGTGTATGTTTTTAATGCAGTTTACCCCCCGTCTCTGTGGCTTTCACACTGTACGGTCCACAAAGGGCACATGTCCACGGTGGCTGACTTTCTCCTTTTTTTTTTTCCCCTTTTACTTTTTTTGTTACCATCGTGATTGTGTGCAGCCGTGTGGAATCAATGTGCAACCTATTACGGCTGCCCTTTCTCTACACTTAATTCTCTCCGGGGAATTCCTCAGCACCATTCTCACACCAGATGAGATTTGTAACTGTGCTTCCAATGTCCAATACCACCGGTGGCTTTCATCAATTACTAATTAAGCTTTAAAAGCACAGTTATTGGATCAGTTAATGACTGATTTTTTTCCTTTCATCGAATGCTCAGCTATTATATCGTCTTCAAACCTGGCTCAATGTGCAGGATCAGCAATGTAGTTTGGGCTGTTTCTGCATCAGAGAATGAACCTAAAAAGGAGACATGTCTCATTCGTCAATTGGGAGTTTAAGTTTTACTGTAACCCAGGTGCACTCATCTATGTGAATATAAAAGAGTGAAGGCTAACATAGTGCAAAAAAACAACCCACTGCATTACTTCATCAGAGTAATGCCCACAATTCCATCCTTCAACCTAAATACCCTCTCCACTCCAGGTTGAATTTGTGGAGGCTTCAATTTCAGGTTAGATGTCCTACTGTGTCAGACCAACCAGCTGAGTGAGTCCAGTGTCCTGTCCAATTTCTAAAAATCCAAACTCTCTCTTCTGTTTATGGCTTGTCCCTCTTTCAGAGTTTGCCTCAGCAATCAGCGTTATCCATCACACCATGTCCTCTCTATCGTCTACTCTTGTCCAAACCATCACAATCTGTCTTCTCTGGCTTTTTCTCCAAACCACCGTCTGTGTTGTCCCTCTAATCACCTAATTCCTGATCCCGTCCACATTTGTCTCCTCTAAAGAGAATCTCAGCATCTTTAACTCCTCCACCTCCAGCTCTGTCTCCTGTCTTCTCTTTATTCCTAGTGTCTCTAATCCGTCCATCATGGCTGGTCTCACAACTGTTCACAGATCAGTCCTGACACTTTCCTCCAGCTGTTCCATCCTGTCTGTAATATCTATCTAAACTCTTCCAAAAGCCACATAAGTTCAAACTCTCGACACCTGATCCACCAATGGAGAGAAAAACAATCTGTTGTCAGATGATTTGCTTATCATGATTCCAATAACTAACACCATTTTTTTTGTTTATGTGCAATACACAGTACCTTGAGGCTTCTATATCACACGTTTCTGTTAATTCCCCTACTGTCAGGACGGCACCTCTATTAAGATAGGCTTTAATGCATGACAGTCGGATCAGTGTTTATCCTTCATTATCTCCAGTATAGATGGAGGAAACGCACACAGCTGAGCCTCGTGACTCGCACGTTCACCCCGTTAGATAAAGTGACACGTTCACATCACCTCGGCCTCCAATCTTTCCAGCAGCATTGTCTCATTTGTAAACCAGATTGTTGCTGCAGCCTCTTAGCTCTTGTCACTATTAGGGCCTGTCACCTCCGGCTCCAACCGTAGTTGGTAAAAAAAACAGAAGGCGACAGCGTGACTTGTGTCATAATGATGTGGTGTGCAGCACTGGAAAAGTATGTATGTAGGTCTTAGGGGTGTGCAAATTAGTTATTTTGGATCGAACTGAACCGAATCAGATCGAACTGGATGGATCGTTTAATATTTTTTCATGAATTGTTCCTGAATCGGATCGTAGCCTGTGAATCGAGATATGAATCGGATCGTTATGTGAGTGAATCGTCACACCCCTAATATAAATACATATATACGTATATATATATATTAGGCGTGTGCAAATTAATCGGTTTGGATCAAACTGAACTGAATCGGATCGAACTGGATCGATCGTTTAATATTTTTTTATGAATCGTTCCTGAATCGGATCGTAGCCTGTGATTCGAGATATGAATCGTATCATTATGTGAGCGAATTGTCACACCCCTGGTATTTATGTACTGTATGTATTGTATGTATCTGTCTGTCTATCTGTCTAAATATCAGTCTTTCCGTCCATCTGTCTATCTGTCTGTCCCTCCGTCCTTTTGTCTATCTGCCTGTCTTTCTGTCCGTCAGTTTGTTTATGTGTCTATCTGTTCAGCTTGTATTGTTTGCGGTTAATTTGTTCTGGTCCTGTCTGTCCGTCTGTCTCTCTGTCTATCAATCCATCTATCCGACTATCTGTCTATCTATCCATCTATTTATCTATCTGTTTATCTATCTATCTGTCTGTCTATCGTCTGTCTATCTATCTACCTACCTACCTATCGATCGTCTCTATATAGTATATAGTGTGTGTGTGTGTGTGTGTGTGTGTGTGTGTGTGTGTGTGTGTGTGTGTGTGTGTGTGTGTGTGTGTGTGTGTGAGCATATTAGCCACCATCTGACATAATTTCTACAGAATTTTTTTTTTTGATAAAATCCTCCCAGAGTCCAACTTTGTGCTCTCTGCCTTTGTGTTGCCGCGAGTTTCAGATTCAGTTAATTTGACAGTTGATGGGCCTCAGAAAGTGGTACCTTGTTGGGAGCAGCATTTAAGTCAGAACCAAGCTTGTTAAACGGGATCCTTTTCAACCGTCATAAGAAATCATGTTAGAACTGTCTTATCCATGACACATCAGGCAACATTTTCCAACAAGACATTTCTCTTGTAGTTATGTAGATGGTGGAATGGATAATGAATTTCAAACCTAGCATTTTATGCTAATATTATGAAACATACTTCAGTCACCAGGTTAATATGCAGGTGCACAGAACTTGTGTCTGTACACGGCAGGGGACTGTAGGCAGAAAAAACTTGTAAAAGTTGCCAAAAAATAACTCCAATTTTGATTTGGACTCTAATTGGCTGCCAAATATCTACGTCTACACTGCTGTACTCCCCACAGCTATTGCTCCCAAAATCAATATGTTTTTATTTATTCAAGTTGACGGTGGTTTATGTCCAAGGATGTCAATACCTACAGATCACAGAAATGAAGGACAATCAAACTTGTTCGACGTCAGTGTGAATATTTTTAGCCATTGTTTAGGCCTGAAACCAATGGAAGTGAAGCATCCAAGATTATTTTCTCTGTGACTTTTAATGCGTGTTTGACTCTGATGCAGGAATGTGGTGGTACACCCACTGTATATACATTCTAAATCAGTGTTCCCCAACCTTTTTTGGACCACGGACCAATTAAATGTCTCGTACTATTTTCACGGACCAGGCGTTAAGTTGTGGCAGATAAATGCCCCTAATTAAAAGTAAATTTATGGTGTTCTGAAATATTTTCCTACCTAAAAAATCTTCCTACCCGAATTAACAAAGGTTTCTCAAGTGCACACAGCCTATAATTTTCTCCTACCAGACCGGTATAAAAGGTTAGAATCTTGTATCAATGACTCTGCGTCATTTTGAGTTTATTGTTGTTGTCTTC